>BSBM01000229.1:5557500-6045000 GCA_027924585.1 Larix kaempferi
TGAGCTCACTGTTTTAGCAATGCCTCCCTTGTTGTCCTCGAATGCTTGATAAACCACTGTAGCTTGGCGTAGCATGGGTAGGTGCCCTGGAATGCTTGATGAACCTAACTACAGACCGGTTTAGTATGAGAATGGAGCCTTGACTACGAAAGAACATGTTAGCCCTCGTTAGTGGATACACTTCCCAGCTCAAGGGTGATCTCTCAGCTAAAATAGTATAGGATGGACAAAGATCTAAGGTTGGGTGGAACATTTCTCTCACTTAGCCAGTTGCTTTGGAATTGAAAGATAAGTATTTATGTTATAATAAATGATGGTCTTTCATTGTTTTGTGATGAATGCTCGTGTATAACTCTGGAACTGTGGGATGTATTTATGTGAATGGGATTGACATGAAGTCATGTATAGGCCTGAGTAAGAGACTGAGTTTATGGTTATATGTATATCTTATATTGCATGAGTTTAATGCCTTGTAATTCTTGCATATGCTAGATGTGTTGATTAAATCTGTTTAATGCATTTTATATGTAATAATGAATGATAGTGTTTCATTGTTTGGAAATGAGTGTTATGTTAAACTAACCATGTGGAGGATATGTACATTTACACCTGATCCCGGGAAAGGAAGGGAAGCCTAGGAAGTGGTTTTAGAAACCTCTGTGGGTTAGATGAAAAAGGGAAGTCATGACAGGATGAAGCTTAAATTTCCTTTTGGCAAGATTATGGACATAACTTCAGTGGGAAATTTGTTAAGGAATAAGTGCTCAGATGTTGTAGGGGTTTCACAATTGGATATATATCTCCAAGAGCTTTTCAATGATACCAACCTTTCCCCATTTGGATACTAGAGGAAGGAGTTATGCCCCTTAGAATATTTGATGAAGTTTCCCTTGCAGAGGAAGGGTTCCGCAATTGTGCGTTGCGGGATCACCAAGATCAAATTATGTGTTTTGGAATTCCATAATTCCGCATCTGCAATTGTGGGATGCAGATTGCGGGATCAGCTCTTGCGGGTTGCGGGATGCGGGATTGCCGAGTTCAAAATTATGCATGTTGGAATTACGGAATTCCACATCCGCCATTGTGGAACGCAGATTGGGGGATCAGCTGTTGCGGGTTGCGGGATGCGGGATCATCAAGTTCAAATTATATGTTTTGGAATTCCGCATCTGCAATTGTGGGTTGTGGGATGTAGATTGTTGGATCCGCTGTTGCGGAATGCGAGTTGTGGGATCCACTGTTGCGGTATGCGAGTTGCGGGTTCGCAATTGATGGTTGTATATTGCGGATTTGAACCCTTCTGACTGTGTGTATGGGCATTCAGTCAGAGTTTGGAGAAAAAAAATGGATCATGGTCTCCAATGGCCTAGCAGGTCAGTGGGGACGTGAGAGAGTGGTATCAGATCTTCAGTTGCAGCATTGGGAGTTGTTTGGGCTAGAGTGTGCATGAAGTTTTGGTCGAGAAATGCGCCCATGGCGTGATTTTTAATGAACTTATTTGATTGATTAATTGTTCAAATGAATAATTCCTAGTTTTAATGGGTATGATAGAGCTTATTTGCATGATTGTGATGTCTAATAAAATGTCTCTGATATGCATAGAGATAGCAGCAGCTGTAAGACGAATCGTATCATAAGGAAACACACATAACGGTGTAAGAATGGTTACTATGAATGATGAGCAAGACCCGTTTGGGCCAGAAGATAATGTACTGGGTGAGAATGTGCAAGAAGCACATACAGAGGCTGAGTATGATGGAAGATAGGAGCAAGTGACGCCCCGAAACTTGGCTGAGATTATGGTTAGATTTAATGAGCGAATGATGAAAGCGCAAGAAGAACAACATCAACTCAATGCATCCATTTTGCAGAGTCTTACAGACTTGCAGCAAAGTATTAACAATGGTTCTAACCGGACCCACAAAGGCCGAGAGGAAAGAAATGCAGAAAGTCGGTCTAGGGGTCGTTCCATGAGAAGAACTCCAATCCCTAGAAGGGGTTTTGTGAGTCGAAAACACAAGACACCCTCTCCTCAGTTTTCTTCTAGCAGGTCAGATGATTCAGAGGGTTCTTAGGGGATCCCAAGACACACTGCTAGTAAGAGTAAAGGAAGAAATAAGCATAGAGGTATTCCATAAGGAGAATTTAGGAAGGCAAGGCCTCCCACTTCTGATGGTGAAGGTAAAGAAGGTCAAGAAGTAGAGGCATGGATTCTTGGGATGAAGTACTTCAAAATGCATGAATATTCAGAGAATGAAAAGGATGAGGTTGCTATCTACAACCTTAGTGGAATAGCTTCTATTCGGTGGGATCACCTCATGCAAGTGAAAGGAATCAATGAGAGAAGAGTCAACTGAGGTAGATTCCAAAGATACTTTCAGGAGAAGTACCTATCATCTAGGTATTATGATAGAAAAAGAAAAGAGTTCAATGAACTCAGACCACAACATAACACTATGGACGAGCATGTTCATAAGTTTCTGGCGTTGCTGAGGTATGTGGACTACATCAAAGATGAAAGAGTGAATATTCAAATCTTCCTTGGTAGTCTACCGCAGAGCTACAGAGATATGATAGAGTTTGTAAATCCACCAAGCTTAGATGAGGCTATCAGGATGGAAGAGCATTTCTATGAGCAGAATAAAGGTAAGGTAGAGTCACATCCACCGTGGAAAGGTAAACCCTAGGGAAGGTTTGATCAGAAGAAAGGTGAGTGTAAACCACCATTCGGAAATCAACCTAGGATATTTCCACAAGGCCAGCAAGCAAAAAGAGAATTCAAGCCAGCTGTAGGAGCTGATAGAGCATTAAGAGGGCCACTTCATTTTTGGGGTTGTGGGAAGAACCACATGCTCAGGGATTTCCCAACTACAAATAAGAACCCCAAGAGCTTGCACAATGTTAGAGGAGAACCTAAAGTAGGGGATATGGCAAGAACAATGCCTAGGATCTATGCAGCACCGGACGATCACCAAGTAGACCATCAGTCAACAGTGGTGGAGGTTCCAGGTAAGATTGTTGAGTAGCCTATTTCTGTTTTGATTGATCCAGGGTCTACTCATAGTTATGTATCTCCTAAGGTAGTTGAAAGCTATTCTCTTGGTAGAGTAAAGCATGAGAAGGCTTGGCTAGTTCAATTAGCCACCGGTACCAAGAGAAAGGTAAGTAAATTAGTGAAGGAGTGTCCTATAGAATTGAATGGACTCCTCACACATGTTGAATTAAATATCTTACCATTGGGATCATATGATGCCCTAATTGGCATGGATTGGTTGGAAAAGCATAGATCCAAGGTGGACTATTATGAGAAAGCATTGAAATGCCTTGATGAGGAAGGCAAGCCAAGGTTGGTTAAAGGGATTCCAAAGCATGTTACAGTGAGGCAGATTTCAGCTATACAGTTAAGGAAGTTTTATAAAAAGGGTTGCCAGTTCTATGATGTACATATATCAAATTCAGTAGAAGATAAGAAAACCAGGGTAAAAGACTTCCAGATATTGCAGGAGTTTCAGGATGTGTTTCCAGATGAGATTCCAAGATTGCCACCCAAGAGGGATATTGACTTTTCCATTAATCTTGTTCTAGGAGTAACCCCCATCTCCAAAGCTCCATATAGGATGAGAACACCAGAGTTGCTGGAACTAAAGATGCAACTGTAGTAGTTAATGGAAAAAAATATGTCAGACTGAGTGTATCCACATGGGGTGCACCAGTGTTGTTTGTTAAGGAGAAGGATGGAACATTGAGGCTATGTATTGATTATAGGTAGCTCAATAAGGTGACAATTAAGAACAAGTATCCCTTGCCTAGGATTGATGACTTGTTTGATCAAATGAACGAAGCTAAATTGTTTTCAAAGATTGACTTGAGGTTTGGGTACCATCAAAGTAAGGATAAAGGAAGAAGACATTCATAAGGAAGCCTTCAAAACTAGGTATGGGAATTATGAATTTACAGTGGTGCCATTTGGTCTTACCAATGCACCTGCTACATTCTTGTGCCTCATGAATAGTGTATTCAACAAGTATTTGGATAAGTTTGTGATTGTGTTCTTGGATGACATTCTTCTGTATTCCAAGAATGAAAAAGAGCATGATGAGCATTTGAGAATGGTATTACAAGTACTTAGGGATCACCAGTTGTATGCTAAGCTGAGTAAATGCAATTTCTATCAAAAGAAGGTGCAGTATTTGGGTCATATTATATTAGCAAAGGGCATTGCAGTAGATCCAAAGAAGATTGAGGCTATCATGGATTGGTCCACTCCAAGGAATGCAACAGATGTTAGATATTTCATGGGACTTGCTGGTTACTATAGGAGGTTCATTAAAGGCTTCTCCAGGATAATCCATCCAATTAATTCATTGCAGAGGGAGGGCATCAAATTCACATGGTTCGAGAAATGCAAAAGGAGTTTCCACCAGTTAAAGGAGTTGCTTACTAGTGCACCTAGTTTGAGGATTGCAGATCTGAGTAGGTATTTTGTAGTATGCACTGATGCATGCATTGAGGGACTCGGTGGAGTTCTAATGCAAGAAGTTTATGTAATTTGTTATGAGTCAAGAAAGCTGAAAGAGCATGAAAGCAACGATGCCACCCATGACTTAGAGCTAGTAGCCATAATTCACGCTCTCAAGAGATGGAGGCATTATCTTCTGTGAAGGAGATTTGAGCTCAAAACTGATCATGTGAGTTTAAAATACTTGTTTGACCAGCCAAATCTGAATGCAAGGCAAACTAGATGGATGGAGTTTCTTTGTGAGTTGATTTGGATATTAGACATGTCAAAGGTAAAGAAAATAAAGTTGTTGATGCACTTAGAAGGATATTTCATATTTCAACAATAAGTAGGTGTGAATCGGACTTGAAGGCAAGAATTTTAGAGACTCAAGATAGTGATGGAGTCTTTTTCCAGATTAAAGAGAAATTGCAGCAGAATTGTAACATCCCCAAAACTAGAAAATACTGAAAATTATTCAACGGTAAAAGAAAACTTTTACTGAATGATTTGTACAAGGAAATTTCATTGACTAGTCCGACAATATTTCCAGAAACAATCGATAATGATTATTATTTTTAAAAGAACATATTAACTTGCCACATCTGACAATTAACCAAGTACACAATTGATTTAACATAGTAATTCATATCTGAACATTTAACCACTTTGCGAACTTTGTCGTGAATATACTTTCCTGAACTAAGACAAGAAATCCATCATATCGTAATAAACCAATTAACATATAAATATTATCAAGGAAACATTTGACAAGTACCCTTACACATCGATATAAACCATAAAGCATCAATAACACATAAAAATGCATGAAAGGGGAAAGAGACAAAGATATACATGTGGTTCACCCAAAACCTTGGGCTATGTCCACCAGGAAGGTCGCATATATTTCATTTATCAAAAGAGATTTACATCTGCAATACACAGGATTCCATCTCATTTTGTAATCTTCCCCTGCCACTCTTATCACGAGCATCTGAAGGACATTCAACACTAACCAAAGATCTATCCTCTGGTAATTATTAACTCACAAACTCAAGAGCATTCAACACTAACCAAAGATCTATCCTTTGGAAATTATTAACTCACAAGGTTCCTTCAGGCATACTACATCAACATGATGGCAGAGGCTATAATTATGCGTTTAAACCAAATGTAAACCTTCCCGAGATTTCCAGTTAAACAATCTGCATTTTCACAGATTAGTATGATGCGACATCCAATATATAGATAACTCAATATACAGGGATCTCAATAGAGCTTACACATTGAACTCCAGACAGTGTATATAATACGTACACAGAGTTCTAAAATATAGAAGTAAACTTCAAGTGGCATACATAATGAAATCTGCAGATATCTGTACATATGGCGAGCAACATATAACTTTTTAACCATTAACTTTCAGATAACGTACTTGCGACATATATAACATATCAAAACGTAATTCACAGAGATCAGCTTCCTGGACCACACTCCTTTAGCCTGACGATACAGAATTGAAAAATATTCCTTTCACATATATGCAGAGGCTTTGGATTTCACTCCAGATTTACGCTATCATTTGAGAGGGTCAACAGTAATTCACAATCCTAACAACCAAAGAAACGGCTTGGCGATTTCATCCATCAATAAGCAGTTATTTATGATGCATTCCAGCACAAGTCTATAACCAAGATAGCCGATGTGCTAACAGCCTACGACTTCAATGCATACCTCATACCCTAGAAATAACATGTATTTAATTAGCGGAGAACATGCGATTATGGTCTCCATGCAGATCTATAGTATAATGTATCACGGATCTGTGAATATTTACAAACCTACATTAATAGCGGAGACATGCGACTATGGTCTCCATGCAGATCTATAGTATAATCTATCACGGATCTGTGAATATTTACAAACCTACATTAATAGCGGAGACATGCGACTATGGACTCCATGCAAATCTATCATGGATCTGTGAATGTTTACAATCCTACCATCAATAGTAGTAGGAATTGCATTAATAATAATAATAATAATAAATAATACCCAACATAACTGGTTGTTCTAGGGTCGCTCGGCGAGTATCAAGCTTCTGGATTCCATGCTGACATATAATGACAGGGACATGGATCCGGGGTCACACTCGGTGTTTCACTATGCTACCTATTCATGCATATAAAACAGGGCGATGTTTCCTAGGTGCAAGAGAGTTAACAGTAACATGTCACCGGTGCCTACAATTCCTTGGCAACACAGGCATCGAGTATCCAATATATAACAGGCCTAATTTCATGAAAGCATTAAGTTTAACATGCAACAATTAAACCATATAGCTTGGATAGACCATGCAAACGAAGGAGGGCATCGAGATCTTAAGCATAAGGAAGGGAGTGCACCGAAATCCCGTAAGAAATCCTTGAACTCTTTCTTTTCCATTCCTTTCCTCTCCCGAAGGCCATCCAACGCCACAATCAATTACAGCGATAGTTTTTCCCCCCCGATAATTTTATACGCAGAGCATACTGCACCATGATCAATCAACATGATAAATAATGAAAACTTACAAATGGAAAGCAGATCGGATTTTTGGCAGCCCGCCCCAATGCATCAAAAGAAAATAATTAACATAAGACTGGGATCAAACTCTATAAATCCATCCCTTCCCCAATGGCTATCTCTCCAGGTAAACATAAAGGATGACCTATGCAGGGATTAGATTTCCCCAAATCGCATAGCCACAGCACCGAAATTCCATCAAGAAGCATATCTATATACATAAATATTCTACAAGTGAAATCGCCTAGCATCAGTACCATAAATCCATCAGGTAGCATATACATATACAAAAAGACTCTATGAATGGAATTGCACAACAACAGTCTCCCAAAATCCATCATGAAGCATATCTATATATAGAAAAACTCTACAATTAAATTCGCACGGCATATCTTCCTTTCTCCAATCGGCTACAACACCTAGTATTCACGAAATCCTTAACGGAAGTAAAAGAAAATCTCCCCCAATAGATCTGGGGATCGAACTCTTAAAAGAGTCTCATTCCACTCGAGCTTCGCTCCGTTTAAGGATTTTGACCAAATCTTCATAATGACTCGTGGCGACCGCAGGCTTTGACAACTCTTTTAGTGCGACCAAATGGCGGTTGACAAGGTTTGGGGTGCTTAACAAGAAAACAATTCCCCTAGATCTCTCTAGGAGATCCACCCGAAATATTCACAAATATATACATATGCATTCCTTCATATATATATATATATATATTCCTTTAGAGTGAGATAGCGTATGCAAACAAAAAGCTAAACAGACCTCGTTTATTATACTATTTCCCCTCTGATAATTAATACATAGAGCATACTGCACCATGATCAATCAACAGGATAAATAATGAAAACATACAATTTCATTTAAAAATAATAGGTCATAAAGGAGGGATATCACAAGAATGCTATAGATGAAAAGTATGGAAGATATCAGCTGGGTGAGTATGATGTTCTCATTTATCAGAACACCAGACTGTACATTCCGAACAGTGTAGATTTTAAGAAGTTGGTGATGGATGAGATACACCAAAGACCATACTCAGGGCACCCAGGATATCATAAGACTATAACAGCAGTGCGGAAGCAATACTTTTGGCATGGTATGAAGAAGGACATAGCTGAGTACATTGCTAGGTGTCAAAAGTTCTAGTAGGCCAAGGCAGAGCACCAACATCCAGCAGGATTGTTGTAGCCCTGACCCCTTCCAAAGTAGAAGTGGGAAGTGATCTCTATGGATTTTATAACAGATCTTCCCATGATAGCGAAGAAGCATGATTCAATCATGGTTGTGGTGGACAAGCTATTAAAGATAGCTCACTTTATTCCATCCAAGTCCACTCAAAAGTCTAATGACATTGCATATATCTTCATGAGAGAGAAATTCATATTGCATGGATTGCCCAAGGCAATAGTTTCAGATCATGACACAAATTTCACATCCAATTTTTGGAAAGGATTGTTCCAAGAGTTGGAAACTCAATTGAAGTTTAGTACAACCTATCATCCTCAGACAGATGGTCATACTGAAAGAGTGAATCAAATCCTTGAAGATATGTTAAGGATGTATGTGATGGATAAGCCATCTAAGTGGGAAGACTATTTACACTTAGTGGAATTTGCTTACAACAATAGGCATCAAGCATCATTGAAGATGAGTCCTTTTGAAGTGTTGTATGGAAAAGGATGCAGAACTCTAGTGAGCTGGGACAGCCCGGTGAATAGAGTAGTGCTTGGACCAGAAATGATTGAGGATATGGAGCAAGAGATCGTGAAGATCAAGTAGAATTTGGAGGCAGCACAGGACAGGCAAAAGAGTTATGCATATCTAAAGAGAATGCATAAGGAATTCCATATTGGGGATCATGTCTACTTGACAGTGAAACCCAGGAAGAGTTCCATGAAGTTGGGGAGTTGTGCCAAGTTGGCACCCAGATATTGTGGGCCATTTGAAATCCTTGATAGGATAGTTCCAGTTTCATATAGGATTGCATTTCCTGATAACATGAAAGCTCATAATGTTTTCCATGTATATTTTCTTGAGAAATATGTACATGATCATAATCATATCATTGATTGGCATGTGATACAGGTGGAACCATAGGGAAAGTTCCAGGTGGAGCCTACATGCATCCTCGATAGGAAGGTTACCTTGCTTCGGAATCGGGCCATAGGGCAAGTAAAGGTGCAATGGAGGCACCTTAGCCCATAAGAGGCCACATGGGAGCTGGATGATGCCATGAAAGAGGCATTCCCATTTTTGTTCAGTTTTGGGAACACCAAGGACGGTGTTATTTTAAGGGAAAGGGAGTTGTAACACCCCATTTTGACCTTGATGTTTATTGGCTTCATTGTAAATACTATATATATATATATATACATTATGTGTATTTTCCCTAGTGTGGAGCTCAAGGCCAAGGCCCCAATAGTGGATGTTTAAGTTGATTGCTTAGGCAAGTATTTGGACAGTATGATTATTCATGGGCTGATTAATCCATGAATAAATGTAAATGATGTAATTATTATTGAATGAATAAAATAAACAAGAAGCTAGCTAAGGAGGCAACTAATGAGAAGGGGCCATGTGTATCCACTAGAGAGAGGTAAGGGGGTTTGGGATTGGTTTCCCATATTTCCACATGTCTGACTGAGAACTCGTTGGAACTCCCTGCTGACATTAATGCAATTGTAGTGGGTGGTTGAGAACCCAGATAGTTGAAGCCGATAGAGTATGGAGCATGCCTACGATTTTGTATGGCAGGGCATGACTTTGGCTTCTTGTCCTAGATGACACTCAATCACTTGGGAAATCTTGCTGAACCTGTTTGACTATCTGGGGAAATTGGGACATACAGACATTCATTCCTCACTCATGGGACACTCACGCACTTGTCATTCATGAGTTATAGACCCTTGCACATATATCGTTCATGTATCTCTTGTATACACCGAACCAATCTAGGGGAAGGGAAAATCTGAGGTTATTTGTGCTTCCTATGTGTTAGAAAAGGCCTGAGAGCTGATAGCCATAACACCCTGTGTGTAAACCCCAGTTGCAGCGATGGAGTGGTATTGACAGAAAGATACTACATAGTGGTATTGGCAGAGTGGTCGTGAGGAAACCCCAAGTGAGGAAACACCAAGCCTGGTAACGAATCAGTTGTGGAACTGTGGGAGAGGGCTGGGTTGCTTGATAAACCCAGTGAAGGCTATAGTCCCAATGAACTAGTGACTGGACCTTTCTATTCCCATCCTGAATAGCACTGGAAGGGAACGACCATGAGAGACTATGTAGCATAAAATAGGATATTCCTTGTGTTGGATGTGGTAGGTATTGTGGGTGCCAGGTCAATTAAGAGTGACTGGACCTTTCTCTGCCCATCCTGGAATAGAACTGGAAGGGAAGATGCCTTAAAGGACTGTGTAACAATGAAGTAGGTCTTCCTTGTGTTGGATGTGGTAGGTACTGTGGGTGCCAGGTCCACTGAGTGCTGAGATGCCCGCAGCTCTGTGGTTGTGCTCACTAGTTTAGAAATTCCTTCCTTGTTGTCCATGGATGCTTAACAAACCACTGTAGGTTGGCATAGCATGGGTAGGTGCCCTGGAATGCTTTATAAACCCAACTAAAGAATGGTTTAGTATAAGAATGGATCCTTGACTGCAAGAGAACCTGTTAGCCCTCCTTAGTGGATACACTGCCTAGCTCATAAATAATATAGGCTGGATAGATATCTAAGGTTGGGTGGAACGTTGCTCTCACTTAGCCAGTTGCTTCGGAATTGAAAGATAAGTATTTATGTTATAATAAATGATGGTGTTTCATTGTTTTGTGATGAATGCTTGTGTATAACTATGGAACTGTGGTATGTATGTATATGAATGGGATTGACATGAAGTCATGTAGAGGCCTGAATAAAAGACTGATTTTATGGTTATATGTATATCTTATATTGCATGAGTTTAATGCCTTGTAATTCTTGCATATGCTACATGTGTTGATTAAATCTGTTTAATGCATTTTATATGTAATAATGAATGATAGTGTTTCATTGTTTGGAGATGAGTGTTATGCAAAACTAACCTTGTGAAGGAGATGTATATTTACACCTGATCTCGGGAAAGGAAGGGAATCATGTGAAGTGGTTTCAGAAAGTTCTGTGGGTCAGATGAAAGGGGAAGTCATGACAGGATGAAGCTTAAGTTTCCTTCTAGAAAGATTATGGACATAAATTCAGTGGGAAATTTTAGGAAGAAGTGCTCAAATGGTGTAGGGGTTTCAACATTGGATAGACATCTCCAAGAGCTTTCCAACGATACCAACCTTGCCCCATTTGGATCCTAGAGGAAGAAGTTATGCCCCTTAGAAGATTTGACGAAGTTGCCCTTGCAGAGGTAGGGTTCCGCATGCATGGTTCCGCAATTGCGGGTTGCGGGTTGTGGGATCGCCAAGTTCAAATTATGTGTTTCGGAATTCCGCAATTACAGGATGAGGATTGCGGGATCAGCTGTTGCGAGTTGTGGGATGCGGGATCGCCAAGTTCAAAATTATGTGTGTTGGAATTCCGCAATTCCGCATACGCAATTACGGGATGCAGATTGTGGGATCAGCTGTTGCGGGGTTGCAGGATGCGGGATCGTTAATTTCAAATTATATTTTTTGGAATTCCGCAATTGCGGGTTGCGGATTGCGAGATGCGAGTTGCTAGTTCGCAACTATGGGTTGCGGATTGCGCATCCGAACCCTTCTGACTGCGTGTATGGGCATTCAGTCAGTGTTTCGAGAAAAAAAATGGATCATGGCCTCCAATGGCCTAGCAGGTCAGTGGGGACGTGACAGCTATCAAAGCCAAGCAATCGAGTAGAAGCTGTCGATATGCGATCGGCAGGGGAAAGGTCGAAATTCGACATGTCTAAAGTTGACAAATGAAAGGAGAGGAGATCGAAGGCGTCGAAGGTTGACATGTTGTCGAACCACGACATGGAGGGATTGTGGAGAAATCCAAACGTGGAGGACGTGGTGGATTGGAAGCTGTGGAATTTAAGTGAATCCAACAAGTAAGGTCGAATATCATGAAATGCAGTATGCTCAAGGACTGTGATGGGGCCGACTACTGTAGAAAATTCAGAGATGCGGGATTCGGAGAAAAATCCGTTGGAGGTTGTTGAGGAAGTTATGTGAAGTTATAAAGGTGGTTGGGATCACGCCAAATGTCAACACTATAGGAGGTTGAGCAGCACGGTCAGAGGCATTGACAACTACAGGATACTTCAGGTCAGAGATAGAGCGGCTAATAGAGGAAGAATGTCTTGGGGAACAGAGTGAACCTCGGGAGCAGTAGCAGAGTAGAGTAGAAGAGTAGTGCAAAGGCACATTAGAAGGGATCGATAATCGATGATATAGGATGAATGATCATAGGATCATAGGATCACACGCAACCGAGAAACACACTGAGATACAGAGTTTCATTTCTGTATATTCTAATAGGCTAAGGCCAACTTGTTTATTTTCTTTATAGCTAAACATTGTAATTTGATTCAAGTAATAGAATCCATATTCTGTCATTTAGTTCACATCCAGTCTATGATATGCAAAGCCTCCTTCATGTCTAGGATATGCAAAGGCTCTTTCTGGAACTTGCCCTCAGGTTCTACCTGAATCACACCCAAATCGATTATATGAGTAGCACCATGTATATATCTTTTCAATATTGAAACATGGAAAACTTTATGAACTTTTATAGAAGAATTAAGTGCAAGATGATAGGATACCAGGGGATTTCATATCAGAAAACATGTAGATCAATTCCAATAACCTTATCATGGAAATTTTTAAGACTTGATCTTAGAACATTTGAAAACTACTCGGTTCACTGATTGTTAAATACTTGATCCTTGACCACAATGTAATTTTCATCAACCTAGCCAATCATATAAGATCATGTCAAGTAATCGTATTTATTTATCTAACATTAAGGATTATATTATTTTCAACTTTATTAACCTAGTTATTGTCTTAAACACTTCAAGCTTAAGGGGTATGGCTACTATATTAGTCCTTACAAATTTAAAACAATTCCTTTCTTATTCAAAATGATACTTACTTTAATGCACTAAAAATGGAAAGTAGTATATGTTCCATATAGTTCTACATAAACATGCATTGATTTCTTAAATTACATCCAATATTATTTAGTAAACCAATAATCATTTAAGAAATATAATAAGTTTACTTTTCCACATATTTGACAAAGAACTAAACAAGCTTGAATTAACTCCTTTTTAATATTGACAATAAGTGCCAACTTTATAAATATCAAGGGGAAATTATGTGTCATGCAAATTCTTCCAATAGGGTAATATTAACCACATAATGCATAATTACTCCAAATAATTCCTTTTTCTTAAATACACAAATGATATTAAGATCTCATTTATTTTTCCACAATAAAATTCAAAAATAATCTATAGTCAAGACTACTTCAATCATAAAAGGACTATTCATTAAAATCACCATCTTAAACAATACAATGAAGACATCCATATGCTTGAATATATTTCTTTATCTCCTGTTAAGATCCTAGTGGACGGCCTTCACTAACATCTCGAGGTTTTGGTGTAATGGTTCGTATCATTTGGTATCAGAGCCTCCACCCAGGTTCAAGTCACAGAGCGGGTGGCAACGTCGGCATTGCAGTGTTCGCCCTGGGTTTGTACGGCGCAAAGGGGACACCACCGTATGGGAACACATCCAGCCTAGATTCTGGACTATAGAGCGTGGTGGGATTTTAAGATCCTAGTGGACAGCCTTCACTAACATCTCGAGGTTTTGGTGTAACGGTTCATATCATGGCCATAATCAAGAGTTGAATCTTACAAAACTTTGTATAACTTAATTTATTAAAAAATTACTTATCTAATTTTTGAAGACCTTTGTGACTAAATATGTAACTGCAATTTTTAGATATTTATCTTCCACTTTTAATCATCTTTGATCCTCTACAGTTCATGCATGTTTTTATTGTTCCTCTTCCTTTCATAACCTGTACTTTACACAAGCCCTACAAGGTCTTCCAAAACTTTTAGCATAACATATGCATAACATGATTTTTCAAATTCAATAAGAACGTAAGTAAGAATTTCTTTTGCAACATATTGTTGTTGTTGTTCATGGAAACTCTTCAAGTCTTTTTCATTGACACTTGTGCTCTTATCACCATAAGAAAACATAAAACATATGCATACATGTGTATGATCATTTTTCAATATAACAAAAAGAATGCATAGGTAAAACATCAATGTACTTATCTTATGGAGGACCTTCCTTCATTTTCCCTCTTGGATGATAATCCTCTTAGCTACTCCTTAACTTACTATATGCATATCCTTCATTCATATGTTAGTAGCATTATATCAAATATTTTCGGGAAACCAACCCCAAAACTTGACATTCAGTCTCATCTTTGGATGAATTTCGCATTACCTATGGTAATATTTTCATACATCATACTTAAACATTAGGGAGGGTAAAAACCAATTTACTTGGAATATTTTACCCCTATGTCCCATTATTATACCATGGGGATGACAAACTTCAACAACTCTTTTTTGAACACATAAATCTTCCTTGAGCACTGTCACCAGATTAAAACGGATCTTATGGGATTTAAGCTTTTGATATTACTCCTCTTTTAATTGTGAGTCAAAATTGTTCATCCTCAAAAAACATCAAATGAAGTCTTGTTCCCCTGATGTTATTTTTAATTTAATTTTCCTAGGTCTTGCCATTGATGATTACGTAACCTCTCTCTCCATTGAAGCTCACATGCTTGAGTCCAGGAAATTCATTTTTTTCCACTCAAGCTCTCTTGCTTGAGTCCAGGAAAGTACTTTATTTTCCACTCAAGCTCTCTTGCTTGATTCCAAGAAAATTATTTTACAATGTTGGGACTGAATCATCATTTTTTCCACTTGTTTTTTTTCCATCTCTACATTGTCTTTCCCCATTCATGGATCAATCATAATGACCATGTTATTTAGTATTTAATGCGAGTCACAACATTTAACTATTTGCAACACATAAACTCGGTTCTCATCATGGCTCCATTATTTATTGCGATCGCCAAGTCCTCTGAATCTGTTATAACTTCACAGATAATTAGTCACAACATCATATTGTTATCATACCAGCAATAACTCCACTCATTGATTAATAATATTTTAATCAACTATATATTTGTTTTCATTAATGAGCATTTCATATTCTTAGTTTCATGTGCTTTATATTTGTCCTTAAGCTTTGATCATAATTCGAACGTTTGCAACATTATGATTTCTAGTCACCATATCCGTTGCAATATGTTTATATGTGTGCATTTGTAACACAACCAAAATACTTTCAATTCATTCATAAACACAAGCATTTCCTTTTTATTTCAAAACTTATTAACATCTTCCATCTCTATGGGAAAAGTATTTTTCTACGCAAAACAACTTGGTTAATCCTTGATCCAAGTTCCTAAGAGTAACCTAGTTACCTCTTTTCAAATTGATAATATTATCTTACCAATTAACATTTGATCAATACCTTGGTATATCCGAGATATTTTACTATTTCTTCTCACAAAAATCTATTAAGTATGTTTTATGTTTTCCATAACATAATCAATCCTCTAACATTCTTCTTTTGGTGGGTATTGACAGACTTCTTAAATGAGCTTCATTGGTTAGAAATTAACCTGTAACAAAAATCAACCATTTCAATGTTCTCATTTTCAATAAGTTCCAAAATTACTAACAATCTACAAAAACTACTTGTTAGCACAGCTTCTCATAACATAAGCATAGTTTAATAAATTCCTCTCTAAATGTTCATATATGGAAAATTTTCTTTTAGTCTCATGTAATTCTATAACCAAACAAAGTCAGTAATATTTTCAACTCACCACTCAACCAGGGGTGATTTAACTTTAGTATTTAGTATCTATATCATATGGAATTTTATAAAAATTTCATCTAAATCATGAGCTCTGAACATATTATATCAAGCAATACACATTTACAAGATAGTTTATTTGTTACCAAAAACATACACCATAATGTGACTATAAAACTTATAATCCATATTCAATTTTGACTAATATCTTTAGAAATCATAAATTATTGACATAACCCTTCATTAAACATTCAGTACCTTCTTCCAATGACTTCTAACATAACCTATGTTTTCTCATAAAGTCCGCAATAATAACAGAAGATATGTTTCTCATTAAGTATAATTTATTCACTTTTTAAAATACTATTGTGTCGAGAGGCGCTCTATAGCCCAGTATGAGGGAGATATTGTAACGTTTATGGAGTAACGTTTGTCGGCAATTAATAAAATTTAATAATAAAAAGTAAAAAGTAATAATATGAGGGAGATCTTGTAACGTTACATGTAACGCTTGTGGAGTAACATTTGTCGGCCATTAATAAAATGTAATAATAAAAAGTACAAAGTAATAATATGAGGGAGATCTTGTAACGTTACATGTAACGTTTGTGGAGTAATGCTTGTCAGCCATTAATAAAATGTAATAAAAAGTAAAAAGTAATAATATGAGGGAGATCTCGTAACGTTACATGTAACGTTTGTCGATATTATTGTCGGCCATTAATAAAATGTAAAAAGTAATAAATATTTTGTCCGCCATTGATAAGAAGTAGAAACAAAATAAGTAAAATAAATACCATAGCTGACATAAGAAATAGAAAAACTAGAAGCGATTTCAACCTTAATAAAAAAACATGGTTCAATTGATTTCAACAATGCCTAAAACAAATATTAGAAATATAAGAAGTAAAAAATATAAAGCATAGTTGTAGAAACATGGTTGCATTGATTTCAACAATGCGTAAAACAAATATTATAAATATAAGAAGTAAAACAAATAAAGAATAACTCACATAAAAAGTAGAAACATAAGAAATGAAAGAAAGTAGTAAGAAATATATTAGAATAGCCATTAGAAGTAGAAAAAGAAAGAAGTAAAATAAATACTATAGCCGACATAAGAAATTGAAAAAATAGAAGGGATTTGAGCCTTAAGCCCAATCATCTCACTACTTACCAATAGCCAACAAACAAATAGTCTCAAAAAATACAAGATGCATATTGATTTGATTCGTTGCATTGATTTCAACAAATGCATTGTTTTTTTTTGTTATTTACATCTGTATTTATGGAATTCATCAATTTAATAAAAAAATGTTACAAAAAAATCTATTATAGCTACATAAAAACTAGAAACATACGAAGTAAAAAATATTATATCTAACATCAAAAGTAGAAATATAAGAAATAAAATAAAGAAGTAAAAAATATATTATAGAAGATATAAGAAGTATAAACAAAAGAAACAAAAAAAAAATAGTATAGCCAACATAAGAAATATAAAAAATAGAAGGGATTTTAACCTTAATAAAAAAACATGGTTGCATTGATTTCAACAATGCGTAAAACAAATATTAGAAATATAAGAGGTAAAAAAGATAACGAATAACTGACATAAAAAGTAAAAACATGGTTGCATTGATTTCAACAATGCCTAAAACAAATATTAGAAATATAAGAAGTAGTAACATGGTTGCATTGATTTAAAAAATAATTACTATAGAAAACATAAGAAATAGAAAAAATAGAAGAGATTTGAACCTTAATAAAAAACATGTTTGCATTGATTTCAACAATGCGTAAAACAAATATTAGAAATAAATATAAAAAGTAAAAAAAATAAAGAAGTAAAAAATATAATATCTGACATCAAAAGTACCAATATAAGAAATAAAATAAAGAAATAAAAAATATATTATAGAAGATATAAAAAGTATAAACAAAAGAAACAAAAAAAAAAATACTATAGCCAACATAAAAAATAGAATGGATTTGAACCTTAAAAAAAAAACATGGTTGCATTGATTTCAACAATGCGTAAAACAAATATTATAAATATAAGAGGTAAAAAAGATAAAGAATAACTGACATAAAAAGTAGAAACATGGTTGCATTGATTTCAACAATGCATAAAACAAATATTAGAAATATAAGAAGTAGAAACGTGGTTGCATTGATTTCAAAAATAATTACTATAAAAAACATAAGAAATAGAAAAAATAGAAGAGATTTGAACCTTAATAAAAAAAACATGGTTGCATTGATTTCAACAATGCATAAAACAAATATTAGAAATATAAGAAGTAAAAAAGATAAAGAATAGCTGACATAAAAAGTAGAAACATAAGAAATAAAAGAAAGAAGTAAAAAAACATGGTTGCATTGATTTCAACAATGCGTAAAAGATAAAGAAGCAAAAAATATTATAGTTGACATAAAAAGTAGAAATATAAGAAATAAAATAAAGAAGTAAAAAATATATTATAGTAGATATCAGAAGTAGAAGCAAAATGTAATGCCCCTAAAATGACTCTGGACCTTAAGGGCACCTTTCGAGTGACCCAGTTGAACAACTTCGATAAGGTGGTCTCTTGGACCTTGATATGTCTTAATTGATTGAAGAAAACCTGAAGAGGTGAACGACGACAATAATTGATAAATGAATTAATGAATTAAAATGATATGTAGTGGAGTGGGATAATTGATTGATTACATCTTGCTTAATGATTAGCATTGATTGTGAAAAATGTGTTATGTGAATATGATACTTAATGAATAGTTGTATGATGAATGATAAGATGAGAACAAATGAAATACATATTGATGAAATGCTTTACTAATTAATGGAATGTATGATGTTATGAGTAAACTGTAAGTTGCTTAACGATTAGCAGGTCCTTATAGATTGAAATATGACGAATGAGAATAGGACTATTAATATATGTTTCTGAGATGTGTGTAGCGACAAGTGAAACGGTTCACCGATGGACACACCAAGAAATTGAAGAGTCGTAAAGTACAGATAAATCACACACGGAAGAACGACAATGGTGTCGACTTCCTATGTAATCCCGCTGCCGAGTTCAAAATCCCTTATCCACTTACTCGGGGTCGCGTGAAGTCGTGCGATGTGGACCACGACAGAGTTGGGAGGCATGTAGTAAGAATGGACTTACTCCTCAGCGCCATTAGTCGCCAATAGCATGTAGATGGAGGATTGAAGGTAACGGGTTCTTGCAAGTCAAATGAAAAGATATCGACAGAAGGAGCTAACGGTGTGGTAACTTGCCGAGAAACAAAGGGATGGACGCAAGGACCCGACGATGTGGTACCTTGCCGAGAAATGGAAACGATGGATAAATGGATCTGACGGAGTGGTACCATGACGAAACATGAGCATAAAGGGAAGATGGGCCCAACGGTGTGGCACCTAGGTTCTAGAAAGTATAAATCGGTAAACTTATTCCATAAAAAGAAAAACCATATAAATTGCATTTAGAACACTTACTCATAAAAATGAATGTTAGTATTAAAAATAATAGAAATGATTATTTTAGGCAATTGCACATGAAAATACTTTTTAGTATTTAAAATAATGAGAATAATTATATTTAGGAGCAAAATTGAATCCTAGGCATGAGTTGTTAGTTAGCACACATGCACCCACAAAAATTGAATTTAGAGTGAGTATCTAAGAGACAAACTTGAGTAAATATGGCAAAGTAGGTGCATTCTTCTAGAAAACTTGACACATGGATTTGTGAGATAAATTACTTTTTGAACATTAAGAAATTTGGTATTTTGCATGAAGCGACATGTGTCGCATGGGATTTTCCTATATAGGGAAGGCCTTGGGAATGGGTAAAGGACCCAGATTTGCATGGTTATCATAATCTTGAAAAAAATGAGTGACTTGTTGTTATTGGGGTTTGGCTAGAAATTCTGGTGGGGGGGAAACCCAAGCTGAGTTTTTTGAATTATTATGTGTGAACTCTACAAACCGAAGCTTGGGGGTGGCCATGCAACTAAAAGTATGATCCTATTGTTGGGTGGCGAAGCTAACGGTTGCTTTGCCTATGGTTCAAACGAGATTTGTTGGAGGGATCGTACGGAAGACACGGACGACAGTGGACAAGATGGATCGGTTGACAAGTTATGGTTTGTCTATATTTGTTAAGTTATTTACTTAATTTATTTTATTTTTCCAGCAATTATGATAGCTAATCTATTTGTATGAATTTGTTAAAGTTTCAAGTTCAGTTCAGGAGGACCCTAAAGGAGGGTCCCTACAACAAGAAGTAAACAAAAATTACTATAGATGACATAAGAAATAGAAAAAATAGAAGGGATTTGAACCTTAAGCCCAATCATCTCACTACTAACTAATAGACAACAAACAAATGTTCTTAAAAAACACAAGATCTCCCTCAATGCATTGTTTTTCGTTTTTACATGTATGCATTGAATTCATCAATTTAATAAAAAACATTGTCGCATTGATTTCAACAATGCCTTGTTTAATAAACCACAAACAAATGTTTTTCAAAAACACAAGATGCATATTAATTTGATTATTTGCATTGATTTCAACAATGCATTTTTTTTTTTTATTTACATCTATAACTCCAAGCAAAAAGGGTTTTGAACCTTGGTCTCTAGGTTAACATAGGCCCAATAACCTTACTGCTTACCAATAGACCACACACAAATGTTGTTAAATAACACAAAATGCATATTTATTTGATTCGTTGCATTGATTTTAGCAATGCATATATATATATATATATATATATTTTACATGTATGTATTCAATTTATCAGATTATTAAAAAGTAAAAAATTTGCATTGAATTCAACAATGCATTGTTTTTTGTTATTTACATTTATACATTGAATTTATCTATTTAATAGAAAAACTATTTGCAATGATTTCAACATATTAAATTTTTTTTTTTCTACTTTAGGGTATATTGTGGATCCTCATGATAATATTGCAAATAATGAAGATATTGATGATAAACAAAAAAGTACGACAAAAATATAGAAGAGAAAGAGAAAAAGAATCATCAAAACATATAGAATAACCTAGAAAACACGACCGTAAACTAAAGAGATCATGAAGAAGTGTTATTTGTATAAAGGGATTCTCAGAAGCATGAATGGGAGATAATTCCAGGGTTATATAGGAATCAGTATATAACTACTAATGAATATGGCATACTTGGATACATGGAATGTGATAACAAGGAAAATTGGAACTCTAATTTTGTTGAAATGGAAATTTCCAATTGTGCACTACAGTTCATATATTAAAACCGACAATTGAATTTCAATGTTCATAATAATCGTACTCAAAATTATTCAATTGAAATATTAATGGAGAAGTAAAGAAAATCATTTGAGATTATTCTTGAGCATTACAGAGGTGGGACAATGAACCACTACGAATGATTATCCAAGGAACTGCAGGTACAATTAAATTTTACTTGATTGGAGCTATTAGACACACACTAGAAATTTATTATTTTCCAGATAAGTCACCATTACTTCTTTTGGCCCCAACCAATGTTGCAACGTTTAATATATCTACATAATCAGTGCAAAAAAAAAATAGGGATTAACATTGGAGAAGGAAACTATAGATATTGGAAACAAAGAACGACGTGGACTCCCATTTACAACAATATCATGAGTAAAAGGCTTGGATGGTCTTCCTCATTTCACATATGATCGATACGAGAAGATTCCAAAGGGAGCAGGAGTGGAATCAAGAAAAAAGGAAGAACAAATATCAAAGTTGATCACATTGTAATATATTTGATCAAATCCCTTGAGGTGCAAACCTTTGTTTTCCTTCACCAAAAAAAGGTGCAAACCTTTGCTTTAACAATTTACTCAATTCTTAATACTTATTACTTACATTATGATAATCCTCATAATTCTATCTGTGTATTCAAATGTAACCTGTTCCTTACAATGTTGATCAAACTCTAGTTTTGTGTCACCGCCCACAACTGGAACCAGCGTAGATCCAAATCCTAGGCTCTATCAAGCGCCCAGAGGGGTCAAATCTCCCAAGGTGAAAACCTCTTCTCAGATATTTCACTCAAGGAGCTTTTTGAGGAGAGGTTTGCACCTCGGGATATTTGATCCCTCTTGGCGCTTGATAGAGTCTAGGATTTGGATCTAGCATGGTAACTTGTCAACCCGAGAAGTTTTAAAATATTTCCAATACAAAACATGTCAATGGAACTTTCAAAAACTAAGTTAAACTTCTTACCATACACAAGTTTCTTTATTATTTTCATACCTACTCAATTATATATATTTCGTTGTAGGTTTTACCGTAATATGCCATCCTTACCATATAGATATGGAGAACAACTTATTTTGGGTTTAGGCACAATTTTTTTTTCCTACCATTCTCCTTTAAATTGTCATTAATCCAACGGATTATGAATCAACATGGCTGTCCACAACATTTTTCATACTAAAACATTTTATAGGAAGCTCAATTAGATTGGTCATACTGTTCTTTCCTTCCCATTTTTTCTTGCATAAAATCTCTCTGCACATAAAACATGTGCGTAAAAGAAAAGTTTTATTTATATATCATACTAGTTCGAGTAAAGACATTTTAACTTCCTTATCATACTCACTTATGCTTACTTTTTTTTCTATAATATGGTAAAGCGTGTGTATTATTTTCAAGTCTATAACTATTCAGTACATATACTCCTTTACTAGTTTTATCCCAACTTACAGTCTTAATCAAATAGATTTGGCCTTGAACTTGAACCTTATGTTTGAGGTGTGCATAATTTCCTTCCCTATTAGTTTAAAATATCTTCTAAATCGCTTCATTAGCCAAACATGTATCAATACGTTTATCCAATTGGTTCCAAATACTATGACATTAAATCTATATATAAATTCACGCACTTCGTTTTCTTTCTTATTATAATACATTAGTGGTATACACAACCTTTAATCAAGGGAGTTTGTGTGATATCCAACATGGTTATATTTTCCTGAGTGTGCCTCTTAGTGTGTACTTTCTTTCTTCTAAATTCGGCTTACAAAGTTTACTAAGTACAATATGCTTCACAGTTCTTTAAATTTAGAAAAAACATAATGCTAATATTTTATCACATGTTTTTTCAACATATTATATTGTCCATGAATTTCTTTTTCATTTATCTATGAATATTTCTATATGTATCACTAAAGATTTCATCATGCGAACTTGTTATAAACAAAACATTGTCTTATCAACCATGAGAACATATTTGGGAATAAAAGGAAAAAGGGAACCCACAAGATACTTATTTCTTTTAACTCGACAAGTGTGGGTAAAGTAACAACCCACTTCGTCATAAACTTTCTCAAGATACTTCAATCTTTTCCTGCAAAATTACAAAGTTAAATCATCCATATCATCATGTTATATGCATCTCCCATTATACAGAAATTACATTACTTCCCTCATACAGCATAATGTCAAGGAGAAAGAAACAAAATTAATAATGATTACTCTTTATGGGGAACTTTCCTTAACCTGCATTACAAACTATGTTCACCTCCACGTTAGTGATAGAAACAAGGGCTTAGATATATGCCTACAAATTACCTTTTAAGATACAATTGAATCAAAGTGGAGGAGGAGAGGACTTACTTGATCACCAACATGAATTCCAATGTTAGTTCCTGAGAAATTTTATGTTTTGTTTTGATCCCAAATAGGCTCGAGTGCTGCAACATTAGCTCTGATACTACTTGTAATTTACCTAAAATCCTCCATGAATTATCAAGGGAAATACGGTATGAAAATTTTCTTGAAAATAGAAGTGGAAAACACTTGGAGCTTATGAATTCCTCCCAATTGTATAAGAGAATAGCCGCACTTAATTTCCCAACTTCACCCCTGAGGTGAATCACCACCATAAACCAATGAACTAAGATAAGACAATTTGAACAAAACACTCTTCCCAAGAGTCAGTAATACTAAGATCAAAAGATGGAATTTTAAACAGAGAGAATACTCAATAGCTTTCCCTCAACATAACAACAATTTCTCTCTATGTAGCACACAACATCCTGTGTCTTCGCATTGCATTATAATATAATTTTTGCTCAAGTATTGTGCCATCTCAATCAAATTTGAAGCAAATATCTTGATCCCTATAATTGTGGATTCGGTCGGTTTGCTGAGCTTTTGAATTGGATTTGATTGATACCAAATATCATGCTTTCTATCCACTTGTTCATTGTCTCATGATGGTGTCCCCTCTTTTAACTGGTTGTTGTAAGTGTCCATTTTTATTAATAATAAAATAATATTTCTTGTTCATAATATTCACCCTCATGAGTGAGAGTTTTATAACTCTTTTATAAAATAATAATTTTTTGGAGAATATTTCTCAAATAAAAACATTAAATCAAATAATTTAAAAGTATTGGGGGTGTTACATCCATCAAAAAAATATTCAAATTCAAAATAATGTTGTGAATCAAAATCTAGTATTGGAATACAAATCACAAATTACAGGAAATAAAAGTAAAATCTTTACTACTAGAGATGAACTCATATGATAGTAAATGTAGTGCAAGCATGATCTCTCCATTAAAATAAGAAGCAACAAATAGAATACCAGAGAAACATAGTCTAACCCACTAAATTATAGATATATGAGCATGAAGTGTTGCTGATATTATAATGCGTCTCAACAATACACAGTCGAAACTCTACCACTCAAATCCTTTTCTTACCCAAGGGAATAAGATCCCATTTCTCCATTACAAATCATAATATTTATAGAAAACATACCATACGAGTTGTTACAAGTTTTAAGGAAATAAAGTTTTATCACTAAATCCAAAAATAAAAGGAATGTTTGATTTGTCACAAGAAATCTAGAAATGTTGAATTGAACCTCACTGATCTTTCTCCCTTAAATATGAAAAATGGAATTTTTGTTGACTGCCAATCTAATCATCAAAGTTTGAGTTCGATTTCTACTTGAGAAAGTTGAGCTAATCCCTTCAAATATGCAACTTCTACCTGGAAATCAAGAAATGATTTCAATATTTCAATTGTGCCTGGAGATTTGGATCTAGCGTCGATCATTTTCCTTTGAATTTGGGATATTTGCCTTTAAATATGGAATATCTAGAATGCTAATCATCATGCTTCTCTATAAATGACCGATCCTTTGTCGCCAAATAGTCTGCCTACTGGTACCATGTCATTTGTACTCAAATATGTAATTGATCAGACAATATATGCTTTGAAATCAGGGGTTTGAATCAATTATAGTCATAATTTTACTATGACATCAAATAAGGAATGTATCGCCAATAATAAAAATAATGGTAAAAACAACTAAATCAATTCAACGTCTATAATCTTATGTTATCTAATTTAACCAATAAATAAAGGATGTGTTATATCCTTTGTTGCCAGGTATGCTCCGGCTCTCCAACTACAGAATTTCCATGCTTGTGGAGAGGACACAATACATTAATTTTCAACATTTTATTCGCATAAGCTTCCACGGGAATCTTATCTTAAAACCATAACTTGCACAATCCCAATTCCACTCTTATTCCAAGCACTACAAGTTTCCACATGGAGTTATACTACAAGACTTCATAGGTGTTGGATCCTTCAAACATGGCTTCAAAATAAGTTTACCAACTACAAAGTTCTAACGACGCTAAGTGTAAGTACAAGGATCATACATGTGTTAGGCGATAACATTGCACCAATCTCTTTCATGTATCTCAGTTGCATCAAAAGCAATTACTAGAGGCAGCTTCACTTCTTCATCCTTTATTTGAATTTATTTTCTCATTTTCCAACATGAGCTTCTGAAAGTTCCTTACTTTGTTGATATGTATAATAGAGAATATCCAGAAATATTGATCTTTTCAAGTAGATAAAATAAGTCTCCCTTGCTAATTAGCCTATACTCCATACCAATCTCAGTAATTATTGGATTGTAATCAACACCTACAATTGGAACCTTTCCAATAATGAGGAAAAAATAAATTTGTAAACAAAATTTATTGTTCCATTCACCAGAATGCAAGTACCTCTTGTTAATTATGTTGATTATAGCCACTAAACCGGGGCGCGGAACTAGCAAATTCACTTCAAAGGAAAAAGCACAACTAGTGTTTTTCAAGAATAATAGAGTTTCCTTAAGCTCTTCCACATGTTCTGGAACAAGAAAATGTAATCACACCCTCCATTAGCATGGCATGAAGCCCAAACTTTGAATTTGAGTTTTCACTCTTCACTTCATCAATGCTTTTCATGTCATTTGGATAGAGCATTTAGTCATTTTCAGTTAGCACTCTCGGTGCTTGATTTTACATGTAATTATCAGCAAGTGTTAGATACTCTGACACGCATTTCACACCCGGGTGTGCTTTGACTCTCATTCACTGGTTTCTTGGATTCTTAGCATTCCTCATTGATACTTGGTTGTAGGTCTGAGTGTGACCAATGTTTGGCATTCTTGGGCTCTTTATTAGGAAGTCAGTGGTCTCCATTGGAGCTTGTATTCAACACGTTACTCCACAATAACTCATTTGGGAACACCCATTTACACTTGTTGGCATTGACCTGTGACACATGGAAGAATATTATCCATCATATAATGCAATGAGTGATCAACATTTGATGTCACATTTTGATTTTGCATGCAGTGGAAAATATCCCTCAAGCATGACAAATAAAATACTCATAACAATAAATAATAACAAATATTTCATCACTAGGTCAACGCATTGTAAATAATATGTGGACTCATGGGATCTTCCCTTGGTGCTCTCGACTCATGGTTGTATTTTAATACTTAGGCTTAACATTTAGGTAATGTTTGATCTATGATATTTTAGATTTCCTAGATCTAGATTCATCGGGAGAACTTCATTTGGAATATTTCTCAAAATAAGAGAAGGAGAATGGAGAAGATATATTGAGAAAAACTCACTATATATTATTCATCAATATGTTTACAATATATAATACATCCTCAAGGGAGAAAATAGAATGCCTTAAAGAAAAGTTGTAAAGCACAAAAAGAGAAGGCTTACTAACGACATAAAAACCCCCTAGGTGTCAAAAGTGTTAATATTCAATATGTTAAGATAGATAACACCAGTATTCAATTCAATTTCACAATAATAACATATACAGGATCACTGAAAGAATAATAAGCATAGCATAAACAAAAGAGACACAATTTTATCCTGGGAAACACTCTAGGGGAAGAAAACCCAAAAAAAATTCCTCAATATAGATGATCAAAAGTACAAAGACAAAACCCCAAACAAGTGCTCCTTCTCCTTGCATCTCTCTCTCTCTCTCTCTCTCTCTCTCTCTCTCTCTCTCTCCTATGTGAATTACAAAAGTGAGTGTGTGTGTGAATGAATGAATAAATGAGAGAGGGTGGCTCTCTATTTATACATTCACTTCTACTTTAATTTTACAACTTGACATGTCGACCTCAACTAACTTTACCAATCAACTAATGCTGATTGGGCCGAATCCTCTAGGGGACTTAAAAACCCATTTACATTTGACTCTAGGGGATCTAATGCCGCAACTTATAAAGGAGGTTTTACCTCAATGACTTTACATAACCAAATACAATAATAACATCCCGATGGAGGAATAAAACATCTCCGAATAAATTACAATAATAAAATACAATAGAATATTCTTTGAACTTACAATATTTCAAAAATCTCCCTTAATGAGAAGGGTATTATACTGACAACAACAACATCAACTATAGGAGCAAGGAGAGAGAGCATCATCAACAACATCAAGGTGATACATCTATAAATCATTGGAATTTTTCTTCAACAGCATCAGCAATTGGAACAGTTATTAGAACATCTTCAACATCTTCGGTACTGGAGTATCATCTTCTACAGCATTGACTCTTCATATTTGATCTTCATCTTTTGCAGCACTCGGTCACTCGATCGTCTACAACAACACTTGATCTCTCTATCAGCAACAACATCATCTTGATATTTTGATCAGCAACATCATCTTGATCTTTCGATCAGCAGCAACATCATCTTGATCTTTCAATCAACAACAACATCATCTGCAGCAACATAACCTGCAACACACATGATCCAATTACAGGATGATTAATCCCTCTCACTTTAGGACATAAGTCCAAGGATGATGCAATCCTATCGACATTCTCGAAGACAAAAATATTCAGATCAGTTTAGGACTAAATTCCAGGGATGATACAATCCGAACCACACTCTTGAGGACAAAAGTCTTTGGATTAGTTCTAGACTGAAGTCCAGGGATGATACAATCACAACCACACTCTCTAGGACAAAAGTCTTTGGATCATTTTTTTTACTGAAGTCCGGAGATGATACAATCCCAACCACATTCTCGAGGACAGAAGTCTTTGGATTAGTTCTGGACTGAATTCCAGGGATGATACAATCCCAACCACATTCTCGAGGACAGAAGTCTTTGGATTAGTTCTGGACTGAATTCCAGGGATGATACAATCCCAACCACATTCTCGAGGAAAAAAGTCTTTGGATTAGTTATGGATTGAAGTCCAGGGATGATACAATCCCAACCACATTCTCGAGGACAAAAATTCTTTGTATCAGTTTTGGACTGAAGTATAGGGATGATACAATCCCACTGCAACATCATCATCATCACATTCTCAAAGACAAAAGTCTATGGATCACTTTAGGAATAATATCTTGGGAAAATGCAATCCCACTGCATCATCATCATCACATTATCAGAGACAAAAGTCTACGGATCAATTTAGGAATAATGTCTTGGGAGGATGCAATCCCACTGCAACATCATCAGTATCAGCATAATCACTGCTCCCCCTTTCAAGGAAGGTCCTTTCGAACCACACCAAGCTTGTCTCGGAAGTATTCAAACTTCACTCGAGATAGAGGCTTAGTCAACACATTAGCAACTTGCTCATCAGTGCTCACATACTGGATCTTTATAGATCCCTTATGTACCATATCTCGTATATAAAAATACCGGATTTCTATGTGATTTGAATTTTCATGGAAAACTGGGTTCTTCATCATCTTTATACAACTCTAGTTGTCACATAGAATCACTATGTTCTCCAACTCTTGGTCAAATAGTCTTGAGATCATCTTCTGAATCCATACAACTAGCAGAACAAGCTGCTATATACTCTGCTTCAGCTATGTTGAGAGAAACAATCGACTGCTTCCTGCTAAACCATGAGATCATGGAGGATCCCAGAAAATAACATCCACTTGAGGTGCTCTTCCTGTCTAAGACACTTCTATCCCAATCTGCATCTTTATAACCATACAATCTGTAGTCATGATCTCCAACATAGTATAGACCAAAGTCTATCGTACCTTTTAAGTACCTCATCACATGCTTTGCAGCTACCAGGTGAACACCTCTAGGCTTAACTAGATACTGACTCAGGGTGTTAAAAAAAAAGCATATATCTGGCCTAATATTCGTCAAATACATCAACGAACCAATCATCTGTCTATAAACTGTAGAAACCACTATCCATCATCCCAGATCTCTACTTCGCATTCTCCTTGGCTAAGTAAAAATCTCATATGATCTCAGCCACAAATCTAATCACAAGAATCATGCCAATATTCTTTAACTCTGAGATCTACTCCCTTTGAAGTGGATTCTTCTACAACTGAGTATTGTCCTCCCTCCGTGACTTAACATCATGCACACTTTGCATTGAGTGATCTTCTGCATATCTTTCATGCCATATCCCATCAGATGGGTCTACTAATATGAGCCTCAAGATCACTCGAACTCTATGGTGAGTTCCTTCTTGCATCCATTTGAGAGAAACATTCCATATGTATATAACAACCATCTTCAACCTTCTGGAAAAGGTTGAAATCTGCATCACCCGTGGTGATCATCAAGCTCGTAAAATGACTATCGATCCTAGGTACCTGTTGAACCCGTACAATTCCTTCTTCAATCATGTGATTCTCTTTAAAATCTTGGGAGTTTGCTCGATATGCACTTCTTCTTCAATTACACCATTCGACAGAATAGTCTTGTCATCCATGGGTGTAATCTATTTCTGGAAGTGTGTCTAGCCACTGGAGCAAACATCTTATCATGATCCTATCCCTCTTTCTAAGAAACTACAAGCCACGGACCTTTCCTTGTACCTCTATAGTATGTTTGATTTGTAAGACTTCTTGTTGAACATACATCACTTGTTCTTCAGAACAGGTGTTCATCATCCTTCTCTTGTAGATCATAGCACACGATCTTTCCTACAAATCAAATTCAATTACAAGAATGATCAAATCAACACTTCATAATCATCAAATCATTTCAATGATAACATTTTATGCATACTAATATGATTCATATAGTTATGCAACTATATTGGCCAATTCATTGGCAAAACACTTTTCCATATCCTGTATGCATATGGTGACTATTTAGATGCTTTCCATCTCTACCAGAACATACTATCAATAGCGTGCACTTCTCCCGGCATGTTATCAAAGAGGTTTCATTCTAGACAAGAAACAATGGAATGTTGTCCAACATTATTGGATACTTACCATGCATATTAGTAGTACACTATTCAATTCTATATGGATGCTTACCATATGCATGATACATTTCCCGATTCTAGGAATACAAATATACATACAACTATTAATATCATTAACTATTCAGAGATTCAAGAAGTAATTCAAATACTTATCTTTTTATGTTTTGTGGGGTTGCCTCCATCTGTATCTTTGCTTCCTTGAGGTTGCCTCCCTCTTGATATATACTTCTCTTCCATGTCATGATAGTATCATGATCTTGTGTCTTTGAGCTTTTATCCATCCTAGAGCACTATGCACCCTTAAATGTGCACTAGTTTCATCATTGTGTCATCCTCAAGATTTCATACATAATCACACATTCATTAGTATAATCTCAATAAGATTAAAAAAAATATAACCCTAAATAACCTTAAACATGTACGGTCATAATCATTTCATACCAAGGTAATTTATCATGAGCGTTAATATTCAAGGTTTCATGGAGTACATCTTTTACTCATGCATATTTATATTTGACCATAGGACTCTTCTAGTTTGTCATATCATTAATCAAACTAAGAAACACAATATGCATAAAGCCTTGATTAGCTAAACTCTATCTTCGGGAATAATCATTATAAACCATATGAAAGTATACTTATTTAATATCCTAACACAAAGTAGGATTCTAACTCGATATAGAAAAACATACCTAGATTAGCATGCTTGCTAGTTATGTCTAACATACCCAAACAATATATTCTTTGTTCTCTTTAATGATTTAGAGACCTTGTGCTAGTAACCTGCATATCTCATAAGTTAAGCATAGTAGAACCAAATCATACATACATCGTAAGTAGAGATTCTATGTGATCAAAGAATATGGATGAGTCTTTGTATTCATGTCATCATGGTCATATATTCTAGAACTTGATTTTCCTTTCTTCATGTACCTTTCATGTTAGCAAACAACATCATCCTCATACAACACCACAAGTGCATTAGTACAATCATAAGTGTCATAACCCTAATCAATGAATGTATTCTATCATTCACATGCATTCATAATTTTACAAGGTGATCAGAAAAATATAAAATTAATCATGATTGTACTAACCTCAATAATATGAAGTCAAACATATCATGAACTTAATCATCAGATAAATAAAACAGATTTCAAAACATACCTGTATCTCCTCAAGTCATACCTGTCGAGATTGCTTGTAGTCTTCTCTATAAGGGTAAAACCCTAATCATACACGGTATATCACTTGTAAACATATTATATAGATTCAAGGTGCTAGGATGATATAATACCAATTCCATTTAAACCTCTTTCATTGCTTCCCTATGAGTCTCCCAACTTTTCTAGGGTTTATCTTACTTGTAGAACCAAGAAACCATAATTTTTAATCTCCTTCCTCCCGCAACATTTGATGGAATATTAATATCTATGATGAAGGGATTCCAAATACATTTTCAAAGTTTCCAATGTTGCATCAGGTGTCTCCAACATTGTATCAAGTCCTTCCATACCTAAAAAAAACTAAAAACCCTAAGTGAGAACTTCTTCCTCCTCTTCTTTGATTTCCTTCGTTGAGCTATTTCAAATGTTCCTTATTATTTTTAGTGTATCTCTGAAATTTTGGATCCTCAGGGTCTGAAATGTCGGCCTATGGTATCCTAACCTATCATATTTCGAACCCCACATATTTGAGCTTCATTGGATTCTCCATGAGAGATATATGATAATTTTCCCAACATGACATGTTTATGGGATGAAACAACATAGCGAATTTGTATGGCATGCCATGTGTCACTGTTTCAACTTTGGCCTCCAAAATGCGAACGTGTGAAACTAAAGTCCATTCGCTAACTATAGATTTTTGTGGAATTCCATTTGGAGCTTCCTATCCCGAGATATGATCTTTTTTCCTAGCTCACTTGTTTAGGGCTGCATTCTCGAAGAGGCGGAAACCCTAACTTGCACAAATCATATCTCACAAAGTACAATGAATCTAGGGTTGATTTTTCTACACCATGTACATCTATGTCTGATATTTGTCCCGTAGAAGTTTCAGATCCTGAACCATGGAAAAAATGTATTTATAGAGAAATTTCCACGATGAATAGTGTTTTATATACAAAGCCCTAGCTTTCAAATTGTTGCAAGTGAAACAAGTGTCGTAAATTCCATACATTGCTTTCTTTTAGGCTAGCTCTGAAACCATGTTAATATTCAATATCCTAATATAGATAACATCAGTATTCAATTCAATTTCACAATAATAGCATATACAGGATCATTGAAAGAATAATAAGCACAGCATAAACACAAGAGACACAATTTATCCTGGGAAACCCTCTAGGGGAAGAAAACCCAGCAAAACTTCCTCAATATAGATGATCAAAAGTACAAATACAAAACCCCAAACAAGTGCTCCTTCTGCTTGTAGATATCTCTCTCGCTCTCGCTCTCTCCTATGCAAATTACACAAGTGAGTGTGTGTGTGTGAATTAATGAATAAATGAGAGAGCCTAGCTCTCTATTTATACATTCACTTCTACTTTAATTTGACAACTTGACATGTCGGCCTCAACTAACTTTACCACTCAACTAATGCTCACTGGGCCGACTCCTCTAGGGGACTTAAAAACCCCATTACATTTGACTCTAGGAGGATCTAATGCCCCAACTTACAAATGAGGTTTTACCTCAATGACTTTACATAACCAAATACAATAATAACATCCTGATGGAGGAATAAAAAATCTCCGAACAAATTACAATAGAATATTCTTCAAAGTTACAATATTTCAAGAAAAAGCACCTTCCAAATCAGTCAAGACGCTCACGAATTAGATAAATATGGTATGGAAGATAATGAGCGATGAAAATGGAAGATGATGATTACTTTTGGAGAGAAGAAAGAGATGGAGATTGAATTGGCCAAGTGGAGACAGTTTCCTAGTCAACTAGCTTTACCTTATCCACTAGAAAGTAGAAAAAGAAGGATAAAGATACCTAAAGCGGGAAGGTTCCTTTCTAACTCAAGAATGGAAATAAATATGACATAATCCTAGGTAATCTTATCCATAATCTCCTCAAGTGAACCCTAGTGTGTCAAGATGGCATGTTGTCCCACAAAAGACAAAACTAGGCCAAATTACCTAGTCAACACTTAGGAAATTAATAAAAAATGAGTAATAAGTTATATCCTAAGTCTATAGTGGTATAAATGGGTTTTTAATAATCCAATAACCCCCATTAAGCCTGACTTTATGTGGTAAATATTAGAAATATAGGTCCCAAGCAACAACACTTATGGTCACCCCAATACAAAAATTTATTAGTCCATGTAAAATGAGGAAACATGGAAAACCTCATAGGAACAAAACCCTCCCTAAAAAATGGGCATGCCTGAATGTCTTCATACTATATTGTTCTTCATTTGGAGGAGCTAAATGAATTGATTCTGAGTAACCGACTTGATGAAGAGGTCGTGGATACCATGATAATGCATCAATGCATCAATGCAGTGTAAGCAAAAACCATGTGTAGAGGCCCCATGAGACTCATCATATGATGATTAAGGAGAATCATATGAATGATTCTTGCTGTTAAAACATACATGATCTGATCTAGATACATAATCAATGATGGAAAAGAGAACTTTGCAAACTCCTTCCCAAACAGTATCAATAGACTCAACAGGATCAACTTCTTGTGCAACTACAATATGTTGAATCAAACATTGTACCTTCTTCTCAAAGTGATGTAGAACCTTTATGATGTTTTAAAGGAGCTCATGTAGCTATGAAATATCATAATATGAGTCATATGGGGCATTAAGAAACATATTTGTAGTGTCTCCATGATCGGATAGGGTTTCAGTAAGAAAAGGGTGAGAAACTATATCACCCTGATAGTTGAGCGAGTCTGGAGGATTTGAGGACTTGAAATTTAAACCATGACTAATCGGATCGGGTCCAGACATGTGGAACAAAATTCCAATGATTGGCAAAGACATGGATTTCCGACCAATGAAATATATGGAAGACATAAGAACAACAGAGACAAGTGACACAATGTAGGAAACCATGGAGTTGTGTGGCTTCTTAACTGGAGAACTTGGGGGTTGTAGGGTCTTTTGTGCATTTAATGGTTGGGAAAATGGTGTGGGAGGTGTCATGAAATGCACATCAAACTGTATATCATCTTCAAAATCAGATTATGAAATATTTGAATGGAGGTGGAAGGACCTTTCAGAAGACATGTCAGAAACTAGTGAAAAATGACTAGGTTTGGGAGAAGATAGTTTGGTGAGCTGATTGGAGATTGTACCAAGGAAGAGATGAAGGTTTATGATTCTAATATATTAGAATGTGAATAAAAATTAGATATATGATAAATAGTTTTGGATCTATCACTAAAATCATAAAGATTACATTTGTGAGTAGCTTGGAGACATTGTTCTTGTTCTACATAAATCTTACGTTGTTCTTTTCTTGCAAAATCAAGAGCATCAGTATTATGTTGTTGAACCATATTGGCCATGATTTCCAATTTCTTCCTAAAAAAATATTTCTCAGCATGGGTACCTTTGAAGCAATAAGAGCACTTGGATTTCTCTTTCTTGTTCTTCAGCTTCTTGGATTTGGAATCTTCATCGGAGTCCTCTTCATCTGACTACATCTGTTGTTTTCCTTTCGATTTGAAATTCTTGAAACTCTTTTCTCCATGAGCAACAAGCTCAAGGTCCTTGGAGGGTATTAGATCCCTCATTTGAACTAGCTTGTCTTTATCCTGAGTGAGTGAGTCTATGAATGCATCTAAGGTCGGCATCTTCTAGTTGGGAACTGCAAGTTGTGTAGCATGAAATGTAGACAGAAACACTGAGTATTCATAACTCAGTTTTGACAGAATGGTAAGGATTATCTGCTCATCCTTCTTATCTATGCCACACTGCTTGATTTGAAGCACTAGGTTCTTGAATCTTGAGATGAATTCTTCCATTGAATCAAAATTGATTGGTATAAGTGAGATCAACTCAATTTCCAATAGATGACCTCTGAGCTCATCTTTCTTTCCAAAGATAGACTCTATCTTTTTCCATACTTGATTTGGAGTGGTTAGAGTATCAATATGGAATGAGAAGATCTAGAGAGACATAGAGACAAATTAAACCATAAGCTTCATCAATCCTATTGAACCATTTATGTTTTAGTGCAACATCTCCTGACTCATTTTCAAGTTCCATAGTGACTGTATCAAGTCCTTTACTTCGAAGCTAGATGATCATATGCGCTTTCCAATCAAAGTAGTTGAAGGGAGTGAGAATCACAGCTTTAGCTTGATTTTGATCCATGCTAGTTCACTCCTGGTGATGGAAATATCATGCAAAAAACACTCTGTAAATTTCTATGAATCATCCTAGCCCTGATACAATGTGAGATTTAGATTGCATAGATCTAGATTCAATATGACAACTTCACTTGGAATATTTTTGAGAATAAGAGAAGAAGAATAGAGAAGATATATGGAGAAAATTGCACTGTATATTATTCATCAATATGTTTACAATATATAATACATCGTCAAGAGACAAAATATAATTCCTTAAAGGCAAGTTGTAAAGCACAAAAAGAGAAGGATTACAAAAGTCATAAAACCCCCCTAGATTTCAAAAGAACCTTTCAAATTAGTCAAGAGGCTCACGAATTAGATAAATATGGTACGGAAGCTAATGAATGATGAAAATGGAATTTGATGATGAATTTTGGAGAGAATAAAGAGGTGGAGGTAGAATTGGCCAAGTGGAGACAGTTTCCTAGTCAACTAGCTTTACCTTATCCACTAGAAAGCAGAAAAAGTAGGATAAAGTTGTCTAAAGAAGGAAGGTTCCTTTCGAACATAGGAATGGAAAGAAATCAGACAGAATCATAGGAAATATTATCCATAATCTCCTCAAGTGCACCCTAGTGTCTCAGGATGGCATGTGGTCCCATAAAAGACAAAACTATGCCAAATTACCTAGTCAACACTTAGGAAATTAATAAAAAAAGATTAATAAATTATATCCTAAGTCTATAGTTGTATGAATTGATTTTTAATACTCCAACATGATCATTACTTTACAATTGAACTTATACTTGGAGATTGGGTTTGAATGAGAGATTGGCCCAATGTTTTTTAAATTAAAATCAACAATTATACCAAAAATACAAATTGTCACTGAAAGTTCAAAACTCCAGTAGTGCACTTCAAAATAAAAAGGTGGGTTTTGCTACCGAAATAGGGAAATTTTGGTAGTGCACCTTTCACAAGATTTGCACATTACTGAAAGATGCAGATATTACATAACACACACTAGATTGAGATTGAGGCGACAAGGGGCTAGGAAACTTTTCCACAATTTTAGCAAAAGTTTAAAATTTTTTGACAAGGTAAATTTTAGTGCTTAGAGGAGGGAACACAAATTTTAGAGGAGGAGAAACCTAGGGACATTATAGACCCTTTAGAAGTCAAGGGTCCCGACTGGATGTTGAAGGAAAAAATAAAATCTGAATCTATTGGAACTAGTGAGGAGAATTCAGTAGGGGACAAAGATGTACTCCTATCCATGTTCCATGCACTTTGTTCTAGACAAATACCAAGGATATTATTTAGTGAACAAATAATAAATTTAAAAAGAATTACAAGTTCAATTATAAGTACATGATGACCAAACCTAACAAGGGGAACAATTTCCATCAAGGTAATCAAAATAATGTTTTCAATGTAATGGTTTTGTGTGTTTGTATATAATTATTTTGTAAATATTTTCCTTGCTCATGAGGATAAAGAAAAATTTCTATATGAAATAAAAGACACTTGACCCAATCCTATCCTATTTGGGGATGAGGAGAAAGCTTGATTTTAGAAGATATTTTGAATTTTCTTGGGTCCATCATGTCTTATGGTTGTATGGGTTAAGTCATGACTAAGTTTATTTATCTATATAAATTTTCGCTACTTTAAAAAATAATGATAGTAGTTTCTTGAAAAATATGGCGGGTCAATCCAAGTACTATTAAATGAATTTTTGTTATTTAACATGACTCTTTCTAGAGAGACACACTTGGTTGTACGTAAAACAATTGTTGAGCGGTGGATTTATAATCATGCCTTTGTTGTGTGTGTGTGTGTGTGTGAGAGAGAGAGAGAGAGAGAGAGAGAGAGAAAGAGAGAGAGAGGGAGATTAATTTCTCCCATCCTTTAGGATACATGTGGTTTATGTGGTTGGGATAATTACTTATTAATTTAAAATTGAACTTCATGCATTATGTTTTCTAATTAATCGTTAATTAAATAATTGTAAGGTTTGATTACAGTGAACATTCTAATCATAGAATGCTTTATTATTTATAATTAATTATTATTTTCATCCTTAATGCATCCTTTCAGTATTTAGCTTGTTGGTGCTCCATTTGTAATAGAGTCGTAATGGTTTTACTAAATATTATAGTAATGGTAGTTCTACAAGACTTTATTTCTGAACATAGACAAAAACCTTTGCTATTAAAAATCCTTTTTGAAATATGTTTTATGGAGGTATCCTCTTCTCTTTTTCATGTTTAGACCTCTGTGTGAACTATTATAGAATTAGATTACCAATGTTGATATTTATGAATGGTGCATCGATGCATAGATTTTAGAGATAATTATACCATTGTGTGGTTATATTCTATGAAGGGTGTATTCGTGCACCAATTTCAATTATTTTACTTTATCAATAGACATAATCATACCATTTTGTGGTTAGATTCAACTTGTTTTCAGTGTTATTTTCACTCAATATATAATAGTGTTTTCTAATTGTTTACCGTGTTCATATCATTGAGTTTATAGTTATGATATATAGATGCAATAACTACAACTTCAATTCTAGAATTATTTGCAACTTGTTTGTATAGCACATTATAGATATTAGTATCAAAAAAATCTAAGCCTTGTGCATATAATGCATGACATCTTGTAAAAGACTTATAATCATTGGTTGATCAATTAAATATTTTAAAGTTGACCACCCCGTAATTAATTAATAAGATGATTAAAATGGTTGTAATTTTTCAATTTTGTAAATAATTTTATAGTTTGTAAATGTAATTGCAAATTTGTAATTGTAATTTGCAAAATTCAACTGCAATTTGCAGTTGCAAATTTGTAGTTGTAATTGTCCAATTTGTAATTTTCACCTTGTAAATCTAATTATTAATTTCTTATTATAATTATAATTTTTATTGTAATTTGCAATTTTGAAATCATAATAATGATTATAAATTGTAATTATAGATGAGATCGTAACTTGCAATTATTATTATGATTGTGCACAATTTGTAATTATAATTATAACTAATATAAAAGACTTTGACATAAATACATAAATAAATAAATAAAATTTCATGACACACATGAATCACACTCATCGACATAAACAAAATACATCATACATAGGAAGATAAATATCAAAAAATAATTTGACATCCCATTGAGTTCATAAAAAAATAAGTCCATATATATACATAACAATAAAAAATATTATAATGTGATCATCAAATTAATGGCCATCACCACCATCAACTAATATAATGTAATGTACCATCATCATAATCATCATGACCACATAATAAACCTAAACATCATATAATATAACCATCATACACACATCTAACTAATACCTTCTAGCACAAACATCTATCTAGCACACCTAGCTATCACATGTAACATACACATCACCAGCAACATATAAATAAGCATCAACATGGAAAATGTAGTGTGTGTGTGTGTGTGTGTGTGTGTGTGTTTGTGTGTGTGTGTGAACAATAATACCAAAATCATGATATATTCCAAATATACATCTCTAGTCCAATAACTTCTCTAATATATCGCATCCACCTCCGCAACCAGAGGCATCACTACCTTTTCCAATAGATCCAAAGGAACCGACACCCTCAGGAACAAAGGGGAAAAAAGTACACTAGAGAGAATCATATCTATATCTCCATCAAGATGAATCTCATCCACTACAACCATCCTATCTAGAGTTGGGGTGAGTGGATTAGGAGATGGTGGAGTGGCTTGTAGGATGGTTGGATGGATCAGATATGTTAGTGGGACGACTGGGTGTGGAGCAGTAAAAATTGTTCGGTTTTGATCATGGTGAGGAGAAGGAGAAGGAGGTGAATCATGAGATAACAATGCTCCCACGTCATGGTGAGGAGGAGGAGGAGGTGGACAATTATGAGGATCGCCAACCTCATCAGATGATGTAGACTGATTCTTCGGCCTCCAAGCATCTAAAAGCATGGACATGCCAACTACATACTGCATCAATAATCTCATATCTGACACAAGAGAGCATCATCCATAACTCTTTGATCTTAGGGTCTCACATTATATTCAAGGATCCTATAGAATTGAATCCTTGTCGATCAAAGAATGTGCACAAACTGTCCACCACATCCTATCAAAACCTCTTATCTGGCCTACGTTGTAGGCTAGTTCTAGGTAATGCAGGAACCTCAATCCTCTTGCATATAATGATTAGGATGAACGGGAAGAGGAACCTCCCCATCAATTTTGCCAATATATGCAAAATATATAGTACAAAATAAATATAATTAGGCAATTTCCTTAAACTAATTAATAAAACAATTTAATGAAAATGTTACAATATTTTTCATTGCATTAAAGAAGACCATAAAATGCAACTAGATTAATTTAATCATAACGGTAATATTACCTCTCACATCATATGGCTCATCCTGAATGAAAAAGATGTTGGGACAAGCTCTCTAGTCAAATCCCATGTACAAATATGAAAGAAGGTCCAATGCATGTTCCTCCTCCCTGGCTAGCATCTGCAACACCTATGGTGTGATCCTAGATGGGAAATTGGACTGGCCCCTCTTGGGAATTATCTATCCCTGCATGCACATATGCACCTCTATCATTATCCTAGGAGGGCGGTGGTCCAATTATTTCCTCGTAGCTAGAATCCTCTCAAAAAATAAACAAAAAAGATATGAACCAAAATGGAATTTGTCCCTCCCATCAAACATTGCATGACATTGATCCAAAGAAAAACAAAACTATCGTAAAAAAATGGTTGACCACATAATGCAACTAGGTGTCTTCACTAAATAATCTACATAATATAAAAGAGGGAAATTAATGTGTTTTCCATCATTAGTGAGGTGCGGGATGCTCATAACAAATACTGAGAGGAACCTAACCTCCTCTATACTGAAAGAACCAATCTAGATTTTTCCACTGCTCACCTTAAAATCAGTAGGATCGAGGATGTAAGCATCGATATATCTCTAAGAGTAAGTGATATTTCTCTCTTCTACAACACCTACTGGGACCTCAAGGATTTGGGGAAAATATTCTCCTCTCCTAGGTATCCCATTGATGAAATAAATTTCCTCCTTAGTGGGATAGAACCACTAACCAAGACTAATGCTAAATGCATATCTCTCATGATCCCAGTGATAGATCAACTATGCCAACAAATATGACTTTCACTTCAGGGATGTATCCTCCTTATAGAACTTCAGGAGGCCTACAACCATCAAGATTTCTCATGTATGATCTGTGATGGGGTGAGGGAACAAATCCATCTCCTTCCCTTGGGCCTCCCACTCACGCACGAAATTGTATAGGTCAACTCATGCCTACTAATGCTGAGCCACCTCTCACAATTGATGTCTCTAATACACATATAACATTGATTAGTCTAATAAATAGACATAAAAACACTGAAAATTTCATTAAATGAGCATGCTATTTATTTATATCAAATAATATTTTTTTCTCAAAATAAATCAATTTGACAAGTGGTGCACCTAAACTACAATCACACACCATGGTCAGTGCTTTTGGAACAAAAGAGCACCATATATGGTGCGATTGAATACAAAATCACACCGGTGAACGTGGCAAAATTTTAAAATATGTTTCATTTTCCCATGCACCCATCAATAGGAAGCACCGACGCATTATATAGATGTGATCGCACCATAAACGATGCATTGAGGACACATCATCACACCAGTTCATTGAGGACACATCATCACACCGGAAGTAGTGCACATGTATTAATAGAGCGTTTGTAGTAGGTGCAACCCTTTGTGAGATTTGTAAATTTTTTGGGATAATGGTGTGCTTGTTACACGCTAATGCACTAGCTATATGGTGTGTTAGTGTTTAGAATGCGCATCGGTTAAGGTTGTGTTTTTTCTTAATTTGGTTTAGTGGTGCATTATGCACATTAAAGTGCACTATATGCAGTGTGCTACAAATAAAAACGCACCATGAACAGTGCTCCTTGTAAATATACAGGGGGCGCAAATGGGTGGTGTGAGCTGAATGGCTTTAGCACACCATGCAAGATTTTTAAATTTTTTTAGATCAAAGGGAAAATAGAGATCATTTTGAAATTTTAATCTGCTAAAAAATTAAATTAGGAGGTCACAACGAGTTTACCTTGTCCCTTGCACATCGATGAGGCATGTTAGTGATGTGCACCAAATTTCAAAATTTTCCCATTGTTTGGAAAAATTTAAAATCCACTCAGCAAGCAATGGAATCCAAAAATACAACCATGTGGAGCACGAATGATGGGGTGTCTAAGAAGGGAATATACGACATCGATGCTTAGAGGGGTCAAAAGCAATATAGAGATGGTAAAAATGGTTTTTTCAATTAAGCTTTTTTTTTATTTAACCCTGCATTGGTGCACTTGATATCCAAATGAACTGGTGTTGTTTTGTAGCCAAAACCCACTGCAAATAAAAATAAAAAATAAAAAATTGCTATAATCTAGGTTTATAATTTAAAATTATGTTAGCCCTAGAGAAGTGCTCGTGAAGCTATATAGCATTGATGTGTTTATCTACAACGACTACACTCAAAATCGAAATAAAAAATAAAAAAATGAATGTGATAGGTATTTTATTTCGGTATTTTTTACTAAACCCTAATCGGGTGCACTCGATGCCAAAAAAAATAGTGTATTTTTATTGAACAACTGCACCACCGATATAAATTAATAATAAAAAATATAATCTCTGGTTTTTAATTTTTATTTTTTTAACCATAGAGTGGTGCTCCTGAATCCATACAGCACTAGTGCATTTATTTACAACAACTGCACTGGAAAAGGGAATTAAAAATAAAATATTAATGTGATCGATTTTTTATTTTGGTAATTTTTTTATTTAACCCTAATATCTTGCGCTCAATAACAAACCACATTGGTTCTGTTTTGTAGCACAACTACACCGCTGATAAAAATAAAAAATAAAAAATTAATATAATCCGTTGTTTTTAATTTCGAGTTTTTTTTACCCTAAAATGATGATTTTGAATGTATACCACATCGGTGCATTTATGTACAATGATTGTAGTGAAATTGGAAATAAAAATAAAAAAATAATGTAATATGTTTTTTATTTCGTTAATTTTTTTATTTAGCACTTTATGATCTGGCGTAATATTGAATAGGTCGGTGTAGTTTGGGAGAACGCTTGCACCATAAATGTAAATTAAAATAAGAAATTGATATAATCCATGGTTTCATTATTTTTTAACGTTGATACAACACACCCTATTGTTTTTTTCACGCATAGTATAACTGGCGCTCAATGGGGTCGGCGAGAGCGCCAATAGAACGGGGTCGCGGGGTCGAACCTGGGTGGGGACGGCCACAGCCGACCGCCCCAGCCACCCGGCCAACACACCCTATTGTTGAATGCCTTGGTGTGGATATTTAGAGATACTGTACGGCAAGGAAAATAAAAAATAAAAAATTAATGTAATCTAATGCCCTCCACTATCCATTTACTCTACTTTAGTTCTTTCAAATATATTGTGCACCAGTTTTTTAAATGCATGGGATGAAAAATATTTTTGCTTATTGGTGTTTTTGGTTATGGTGCCACGTGACTTATGTCAGCACCGATGTGTTTTCTGTATAGAAACACGTCGAAAAAAAAACATCCACTCAAACCTTCGCCTTCTCGCCTCCACTAGTGACCTCCAGTATAGATGGATATTGGGTATTTCTAGAGGAGAATCCACAAAAACCTCCACTAGAGGGTCTTGTCCTTGTAGTAAATCGTTTTTTGAACAAACTCCCAAAAAACATTGCAAAAGGAAAATTCTAAAGAAGGTTCTTTAGTGTTTGTAATTTGGGGAAGGAAAAGTGAATCCCATTTGAGAGACCAGTTTTAATCAGTCATGCCTTGATAGGTAGGCCTTGTTAAATTACTATCCATGACAAATATTGAACTTTGTAGCTAGCCCAAATCTACCACACACTATGGAATCTTCTAATCCTCCATCTCTTTGCATCATAAGACACTGACATTGAATTAAGAATACGATTAATCTCATGTCATTGAAGAAGACTATACTACAATCTTTGAGAATCATATTGGTACAAAGGGAACCTAGAACTCCACTGTCAATCTTGCTAAAGGGGATCGTGCATGTCTATATTCATTTTCAATAGGCCATCCTTTTGCATAAGATTGAGTATCTTGATAACAATATTTTGGAAGGATAAAATCAAAGGCTCTTCCATCCCTAAGTGTCCTTTTTTGTGAGTGAACAATGACACTTTTGAGCATCGTCTTTTGAACAATCATCACAAATGGAGAAGAGTCAATTTGATCTATAATAATTCTTTTTATAGTCTAAAAATCACCAAAAATATATATAAAACACTTCAAATTTTATTTAATTTTTTCATAAAAAACTTGTCCAACATTTTACGGTTCGAAATTTATGAATTAGTAAGATTCGCCAACGTTTTTACACTTTAAGAAAATTATGGATCCGTAAAATTTTCCCTATCATCCTTAAGGAATCTAAAGTAAAGGGAAGGCATTTAAAAATGTATTTACATCATGTTTCTCAAAGAAACTAAAACAACAAAAAATATGAATAGGCATCTACATTTCGTCCCATCACATATTTGATCAATATAAAACATTTAGCTAAAAACTACATACAACTCTCTTCCTTCCATAATTGACACAAAGTAGACAAGGAGATCATTTTTTTCAAAATAATATTTGCACTTAGCTTTTTGGAGAACAAATAGTAATAAAATCCACAAGTAGTTCTAGACACCATTGAGAAATACCAAACCAAAGATATATAACTAGCTAATAACACTGCTCTCTAATGCAACTTCCTTTGAAAATAAATGGAAACTTAGATTGAACAAACTCCCAAAAACATGGCAAAAGGAAAATCCCAAAGGAGGTGCTTTAGTGTTTGTAAGTTGAGGAAGGAAAAGCAAATCCCATCTGAGAGACAACCTTTAACAAATCATGCCTTGATAGGTAGGCCTTCATAAATTACTATCCATGAAAAATATTGAAGTTTTTAGCTAGCCCAAATCAACCACACACTACAGAATCTTCTAATCCTCCATCTCTTTGCATCTTAGGGCACCCATATTGAATTAAGAAAGACACTAATCTCATGTCATTGATTAAGAATATAGTACAATAATTGAGAATTATAGGGCCAAAGGGAACTTAGAAAGCAATTGTCAATCTGTCTAAAAGGAGCCAAGAATGTCTGTATTTGTTTTGAATAGGCTCTCATTCTGAGTCAGATTGAGTGTCTTCGTAATAATATTTTTTCCATATAAGACAAGGAAAAACCATGAGCAATTTATCACCAACCCTTTCACGAGAATGTACTGCACCCCACAAATCACTCCAATAAAAATATTCTTCTTACTTAGTTATCACCCTTGGAAATGATGAATGTTTCCAACACACTTGTTGTACACCATCCAAATTGAAATAAACCTTCTATCCAAATATGATCTCATCTAGATACCTAATATTTTCCACCATGTGAAGCTTACTACCTTCCTCCACGTTTCCCAAATACTTTTGATATAAAAGAGCATGAGGTTTTAAGGATATGAGGTGATGAAATTCTATTGAACAATCCAAATGATCCCCTGATAATACCAATATGTTGTATCATCAAAAGACGATATCTCAATAATAATTGCAATGGAAAGCATCCCTCTAAGTATTCAAACACCCATTTGGTAGCCTTTCCTTCTTTTGTGTGTGTCTTCTTCTTTAGAACTGGAAGAAGGAAACCTTTTATTGATCTTAAATACTTTGATCCTTGCTTCAATATCCAAAATATCCTTTTGCAATTGTAATATTTATTCTTGTGGCTTCATCACTTGCAATTGCCTTTCATGCCTTCTCTGGATTTTATCCAACTTTCTTTCTTCTTTATGGATACTTGATGCTTGACTGTATGAAGACTCACTAGGAAATAAACTATGATAACGTGGGTTTTTCTTAGAAGGTTTGTGTACAAAACTTTTAACAAAAAAATGTAATTTTTGGGAAACACTGGATCAAAACTTTGTATAGACGAAGAATTAAGATATTGACTCTTGTAAGTGCTAGGTTATGGAACCTCTATTATAGAATTTAAACAATCTATGGATAACGCTCTAGTAGGAGTGGTTTTCTTCCTTTTTATAAAGGTGATTTGTTGTTGTAAATACTAAATTTATTTTGAAATATCGGTTGTCCTCTGAACTTGCAATGGGAGAGTGGTTTGGGAAGACTCGTGCAAAGAAACTAATCTATCTATAATTTCTTCTTTTACAGTTTTTAAAACCTTTATAAAAATAGAATCACAACTATAACTCTCATCATATGAATGAGAATATGCCATGGGTTATCCCTTACAACTGTAGTAATTCACGCTTCACAATAACTTTTATGCCTATAGAAGGCTTACCTAGGAATTACACCCCTTCTGTTATTTATACCTCTGAGTGAGTATGTTTATCGCTAGCTACTTACTTATTCTTCTGTAGAAATTTACTAGGTCTGCTACTAGGAGTCTTTGGGTTATGAGACTTTCAAAAGTGAAAATAACTACTTACGGGCATTTAATCATTAATGGAGAGAATTTTTACACGCTTTTTACACATTTTACACACATATCACCACACTTACTTCAGAAACTATGATATAGAAAAAGTCTTATCTGATCTAAAAGATTGTGCACTGAGTGCAATCATAGAGCATACTCAGATAACATGACAAAGACTGAGTTGAAATAGTAGTGCCTGCCTTGATACAACAGGGACTAAGAAAACATAACATAAATATATTTCTTACATTTAACTGATACCAATTTCTTACATTTAACTGGATTTGATACCAATTTCTTACATTTAATTGGCTTTGATACCAATTTATTAAATTTAATAGGCATCTATATTTAAACCCTTCGCATCTTTGGTCAACAAAAAAAAAAAAGCTAGAAACGACATACAACTCTCTCCCCTCCATAATTGACGCAATGTAGACAATGGGATAACCTTTTTTTTCAAAATCATATTTGCATTGAGCTTTTGAAAGAACAAATAGGGATAGAATCCTCACTACTACAAGAAGGGGTTGTTTAAGATGATTTTTAAAGACATAATGAACATATTGTCTTAAATATCTATTTCGAATTGCTTTTAAATATTTTATAGTGGTTAAGACTTTTTTAAGACAAAAATTGCTTTTAGTTTTTTGGTTTTTGGAGTTACTATATTCTTCAAAAAAAATGATTAAAACTAATAAATTTTAGAGGTAAAAGGATTTGGGATTTTGCATGAAGATTTTCTCGTCTATAGAGGATGTGAATGAGATGTCCTGGGAAGTGATGATAAACAAGGGAAATATTGAAAATACAATGGATCAGTTCCATCCATGGATAGGTATTAGTTGGTTCAACATTGGGTTCCATTAATGGATCGGTATCAGTTAGTTGATGATCAGTTCTATGAATAGATCAATCTCGGTAAATCAGTTGGCCTCAGTCGATCGGTTCCATATCAAACTCTGCACTGGTATACTTTATCCCCCTTATCCAAGATATCCGGTCCACAAAATTAGCTTTATGCAACCTAGTGCAAGCTGCTCTGTATATTTGTATTTTGTATTTAGCAAAGAGAACAACTTCTAGCAAATATCATCTATAAGCTCTAGTAGGTTAACTGCTTTAAATTATACTTGATTTGTTGTGAGCTGTTGTTGTGAAATATCATAAGTTTTTTCAGAATTCTTCCAAATCAATATAGAGAACCGAAGCTTTTAATGACTCTTTCTCGTCTGTCCAAGCATCTGAGCTTGATAATAGTCATTAAACTCAAACCATTGTGCCTAACCAAAAAGATACTACCACAACTATTAGTCGAAACGCCAGACAATATTGAATATAAATAGGACTATTTACTTTTGAGGGCTGCATATAAATATTGTTTTGGAAAAAAACAAATGAAACCTCATCTCTTATGTGCATGTGGAAGATCGCATTCTCCAGTGCATTGAATTTGCTGCATTTGCACTAGCTGACCACTCCATTTGATGACTTCCTCTTGTTTCCATGCCATGGAATATCTCTAGAAATGACATCTCATGATCTAGATATGATCGTTGATGGAGGAAAAGATGATTGTTGGCTAGTTGCTAAGAGAATTTCTACCATTACACTTGTAGAAAATCTCCATATGTTAGAACTGTATATCAGAATAATTTTCTAAACCATTATTGCATTGGTTCGACTAAATCATTGTCTATGTCATTGGTCATTTCATAAATATTGGCTGGGAGCAACAAATATTTGGGTTCTTTTCAGCTATGGCATATTGGGCTATCTTTTGCTAGCTCATAACATGCACATGGAAGTAATAGTGGATATCATGTTGCTTACAGGAACCAGATTCGAGTATGGTGGATCTTTGTTTGAGTTGTAATTTGTTATTCGACCTTGAACATATTAATTCAATCACAAATATCTGACTGGTGCAATAAATATATGCTCTTGTGATTTTTCTCGTGGTATTTTGTGCCTCCAGTGATCTAATTCACTGCTTTGTTAGCATGCAATTATGTGCATCCAGTGTGGTGATATTGCAATAGATATTTAGTTTCTTTCTTCTTTAGAGAGTTGGAATTCTTGAAATTCAAGATATTATTATGCACATAGATCAATGTAAGACCGATCTTCTGGCGTGCTTCTGATATGTTCAATTCTTGGTTTATTGGCAACAAGCTCTATAATTTCTCTTCTAAACACTCATAATTTCAAGGGTTTGAATAACTATGGAGCTGATTTACTATGTATCACTAGAGATTCTTTGTTGCATTGGAAAAATATATCAGATCTAAATATTTGTTTAGTGAACTAGGAATTCTAGCACTTTATCGTGTACTTGAAGTATTTATAGCAAATATCTAGCAAAAGCTTTATCAAAATCACTCGGCCTCATTCCTATATTAAAATTGGTCTCCAACATAAACTCCAGGAACAACTCCCACAATTGTTTTATCTGTATTCACATACATGTTATTATCTCTCGGAACTTTGGAGGCCATCATATCGACATGCAAACATTTACCAGCTAGTGGATGCTCCTTAGCAGGGGCTTCCTCATTCTGCACAATTTTGAGTGACCTAAAACACTCCAAGGTGACCTAGAACAGGTAACATTGGAGTGTTGCAAGGTTTTGTGTCTTACTTCTCTAGAATGTTGAGAAAGATATGATTCTTTCAATGCTTGTCTATATGGAAGCATGTTTTTATTCTCTATGTTTCTAGCAACATCTTCTTTGTTTCAAACACCATTTTCTTGCTTCACATAGTTAGTCTCTAGGTTTGCTCCAAATTTGTCATTTTCTTTAGAAGTTGAATGATAATTTGGTTAGGAGAGTTGTCGAATGATGTCTTTTAATCCATTAGTATGGGAATTAGGGTTAGCAGTTGTTAGGCGTTGATTCTTGATCACTGGGGAAACATTTTTTCCCTAACCAGAGGAATAATCTCCAGTAGCTAAAACAAGGGGTATGCAACATCTATGGGGTAAAGATATTTAATTTGCAGGTGAAACATGAGATGCATAATGGTCGTAACCAGGCATAAAACAACCCTTAGGCCATGCAACTACCTGTGCAAAATGGTGGTAAAGCTTCAAACCACGTATTTAGCATGAGCGCCTAGTCTCCTAATCCTAGTCCTCAGGACATACTTTCTCCAGCTTATCACATTCGAACGGAAAGAAAAACGGAGGGGCATAATGTAAATGAAAATCGATTTTTATTCTCATAATGACTTTCTGGACAGCTTTATTCCCATAAACTATAGCATTCCAACTTTTTCTTGTCCAATTTTTTTTATATCATACTAATTTTAGAATCCAAATTTGAAATCCAACTTGAAAACATGTTTCGTACATGAAGGGAACATAGGTTATTTATGAGCATCTCTAGTGGCTACGATAGGATTTTTCAAGCTTGATTATTCTTCATTAATGGACACTTATCATTTGTGCACAGATCTGGAGTATAAATTCATACAGTTTACTCTTTATTTCTTAATACAGGTAAGGCTAGATATTATGTCTCCCTATATCATCATAAGTGACAAGGATATCAATTATCCTATATATCAATTGTTATCCTAAACTCAATGAAGTAGAGAATCCCTGTGTTAAAAAATAGCAAGAAAGGACTAATCACAACAACATAGTAGCACTTCAACCTGTTAGAGTTCATCATCCTATGGGTTTCTTTCAAATTGCATCAGCCATACAAATACATGGGAACGTGCGACAAGCAATGTTGTGGTGAAATTGTCGGAGCGAGCTATATCTTTTCCCTAGTTAGATATGCATCCATCTCTACAATCTTTTGATCTAAAAAGAATCCTCTAGTTGATTCTTCTCCCCATAAAAATTTTGATTATTGAAGATTGAAAAATGCGTGAAGGAATATTGCAGTTGCATGGCGTTGAAGTGAACACGACAGTTATACAACTCCTCTTCTACAACCACTGCTTCCATATTGTTGGCTATGAGGTTGTATGGTTTTAATCATACCAGTCGATCTGAACCATTTGCAGACTTATAATTTGTATTTATTTGGCATTTAGAAGTCTCATTTAACTGCTCTTTAAAATCCATTCTACACACCAACCCTAAATTCTGAGTATAATGCTAAATCATTCTATTGTTTTCTTAACACGTCTCATGAACCAATAAGGCAAGGCTTGATGCAAGATATGCAACCTTCACCTAGTGGAAAACTACTGGAAAAACTTGCTTAGGGTGTGCTAGCCTTTTTCTACAAAATTTGGGTTTTAATGTCTAGGTGATTACTATTGTTACTATTCGGATAACTTAATCCATGATCAAATCTGTCAAATTTGCAGAGGCGGAGCAGCAGGGGAAAACAGAGTATGGGGAGTCTTGGTGAAAACGGCAGGAGCTCTCGGCTCTTCCACTACTTTCCAGAACCTCCGAATGAACACACAAAATACATTGAACATATGATGCCTCTTCACCCGAGGCTCATTTACTTGTCCACCTAAATGTATTAACTCCTTGTACGGCGGTTGGTGGATACATCAAGTTGACGGGAGGAATTATCTCCAACACTCCCCCTTAATTCCGACCATAAACAAACTATTAACATCTAACACATACATACAGTGCCTTCATGGGCTTTCAACAAAAAAATAAAACATTAATGCCTGCTGGTCTAAGTCTCAGCTAGGCTTACATTAGTTCATGTCAAAGCTCAAAATTTACCATTCTTGTCTGCTGCATGCTGATGCAGCGGCTTCTTTTTCTTGCGTTTGCTCCAGACTTTGAACTCAGCATTCTTCTTCACCTTCTTCTTCATTCTCACCTTCTTCTTCATGTTTTCTTCAAGCTCCTTGGGCTTGAATCTTCCATCAATGTCTGCAAGTTCTTCAATGGCTTGCTGCCTTGTGTCTTCATCTTCAAATTCTGATTTCAGCATTCTTAGTTCGTATGTTGTGGGAATTTCAAGATCCCACATGCTGTTCACATCCTTCATTTTGTTTTCATCCTCTTCATTAGCATGCTGCCATGACATCAGCTGATAATAGTGTCTGATTTCTTCAAGACTCCATTTCACAAAAATGTCTTCAACTGGTTTATCTTCTTCTTCTGCTTCTTCAATGCAGATTTCTTCATCCATGGTGCTGCTAAGCACTCTTGGCATGTCACAATGCCCATCATCATTGAATTCAAATGCTTCACATCCCATGCAGCTTTCAATAATTTTGTCAAACTCTTCAATAAAATTACAATCTTCATGATCTTCATTATGCTTATCAGCTCCAATGCTGCCCTCTTTTCCATTTTCTGCTTCAAATAAGGACATCACATTGTCCACATTCTTTAAAAACTCTTGAATGATTTCATCATCATATTCATCTACATTTTGCTCAATTGCAGGCTGATTCCTATATGCACCTGCACCTGCACAAACATCTAACCTGTTAGGAAAAATTTCTGCCATCATGGGCATGCTCTTCATGAGCTCATTTTCTTCTTCACATTCCGCCTCTACTGGCTGTCCTGCAACTGCTTGAGTTGCTAATTCACCATTTTCTATTGCTGCTATGGCAGCTTCCTCTTCAACATCATCTTCATCCACTTGTGGCTCTGCACAGTGGGCTTCACTGTTCTCAAACTCAGCAGGCTCTGCTTGGCTGACAGAGTCCTCAACCATTTCATGCAAACATTCAACTTATACTTCATCTGTGTTTAGGGAAAGTGCTTCTGCTGGTATAGCAGGTTCTTCAACTTCATTATCCACAACTGTGTGTGGTTCACCGAACTTCTCAACAGCTTCTATGGCTGGAGTTTCTACTGCTGCAATGGCAGTTCCATCTTCATATTCATCCACAAGTACCTCTACACCGTGGGATTCACTAACAGCTTGGCTGTCTTCTGCTTCAACAGCAGGATTCTCAACTGCTACTTCTTCAACAGGATGTGACACTGTTGACTGCTTGCACATGTTACTCCCCCTTTCGCTGAACTCTTCTTCCAAGATTCTCCATGCTTCCTTGGAAGTCTTTGCTGCTGCAATCTTGTGGAAAATACTTTCATCCACAGCTCGTTGGATGAGATGCAGGGCTAATTCATGCTGCTGCAATTTTTGGTCTTCAGTCAGGGCTTCAAAAGCCTCTAAATCTAGTGGATGCACACATTCATTTTGAACTAAATACCACAAATCCTCTGCTCTAAGAAAACTTCTCATCTTAATAGCCCAAAATTCATAATTTTTACCTGAAAAATGTGGGGGTACGAGGAGAACTTTGCTGCTCCAATTATCTTGGTTCTCCTCTTGGACTTCAACTGTGTTAATAAGCTCCTCTGCAATGGGAACTTCTCCATATCTCTGTGCAAAATAATTTGCCTCTGCCTTTGCATTTCTTCTTTTGATCTACTTGAGTCTCCTTTTGTAACCCATTTCTTCTCTACCTTCTTTGTTGCAAGTGTCCTGTGCTGGCACTTGTTTTCTTCTTGTACACTTGAAATGAATGAGCTCCACCGATTTGGAAAAACAGGCTGATCAATTCAGACTGTACTGCCTTGATAGATTCAGACTATAGTGCCTTATCGGTTTATATAGAATTCCAATATATGAAAGTATGTCATGGGTGATGAACGAAGTTGAAAAGAGCGTCACGGATGATGAACATTCATTCGGCAACCATATCTATCAAAATCCAATGCGTCTGCACCTTAATTCTATCTGGGATGCGTTCAAAGATGGGGAGTGGCAGGTGTGTATAAGGGGGTCCATGTGGAATTGTAATCCCTGTCGAATTTCAGAGGGAGCTCTTGTGCGAAAAAGGCCATAGAATGGGACAAACGAAGTTTGAGCTTGATGGCGGAGGATGAGTGGGATGCCATTGGGGACAATTACGAGAAACCCTTCGAGGCCGAGTGGATTACTAAGGATGGCAAGCGGTTTAAGTTATATTACAAAGGTCTCATCAGCGCTGAGAATGTGGACGGGCTTGGTGATCGCTGGGACACTCTTGCGGGAGCTAGCGTTGCTATCTACGATCCAGATGATAATTTAATTCTGAATCTGCGGAAGCAGCTTGGGGTTGATTTGAGTAGGTCTGTTGCAGAGTATTCGGCTTTGAAGGAGGGTCTCATGGCTGCATTGATCATGGAGGAGCTTGACCCAGAGAATTTTGGGTACATTGAGTTGTGGCAACTGGAAACCCTGCTATTGCAAAGAGACACTTACATGAATTACAGTCAAGCTCTAAGTTGCACCAGTCAAGTTGTGAGCCAAAATTCTCGGCCAAAGAAGGAAAAACGTAATTCAGAAGGCAGCTACCAAAATCAGGATCTTCATGGATGAGAATTGGCAAAGAGTATGGGTTGTTTTTCTCTGGGCATCGGTAATGGTCGCAATTTTCACATGGAAGTTCTTCGAGTACAAACCACAAGGAAGAAGTCTTCGTCTGAGGTCCTATGAGGGCCTGAGGCCGGCTTTACCAAGCAAGCCGTCCAAGGCTCTCAAGCGCTTTCCTTGCACGACGTTCTCAGTCAGGGCCAGCGTGGTTTAAGCAGAGCAAGAATCAGGTTATGATGATATGAGACTGGGGGGAACTGTTGGTGCTCAGGAAGGGATTTATCAGCAGCCACAACGTGCTCAGCTGAACTTGGCCAATAGAATAGGGCGACGGTGCTACTAGCGGTGCACCCACAGCTTCTTACCAAAATACAGACAAGTTAAAAAGAGTCATGGCAAATTTGTAATAGAATACCTGTCCCTTCTCACCATGGCATGTTCCGACTGCATTTCCTTCAAAGCCTCCAGGGCCTTCTCCGCATTACTCTCTTTGCCAGACGCCGACGGTGGTATTGACATTCAAAATCAAGAAACTAACCAGCTGCTCGACGAGAGCAGTAATATCCATTTCACCGCCTTCATCGCCATCAATTGAAGCATGAACAAATGAAACAACAGCGGCCACGAGTAAAATGCTTACCACAGCTGCGGCACCAGCGCTTAACCCACCGGGGATCGAACTTCTTCCTTACCACGTGCTTCTTCAGCTTTTTTTTTTATCAACAACGACCACTTCGGCGGGAGCTTGAGCTACAGGCTGTTCTTTAGCAGGCTTGGCCCCCGTCTAGGGTTATAGAAACGATTTCAGAAGGGTTCTGCCCGCCTCTGGCAGCCTCAACTTCCTTTTCCAATGGCGGCTCTCGCTCTCAGCTCTGCCTTCAGCTTTCTGAAAGGCTCTTCCAGCGACTGTGGCTGGGGTTTACCTCACATGAATGGAGGCGGCTGCTCCAGCTACTCCCTTCTTTGCACCAAGTTGGCTTGGATGACCAACACTGGCAACACTCAGATCCTTCACATGGCGGGTGAAGGGGGATTCGTGACTCTGGGCTCTGATACCATGTCAAATTTGCAGAGGCAGAGCAGCAGGGGAAAACAAAGTATGGGGAGTCTTGGTGAAAATGGCAGGAGCTCTCGGCTCTTCCACTACTTTCCAGAACCTCCGAATGAACACACAAAATACATTGAACATATGATGCCTCTTCACCCGAGGCTCATTTACTTGTCCACCTAAATGTATTAACTCCTTGTACGGCGGTTGGTGGATACATCAAGTTGACGGGAGGAATTATCTCCAACAAAATCTTCGCTTGTTATCTCATAAAATAATTTTTTAAACGTGGATCTAGGATCATCATTATTTATTAGATTCTAAGTCTTACTTTCAAATACTGGGTATTTTGGATCATAGCGAACCCAAATCAATGAGTGCTCAGAAAAGAGAGTCCCTTGGCTCGGGATCTTCATGCTCATGCTATATCGCTATGCACATTTATATAATTATCCAATCAACTAATTGAAAAATACATGTTTGGTTGATACGTCGGGTTGCAGAGGAGGAGTGCAGTGCAGCCCCACTAACTCCTACCTCTAGGCATGCTTCCTGAACTGTTAAGTATGGAAACATTGGTATCTTTTGCTTAAATGACAGGGTTAATGATATATGACTTTCCAAAAACAAAAATATTGTATTGACCAACTATGATTATGGGTATATATATATATATATATATATATCAATTTTACCCATTCACATATTTCAAAAATTTATTTAATTATTGGTTAGGGATTTGTTTTAAAATACATGGCAATAGCTAGAATCCATTTGCAACCAGCCAATCTCAATCCTGCCAATGTGGCTACTCCAAAGTAGGATGCATACCCTATAAGGATATTATTTGTAATCACTTTTACCTCAATGTGATTACAAATAATCTCTTGTAATCACTTTTATTATGATTGTAAGAGCACTTCTCCTATTATCTCTTCTGATAGATTTATGTTTAATGGATTTAGAATTGGATCTATTTTTATCATAGATCTCTCCCAGTGTGATTGTAAAGCACTCCATTCTAATTATAGGAATACTTCACTTTTATAACTGCAAAGAACTCTTATAGCCAGATTGGAAATGGGAGCATGGATCCATCAACTCCTTGCATATGTGTATGTTCAATATATCTACAAGAAAGCAAACTCACCTAAATGTTCACCTTTGGGTTTGATATGCACTTCAATTTTGTGAAACTTCAAAGTACATCTCTGAAATATGCATTGGGCACAATAGATCCATCTAAACTATTATCTCATTTTTATCTTAAGTTAGATGTGTAAATAATTGAATTTTGAGATAGAGCTTTGCCACTTTTTGGCCTCTCCTCAGTGGGATGCCACATGGAATTTACACAAATGACAAATAAATACTGGTAATTGACATAGAGCTTTCTATCTCTAGTTATACAGCTATTGTATCATAAATTAGATGGTTTAGCTTACTTATTTAGTGTAGATTTCTCTAAAATTCTGTTTTATTAAGGTTTTGGAAGGATTAGCAATTTACAGATGTAAATTTAACTTTAAATTGTATTATATTTTCTATATTGTATTGAGTAAACGAAATACACTTTAAGCAATCATAAGTTTAATTTTTGTAATCTAAAATTTAAAATAAATATAATTTAATGTTTAATGACACTGATAATTGTTTAGATATTATCTTAGATTTTGGGTTTCTATAACAGATCCTGCAAATCAATCCATCGAATGATTGAAATACAATGAGTATTTCATGCTTCTTGTGCTCATTGCTTTATAAAAGCTCTAAAAAAAATACAAATATTATTCTTGGATATGAAGTTGCAGGGCACTAGCTCAATGGTAGAGCATCATTATACATAAATATTTGCATTCTATCACTACTACATAGAGGAGGTATCAAGATAATATTTGAGACAATATTTGTGTAAATTATCTCAACTTAAGATATAAAAAAATTGTGTATTGTCTTAAATATTGTCTTTAAGCAAGTGTCTTAAACTATTGTCTTAAGACAATAATTTAAGACAATAGTTTAAGACACTTGCTTAAAGACAATATTTAAGACAATACACAATTTTTTTTTGTCTTAAGTCGAGACAATTTACACAAATATTGTCTTAATACCCCCCTCTGTGTAGTAGTGCCTGAAGCATTTCTAGACATCATTGAGTAATTTCCAAACCAAAGATATATAACAACTAATAACATTTCTCTCCATTGCAACTTCCCTTGCATCCTATCGCAATAAGATGATATTTTGAGAAGAATAGAAGGCTACAATATTTCTCAAAATTTGATTTAAAATCAGGATTATGGGAAATAGCTCTAACGAAAGAAGATAGGAACAAAATTGTTTTTTATTACTATGGCATATTATGAGTGGATAGTAATTCCTTTTTTTGAAAATGATCCCAGTGAATTCTAGAAGAGTGTTGGAGAAATGTAATTACTAGTTGAATGGTGAACTAGCGCCGACTCTGTGAGTCATCTCGTCAGACGTTTTGTCAGTTCCTTTATCCCAGATATGTCAGAGAATCTATCAGAAGGCTTCGTGCACTCTTCATAGTATTTATTCAGCTGGGTTTGTATTCGGCAAGTTGAAATTGTTAGGTAGAAATTTATTACGGTCTTTAATGAAGTTCAATAGTTTCCAGGCAAAGCAATCTCAAGTTTATGTATAAATATAAATCAATCTCAGAACTTTAAAGGGAGATGTAGGAGTGAAAGGAGAAGAAGAAGTTCATCGTGAAATGTATGAGGAGCCCAAGCTCTGAGTAAAATGGTGAAAGATTGAAGTATTCACCATCTCTCTGTATTGCGACAATGTTACTAGTTTTAGTGCGATAATATATATAAGTCAATAGTTATTTTGTGTTCATTCTCAAGAATGATGGTTATTACATGTCGCACATCTTCTTCATACTCACCTGTGTAAATGTTGTTTACATTTACAGTCTGTAAAAGATATCAAGATTTTCATATATATTTTATGACGGTAAAGTTTTAGTTTAGCGCGAAGGCATAATCTTCATTCTTTCATTTTTATGTTTTGGCAAGAAATATTTCAACAAGTCCACGGCAAGTTACGCGAAGTAAAAGATATCCTCATGGCAAGAAGTCCTCAAAATATTGTTAAGCATATCTCATATCGCATAAGGTTTAAGTATATGGCATATCGCATTCGTGCGAATTAAATATGGTGCAATTAAATTTATGCTAAGTAAAGTTCTGCTAAGGTAATATTCGCAAAGTAAATGCTTGGCGAAGTGAAAGTCTTTTTGCTAATTTGGGGTTTCCGTCAAAGTCCACAGCAAAAGAAAAGATTTGTTTACTATTTTAAAATTTACCATGAGATGTTGTGGTGTGTTTTTCCCTTCAAAGAGAATGGATGAATTATTAAGATATTGTAACAAATTGGCCTAAGAACCAGTTAAATGTAAGAAATTTGTATAGAGCCACTTAAATGTAAGAAATATCACAGCCTCAATATATGTTTCCTTAAATATATGTATGTTATGTTTTCTTATTCCCTTTTGTGTCCAATAACTTTATATCATGCTATTTTTATTATTCCCTCTCATTGTACTCCGTGCAATCTTTGAGATCGGAAAATACTTTTGTTATATCAGAGTTTCCAAGTAAGCCTGGTTATATGTGTGTAAAATGTGTAAAAAGTCTATAAAAGTATATCCATTACTAATTAAATGCTCTTAAGTAGTGATTTCCACTTCTACAAGTCTCATATCCCAAAGACTCCCAATAGCAAACCCAGTAAACTCCTAGAGAAGAAGAATCGAGTAGCTGGTAATAAACGTATTAGCATGGAGCTAGGAATAGCGCAAGGGGTGTAAGTCGCAGGTAACTATACTATAGGAAAAATGTCTATGTGAAGCGTAATTGAAAGATTATTTTATTTAAAGGTTACGTGGATTCTAGAAGAAAAGAACCTACTTGGTAATATGAACTACTACAGTTGCAAGGGATCACTCATAGAATATTCCAAATCAGAAATGGATATGAATGAGCTAGTGCCTCATAGATCCCTTCTTTCAGAAGTTAACAAAACTTCTTTATCCGTCGAAGAAATAGAACCACTTCCAAAATGGTGTATTCCTAGTTTAAAACCTTCTAATATTAATTACCATCTAAATCCATTTTCCTTAAAATCCAAAACCCATTGTTATATCTATGACAATGTCTTATCTATTGAAGACACACATTTGAATGACCTTCATCAAATACAATGATTTGAAGCAATTTAGATATGATTTGAAGCAATTTAGAGAAGAAGGTTACAAGTTTCTCCATATTGGTTGTGTGCAAATCAGAATCACTCCTTTATTTTAAAATGTTCTAAAAGCCTCATTTATCGCTTGCTTGTTAGATGCCAATCATAAATATTTTGTTGATGCCATTATCGGTGCAATGCAAGATCCATTGCATGATGGCTCTGTACACTTGAAGGTATAGCCAAACTTTCAACTTTCTCTTACAAATCCCAGCATCATGGACGTTCTTACTTTTCATTTACAAACTCTTGATCTAGAAATGAAGCATAAAAGTGAGCATTTATCTCTCCAATACAGAGTTTGTTATAGAATAACCAACACATTGAGTCCAACAGTCATCCATGGAAGAAAGCAAGGAGAACATGTAGTTATGTAGACGGATTTCTCAAATCAATCAATATTTGAATCGACTCTTTCATGGAAGGAATTATCAGTCCCCAAAAGTTGGCTAGTTGATATGAATCCTGTACCAACTGAAATCCAAAGTTCACACCTAGCCAACAAGAAGTTCCAGAAATCAGATAGAAGTAAAAGTAGTGTTTCTTTCAGAAATTCTTCTAGATTTTTTCCTTCTAATTCTACCTTTCACAAAAGTGATATTGAATGTCAACATGAAGAATTGATTCATGAAAGAGATGGTTCAAGATGAAAAAAGTGTCATGCTTTAATTCATAGACCAGCAAACCATATTGTTTTGATGGTTGTTCTTGATTGGAAACTGCCAAGAGAACATGTTCACAAAGAAGGAAGTACTCTTCTCAGAGATATTGATTTTAAGGAAGGACGGTTTCCTCCTTAAAAAAATTTATTCGATGATCAAAAGATGTAAAAGTAAAATCTCCTGCAAAATTCAGAATGGTTTGCAAAAAACAGGATGAATTAGATTATGTGTTACAAATGCATAACTGGCATAATACTGGTATAAAATGCCATTCACAAGCTTTGATGATCTACACATAGATGTTCACAAGATACAGCTCGGTATTGAATATTTAAGTAGATGCATGCAATCCTATGAAAGATGAATTTCTAAAATAGAAACTATCCAGAATATAGACTGAAGGAAATCCAGAAAAAGCAAGCAACCAAATCAAATTTGATATGATTGATGAAAAATTAGTTGCTTTGAATCTCAGAGGAACATCCAGAAAATAGAGCGTATTTCATGGCTATAGCTGTCTAGACAAGAAGAAGAAAACTGGAAGCCCAGACAGGTAGATAAAGTTAAAGAAAAGGTTGTAAATATGGTTCAGCTAACAGATTCTATAGATAGTATTGAATTAACTCCTGAAGAAATGAGTGAGGGTGTAGATTTTATTCTAGACTAACTATTCCAGAAATGAGAAACATCTATTTTGAGAAAAAATAATGCAGATGATGCTATGAAAGCAACAAAAAATGAATATTATGTAAGATTACAACAAGGAATTGAAGCAAAAAAAGAAGGCTCAAAAGATGTTGCAGAATATATCCCTGGTGTCAACATTACTAAATGGCGAAAAAAAAATCATCAAGAGAAAAAATATTCATCCAGATAGCCACCAAAATAAAAACATGTAAGAACTGTTAAAATGCCCGAGAATGAGAATAATGATTCTATCCATGAAGAACCATTGAATCTTACAACAATAACTTGGAATCTAGAAAATAGCTACTACACTGTAGAAAATAGATTTGAGTATGAAATAATTGAAATGATTCATGGAATGGTTGGATAGAGTAATACACAAATGATAGCCTCGGGAAAGGAACCGTAAGAAGAAGCATATTTAGTTGTTTTTGGCTTAATGGGAAATCTAAAACATTGGTGGGATTCTTTAGGAAGGAATAGACAAGGAGACCTGATCAGTCCATCTTAGATATTTGGTGCAATAATATCTGAATTATATTTGCTGCAATACTATATGAACGTATTGGTATTGGTAATCTGGTAGATAAAAAATGAATAAAAAGAACTTAGTTTCTTTTCTTCTAAAATATCTGATATAAACTCAGGACATAATACTATCATTTTATGCAATAATTTTTATATCAATTTGGTAGTTCTAATGATCTAAATTTCTAACAATGAAGAAATATTATGTTAGCAGCCATCCAGCTGTAATTGCTAAATAATATTATGATAAGATTGTTCTAATGCCTTTAAATCTTAAAGAAACGTGCCATGCAAGTATTCAACAAACAATTGATGGAGTTATCAATGATTCTTGCAATTCTAGAAAGTTAGAGAAAGCTTTAAACACCATGGACAGGTTTGTAAATCAAAAGGTATGGTCTTCTCTTCCTTTCAAAAATGACTTTGGCAATATGATTCAAACTAGACCAAGAAAGAAGAAGACTTGCAATGGTCCTTCTTGCAAAAAAACAGTATAGCTTTCATAAAAGAGGATCTTTTTGAAAGAAAAAAAGTTATGTTCAGTACAAACCACATTAGAATGAAGGCAAAGACACTAGCCATGTGGAGTGTTTCAATTGCACATAATATACGCTAGCCACTATCCCAAAAGCGTCAAAGCAAAACGAAAGGTTAAGGCATTATTGGTTGACCCACAATTTAGACTATAAAACTATGAATGCGTTGAAAGTGAAGAGTATATCCAATTTTGGATTGTGTAAAGTTTTTCCCATGGGAGATCCAATATCTCATTCTTTGTAAATGGTATTTTTATCATGGGTATAGTTTTTGTTGTTCAAGGTGCATTCAATTTAACCGTCTTCAGAATGGGCTATTGGAGAAGAACTCCTTCTAGGCATATTTATCCTTTCTTTATTATTAGAAGAACCTTACATGTCTCTCGTCCTTGTTACAGAGAGCTTTTTGCATATATCAAAAGAGAAAAAAACTTCGTATAGGATTTTAAAGCATTCCAATTGCATTCTCTACTAGGTGGTCACCTTGGTGGAAAATTTTTACCAAATTTATTCCTTGTAGTGTGTCTCTCTCCTCAAGTTAAGATGCATTACTTCTCATCCCATATATAAGAATGTGCTAAATATGAATTAGGAATGTATCTATTTTTTATTGAGTTTCAACAGGTATAGCTTATAGCTTCTCCCTTGGAAGCCGGTTGATCACAAACAATGGTATCAATGGAAATTTGCATATCTCGGTTATCTTGTAGAATCATGGTATTTTAAGTTTTTCAGTCCACCATTTGACTCTTCAATAGCCGGTGTAATCAGACATACTTTGGATCAAGAACTTAGAACATGACTTGTTGGTGATAGCTCAGAAGAAAGAATACACTGATGAATATCATATTCCTTATTATCTAGAAGCAGACAATGATCCACCTAACCTAGGGTGAGATATGGAAGCATGTTGGACCCAGTTGTAAATACCTTGCACAAAATTCATGAATCGAGATAAGTGGCGTGTACTCATCGTGAGTCAATTATGATGGTCTTTAGTGGATTTTACAATATATTTGATATATGAGTTGTGCCATGTAATTTTTGGTAGGCACATGAATAATTTTTTAGCTATCCCACGAGGCTTGTTCATGGATGCGATAATATTTACACGATCTCTAGCTTTGCATGATGTGCAACATGTGATGCTACTCAAAAAGTATATGAACAGTCCCTCCACTTGCATCGAAATTTGATTTGTACAATAAAAGTTATGAATAGGATAATGATGACTCGTAGGGAGGAATCTTGAATACTTCCTCAAGAAACTTCTTTGGGTCTTATAAAAGGAGAGGCTCTCGTAATTGTAGATCATCTTAGATTTGGAGATTGAAAAGAGGTGAATTCAATTCCTCAAGGTGTTCCCAGTGTCTAAGGAATATTTGGAGTTGTGGAATTGCCAAGAGTCTGTAACCATTTTGTGGTATGATATAAGCACTTCATTATGTTATATACATTGCTTGTGTACTAAGTGATTGTATCAAAATTTTTCTATTTGCATTCAAGAATGTGTAATACCCCTTGAATCTCTTATCATGAGTGGAATCTCTATTGCAACTTCCCTTGCAAAATGAATGCAAGTTTAAATTGAGCAAACTCCCAAAAAAAATTGCAATAGGAAAATCCTAAAGTAGGTGGTTAGTGTTTGTGGCTTGAGGAGCAAAAAGCGAAGCCCATTCGAGAGACCAGTTTTAACCAATCATTCCTTGATATGTAGGCCTTACTAAATTAGTAGCGATAAAAGAACAAGAAGTTCGTAGCTATCCCAAATCAAGCACACGCTATGGAATCTTCTAATCCTCCATCTCTCAGAATCATAAGACACCCATATTTTATTAAGAACATGACTAATCTCATGTCATTGATGAAGAGTATACTACAACCTTTTAGAATAATAATGGACCATAGGGAACCTACAACTCCACTCTCAATCTTGCTAAAAGGGGCCAGGCATGTCTATATTCATTTTGAATAGACTCCCCTTTGGAATACGATTGAGTATCTTGATAATAATATTTGGTCCATATAAGACAAGGAAAATTCATAAGCAATTGATCTTCAACCGTTCCAAGAGAATGTACTAGCATCCCATAAATCACTCCAATAAAAATATTCTTCTTACTTAGTTATCAACCCTAGAAATGATGAATGTTTGCAACACACATGCCCTACACCTTCAAAATTCAAATCGACCTTTTGGCCAATTGTCATTTCACCTGGATACCTAACATTTGGCACCATGTGGAGTCGACTACCTTCCTCCATGCTTCCCAAATACTTTTGATAATTAAAGAGAACGAGGCTTGAAATATATTAGGTGATGAAATTATATTGCACAATCCAAATGATCCCCTAATACTACCAATATGTTGTATCATCACAAGATAATGTCAATAATACTTACGAAGGAGAGCATCCCTCTATGTATTCAACCACCGATTTAGTAGCCAATATGCTACCAAATTAAGTTACCAATATTAATTTCACATTTAGTGGGGAGACTATTCACTCAAGAGATTAATAATGATACAATTTTCTTACATTTAACTGGTACCAATTCTTACAATTAACTTGTTATGATACCGACTTCTTAAATTTAAGCAGTACCAATTTCTTACATTTAAATTGCTATTAAGCCAATTTATTCCATTTAAGTGGCTTTGATACCAATACATTTAAGTGGCTCTAATACCAATTTCTCACATTTAAATTGCTTTTAAGCCAATTTCTACTATTTAAGTGGCTTTGATACCAGTTTTATTGTACTGAGAGGCGCTCTATAGCCCAATATGAAGGAGATCTTGTAACGTGTATGTGTCCCATTACATGTATCGTTACACCTAATAAAACATAAAAAGTAAAAAATGATCCTATGAGGGAGATCTTGTAACGTGTATGTGTCCTGTTACATGTATCGTTACACCTAATAAAACATAAAAAGTAAAAAATGCTAATATGAGGGAGATCTTGTAATGTGTATGTGTCCCGTTACATGTAGCGTTACACCTAATAAAACGTAAAAAGTAAAAAATGATAATATGAGGGAGATCTTGTAACGTGTATGTGTCCCGTTACATGTAGCGTTACACCTAATAAAACATAAAAAGTAAAAACTAATTAATATTTTGTCGGCCATTAAAAAAGGACATGTATTTTTGATTGAAAAAGGAGGTTGAAATCAAAGCCTATATAAACAAAAAACGACATAAAAAAATTCTACATGTCCCATGTTTCATGCTAATTCTATATAGGTAATATATTTAGAATTTTTAATGTCCCCTATAACATTCGCCACGGCCTGCAACAATCACCACCTCGTCCCATTCTCCGCGTCCATCCTCCTCCCCAACGTCCATCCTCCCGCAGCCCCTGCAACATTCGCCCATCCTCCTCCCGCGTCAATCCTCCTCCCATCCTCCCGCAGCCCCTGCAACATTCGCCCATCCTCCTCCCACATCCATCCTCCTCCCATCCTCCTGCAGCCCCGCATCCATCCTCCCGCGGCCCTTGTAACATTCACCCCTCCTCCTCCCGCGTCCATCCTCCTCTCATCCTCCCGCACCCTCGCGTCTATTCTCCCGCAGCCCCTGCAGCATTCGCCCATCCTCCTCCTGTGTCCATCCTCCTCCCGTCGTCCACCCTCCCGCCATCGCAGCTCCCTCCATCCATCTGCTTTCCATCCTCCCTCCCGCCATCGCATCTCCATCCCTCCTCGCATCCTCCTTCCCTCCCGCCATCCACCCTCGTTTCGCAGCTCCCCATCCATCCCCTCGCGTCCCCTCCACACTGTCTCCTTCCCTCTCGTCGCCATCCTACTCTCCTTATGCCTGCACCATTCTCCTCCCTCCCCTCCTCCTTGCGGTCCATTCGCAGCTTCCTCGTGCCATCGCAGCTCCCTCCATCCCTCGCATCCTCCCTCCCCCCCCCGCCATCCACCCTTGTTGTCACCATCCTCCTCCCCTCACACCTACACCATTCTCCTCCCTCCCCTCCTCCCTGCACTCCATTCGCAGCTCCCTCCCTCTCGCCATCACAGCTCCCTCCATCCCTCATGCCTCTGCCATCCTCCTCCACTCATGCCTGCACCATTCTCCTCCCCTCATGCCTGCACCATTCTCCTCCCCTCCCACCGCCATCGTCCTCCCCTCCCGCCGCCTGCACCATTCACCATTCAATATAGTTTTTTGTGTTTCAATATAGTTTTGTGTTTAATTTTTTAAATTTAAAATTACAATATATAATTTTAATTTAGTTACATTTAATATATATAAATATTAAATATACATTAAAGTAATTTAGTTTTAGTTTTAGATTTAAATATACATTAATTTAGTTTTAGATTTAGATTAAAAAATAAATATACATTAAATTTTAAATTATAATATATATATTTAATTTAATTAGATTTAATATATATAATTAGTTTTAGATTTATACTAATTATAATAAGAACTACCTGTGGTTTAGTGGTAAGGGTGTGGGGATAATGGGTGTGAGGTTTGATCCTCCCAAACCACTTATTTTTTGGGAAAATATATTGAATTTTTAAACTATATTGAATTTTACACTTGCATAGATTTCAGTGCATTATTTTTTAAAATTGCATAGACTTCAATGTCAAGGGTGTGGGGATAATGGGTGTGAGGTTTAAGGTTCGATCCTCCCAAACCACTTATTGTTTTGGAAAATATATTGAATTTTTAAAATATATTGAAATTTACACTTGCATAGATTTTAGTGTATTCTTTTTTTATATTGCATAGATTTTAGTGTCAAGCATTGATTTCATTGTGGATTACAAATATGCATTAATTTCAGGGTAAATGTTAATCGTTGACATTTTTGACGAGGCGAAAATGTAGATGAACAAGGCGAATCTTCAACCCATATACCAATCATTAATATGGTCCTAGATAAGGAGATCAAAATTGACAATAATATATCCGTTCCATTGGAAGAAATGACATCAGAAGAACGAGAAGAAGACTTGAAGCGAAAGGAAGAAAAAAAAAGAGAATATCAAAATAAAAAGTTTGACGAAATGACATCAAAAGAAGGTGAAGAAAGAAGAAAATGCTACGCAGATCAACAAAAAAATATTAACAGAGACAGTTACACGGATTGACAGTAGAAGAACGAGAAGAGCAAAGAAAACAAAACATTGAATGACAAAGAGCATATCAAGAGAGAAAGTTGAAGCAATTGGAAGAACAAAGAAAACAAAATGTAGAACGAGAAGGCAAAAATGTAGAATTTCAAGGCGATAATGTTAATCGACAAGGCAAAAATGTTGATTGATAAGGCGAATATTCAACCCATATACCATTAGAACCAACTGTGGGAGATGGTCAACGTGTAACGGTCAGAGATCGATGTGTTGATGACATGGTCCAATTTCAAGTAGATCCAATTACTAATATGGTCTGAGATAAGGAGATCAAAATTGACGATAATATATCCATACCATCTGAAGAAATGACATCAAAAGAACGAGAAGATGACTTGAAGTGAAAAGCAGAACAAAAAAAAGAATCTTGAAAAAAAAAGTTGGGCGAAATGACATGAGAAGAATAAGAAAATCAAAGAAAACGAATCCGGTATCAACAAAATTTATGATAATCCTCATAAATCTATTTGTGTTTCAACCTAACCTGTTCCTTACAAGGCTCATCAAACTCCAGTTTGACGAAATCAAGTTGTAGAACAACAAATAAATCAAAATGTACGAAATGACGGCAGAAAAAAGGAGAAGAACAAACAAAACAAAACGCAGATCAACAGAAATAAAATCGAAAAAAAAATAGGCGAATTGATAGCAGAAGAACGAGAAGAACAAAAAAAACGAAACGTTGATCAACAAAGAGCATATCGAGAGAGAAAGTTGAAGCAATTGGAAGAACAAAGAAATCAGTTTGCAGAAAAACAAATAAATCAAAATGTATGAAATGACAAAACAAAACGTAGATCAACAAAAAGAGAATTGAAAAAAAAATTAGGCGAATTGTCTCTATTTTCCAGGTAAACAATTTAATAAATCCTTAATACTTATTACTTACATTATGATAATCCTTGTAAATGTATCTTTGTTTTCAACTTAATATGTTCCTTACCATGCTGATCAAACTCCAGTTTTGTGTCACCGCCCACAACTGAAACCAGCCTAGATCCAAATCCTAAGGCTCTATCAAGCGCTGAGAGGGATCAAATCTCCCGAGGTGCAAACTTCTTCTCAGGTATTGTACTCAAGGAGCTTTTTGAGGAGAGTTTTGCACCTCGGGATATTTGATCCCTCTCGGCGCTTGATAGAGCCTTAGGATTTGGATCTAGGCTAGTACATTTACACAGCTCTAATACCAATTTCTTTCATTTAAATTGCTCTTAAGCCAATTTCTTTGATACCAATTTTATACATTTAAGTGACTCTAATAACAATTTATTACATTTCACTAACTATTCCAATTTCTTATATTTAACTTGTACAAATTTCTTACATTTAACTAACTCTAATACCAATTTATTTTTACACAAAAATTAAGTTAGAGCTACCGGTGTAGGTAGTGTAGGTAATCATGGAATCAATCCTATTTGAATTCTGTTTAATCCTAAATTTCACATTGAGTGGGAAGTCGATTCACTCAAGAAAGATTAATATTGCAGCTAGGATTTCGTTAGGGCTACTCGTGCAGCTGATCATGGCATAAATCCTAATAATTATATTTTCTTTCCCACTTCTATCGATAGATTCTCGAAGAGCATTATGAATGTACTCTATGAACGTGTGGAAGATTTAGAAAAAAAAATTACACGAATTGAGTTTTATTTTTCATTAAGTTCGTTTGAGAGATTCTCCTCAACCTTCATGGGTTTTTATTAAAAAATAATATTCAACCATCATGTGTTTTTATTAAAAAATAATATTTTTACATAATCAAAATATTATAACTTAATTAATTATATTATAATTTAAGGGTTAATAAAGCTATAAAAATATCATAACTTAATTTATTATTATAATTTAATTGTTAATAAGTATTGAAGATAGGAATTGTTTATGTGAGTTAACACATCATCACTATTTCAAATTATTAATTACTAATTTAAACTTAAAATATTCACATTTTTACAAAATCCAATCGTTAACTAATCCATAATCTAAATATAAATAATTAATTCATACTATTTTTAGATTTTATTCTAAAACTAATAATAAAAAACCAAAATCATATCTTTAAAAATATAATCTACTTTATCTTCATATAAAATATAGCATTATCTTAATAATAAGAATATACACCATGCTCCTCTCCGAATATATAAAGAGTAATATAAGTTGTGATTATTAAAATAGTAAGTTAAATTTTTCAGTGGAAAAAAAAAGTTGTGATTATGTACAAGTATAAAAATAACTTAATAATATAAAATATAAACGTATCTATTCTCTATATCGAGAGAAGTTTTCTCTAGCAAATCAACTCTGCTTAATATTATGAAATATGCGTACCTCATAGATATATTAATAAATAGACTATTTCACGTGTCATTGAATATATATGATGACGATGATGATAGTAATTAACATCCACCGAAATCGACTTTGGTGTATCAAACCTTAAGATGATTATATGAAATGTTGTATAATGTTATTTTTGGGCCAAAAATATTAGAGCGAAGAGTTCCTAGGTCACCATTGTTTTGACATGTTAGAAGGTGACACAAGGCACCTCACTGGAATAAGGTTCTTGCTTAATAATACACACGACACATACCACAATGCTTACATGAACAAGGTGTAAAACAAGATGCCAGGAGTGGCTTATATTACTTCTCTGAAATTGGTTACAATGCGGAATAACTAAAAGAAATAACTAACTACAGTCGGCCTCAGTCGTTACAATTTAGAAGTAACTGTGGTGTGTTCTCCCTGTGTGTCGACCTCACCCTCTCCTGGTTCACTGTGGAACGTTGAGCTATGGCTCGATCTCAACTCTTCCTCTTGTCAGGCTGTGTGACTTCACGCCTTATTTCTACTCTCTGATGCTACTGATCAAAGATCCCAGATCCCTGAACTGATCCCTCTCCTCTATCTTCTACCCTCTGGGTGCTGTTCCCAAGACTATTGCAATCCCCGAGACACACATCCTCCTGTCCGTCGATCCTTCCAAATCTTGTAGACCTGCAACTATAAGATCCCAACCGTGTTGCACAGCCTCTGTCCATGATGACATCTGTCCTGTCCTTCACCTACTTGCAATAACTGTATTAACTTCCTCAGCAACCCCGGATGGCTACTAGGTACGGTCCTCTTAACTTTCTGCTCATCCTACCCTACTACAGTAGTCAGTCACATCTCGACCTTTCTGTCGGATCACTTTCTTATCTCCTGTGGTTTGCTAGTACTCCCCTTCCTCTGCACTTGGCTCCGCCAAACTCGTCAGGTCGTAGTTTGACCACTTGTCAACTACCCGACATCTTGCTTCACCTGTCGTCTGTCGACCATAATTTGTCGACTCTCAACCCATCACAACATCCGTTGCGCGCTTCCCTCAGTCAGTCGCATACCGACTGCTCCTGCTCGACTTGTTGACTTTGACAAGTCAACCAGCTTTCCGCACCAGTGGTCATCGACAGTCCCGTTGGTCGGCTCCCAGAAGTCGATCAACTTCTACTAATATGCTTAGGCCCCAATGCTCCTGCATCAGACTCCCCAGGTGAAAAAGAATTTGAATGCTCCATCAGTCTCCTGAAATCCTCTTCGGAAATCCATGTCGCCTCCTACAACTCATCATCCTTCCATCGCACTAATTATTCCTTCTTCCGCGAGCTATGCGTTTTCCCAACCTCGCATTCTTGGATTACTTTTGCGATCTCTTCTTTGTGTCGATCTGGAATATGGTCTGTCCAGACGATGTTTATCACTTCTTCGCTTCCACTGCTCGACCCTTCTTCAAATTTGTACAGATCTGAGACATTGAACGTTGTTGAAATGTTCAAGTCATCCAGCAATTCCAACACATAAGCGTTGTCCGAAATCTTCTTCTGAATTTTGCATGGTCCAATCTTCTTCAGCTTCAGCTTGTTGTATGTACCTATCGGAAATATTTCCTTCCACAAATATGCATAGACTAAGTCCCCTTCTCAGAACGACTGTAGCCTCTTCTGCCTATCGGCCCTCAACTTGTATGTCGCGTTACTCTTCTTTATGTGCTTTCGCACATTTTCATGAACTTCATGCCTATACTCTGCGAACGATTATGCATCCGCACTTTTTCTAATTTCTGTCGGAAACTTGACCAAATCCACCACTCCGTGTGGACGTCTCCTCTGAACAATCTGGAATGGACTCAACCCTGTCAACCGATTCACAAAATTTTTGCATGCAAACTCTGCCTGTGCCAACACATTTTCCCACTGCTTGGGTCGGTCGGCTGCTAAACATCTCAGAAGGTTTCCCAAACTTCTGTTTACCACCTCGGTCTGTCCATTAGTCTGCAGATGGTATGCCGAGTTGAACTGCAACTTCGTGTCCAGTTTATTCCATAGGGTTCTCCATAAATGCCCCATAAACTTGGTAACCCGATCTAACATGATACTCTTTGGAAACCCATGTAGTATGACTATCTCCTTGAAGAATAGTACAACAATCCCTGTGGCATCACTCGTCTTCTTACACGGAATGAAGTGTGCCATCTTCGAAAACCTGTCGACTACAACCAATAATGAGTCGCTTCCCTACTGAGTCTTCGGCAATACTAACACAAAATCCATGCTAAGATGCTCCCAAGGGGTATCTGGTACTGGTAATGATGTATACAACCCCATGTTTTGACTTCTTCCTTTTTCCAACTGGAAAACTTGACATTGTCGAACCCACTTTCCGACATCCATCGTCATTCCCAGCTAGAAATACTTTTCCTCTACCGGTGCTTTAGTGTTGTTGATGCCAAAATGTCCTGCTAATCCACCATTATGAAATTCTCGGATTAGGTTCTCTCTTACTGGTCCTCTGGGAATACACAACTGAATTCCCCTGAACAGATATCCTTCTTGAATGAACTAACTCAAGTATGGAGTTCTGTCGATACTCCAAGTTTCACGAAAATCCTTCCACGCTTTCGCAAAATCCTTGTCCATCTCATACTCCATCTTTATCGACACTATTCCCATTGCCTGAACTGTCATCGTGTTCAACAGTGAAACTCTCCTGCTCAATGCGTCAGCAACTTTATTCGAATTGCCCGACCTATGTCGCAACATGAATGTATACCTTTGAAGTAACTCCACCCATTTCATGTGCCGCTGATCTAGCTTCGACTGAGTATTCAAGTACCTCAGTTCTTGTTGATCTTTGTACAACATAAATTCCTTGGAAAATAGATAATGCCTCCGCTTCTTCAGTTCTTAGATGATAGCATAAAATTCCTGGTCATAGACTGAATACTTATGCTTTGCCCCATTCAGCTTTTCACTAAAGAATGCAATTGGTCGGTCTTCTTGTCTCAACACTGCTCCAATTTCCATTCCACTCGCATCACAATCGACCTAGAAAACTTTGTCAAAGTTTGGGAGTGCCAATACTGGTCTCTCAGTGACCTTTTCCTGCAACTCGTCAAAATCTCTCTCGACTGCGTCCGTCCACTTGAACTTGCCCTTCCTCATGCATTCTGTCAATCGTGCACAAATCTGACTAAATCCCCGAATGAAATTCCTATAGAAACTGGCAAGTCCATGGAAAATCCTTACTCCAGTCGTACTTGTTGGTTCTGGCCAATCTACTATTTCCTTCACCTTCTCCAGGTCCATCACCAACCCTTTACTTGAGATTACAAACCCTAAGTACATTAACTCCTTCTTCATGAAGAAACACTTTTGCAGGTTCACCATCAGCTTCTCCTCTACAATTTCTGCAATACTTGTCGAATGTGCTCCAAGTGCTCTGCCTTGGTTTGATTGAAAATCAGAATGTCATCTAAATAGACTATGGCAAATGTTCCCAAGAATGGATTCAACATCTCATCCATCAATCTCATGAATGTGATGGGTGCATTAGTCAACCCAAATCGCATGACTAACCACTCGTACAACCCTTCTTTTGTTTTGAATGTTGTCTTCCGTTCATCTCATTCTCTGACCCTAATATGGTGATAACCACTATTCAGGTCTATCTTTGTGAAGTATATCGCTCCACTCAAGCAATCCATCAAGTCATCCATTCTCGGTAATGGAAATTGATACTTGATCGTGATCCTGTTGATGTCTCTAGAGTCTGTACACATTCTCCATTCTCCACCCTTGTTCGGCGTCAATACTGCTGGTACCGCACACGGGCTCAGACGCTGTCTAATTAACACTCTGTCCAACAACTCTTGGACCTGTCGGTTGAGTTCTTGTCCCACGTCGGACTCATTATGTACGGCACTTTGTTTGGAAGACTCGACCCTAGAATTAAGTTGATATGATGGGATATGCTCCTGTCACGTCCCCTCCGACCCACCTAGCCGGCTGAAGACCGTGATCCCTTTTTTTTTCTCCAAAACCATTGACTGAGCGCCCATACACTCAGTCGGAGAATTCGAATCCACAACAATGAATCCCGAAATGCACATCCCGCACAACGATCCCGAAATGCACATCCCGCACAATGGGTCCCACAGTTTCGGGTTCACGATTGCAGAAAGTCCAAACCCTTAGCGCGAGTTTTGGTAACATGAAACCCGAAACCCGATCCCAACTGCTCCACCGCGGGGGTGGGTCACCCCAAAACCTGAAACCCGCATTGTCGGTTGTGAGGTTACGGGAGGTCCAAATCCCGTAGTGCGAGTTTGACGAACCCGCAACTCGAAACCCGCCAATGTCGGGTGCGGGGTTGCGGGAGGCCTAAATCCCGTCGTGCAAGCTTTGACGAACCCGAAACCTGAAACCCACTACTTTCGGGTTTGGGATTGCGGGAGGCCCAAAAATCTCATGCGGATTTGGCATACCCGCAACCCGCGGAATCATGCGTGCGGAACCCTGTTCTGCAAGGGTAACTTCATCAATCTTCCAAGGGGCCTAACTCCTCCCTCCGGTATCCAAATGGGGCAAGGTTGGTACTGCTGGAAAGCTCATGGAAAACTATATCCAATGGTAGCATCCTCCTGACTAGGTGAGGCACCTAACCACCTCATTTCCTTCTCTGAAGCTCTGTTCCTATCCACACTTGAACATTCCAACCTTCAACCTGCCAAGGTCCCTTCCTGCTATCAGACCCACAGAGGTTCCTGAAACCACTTTCAAGGCTTCTTCTAACTTCTCAAGGATCAATGTAGGTATATCTTTCCTTCACAGGGTTAGTACACATCACATCCATTACCAAAAGGGATGGATCTCTATCATACGACATCACATATGAAATGCATCCACAAACTTAACTCACACATCTATCATATGCAAGAATTACATGCATTAGTTCCTGCAATATAAGGTAAATATACATAGTGGATTGAACCTGTTACTCAGGCCTGTACATGACTTCATGTCAACCATTCATATAACCATACATACAAAAACTCCATGACTATACAAGAATTTATCATAATAATGAAACCACATCATTTACCATAACAGAATACTTATCTTTGAATTCCGAAACAATTGGCTAAGTGAGAGCAATGTTCCACCCAACCTTAGATCTATGTCCAGCCTATACTCTTTCAGCTGAGAGATCACCCCCGAGCTGGGAAGTGTATCTAGTAAGGAGGGCTAATAGGTTCTCTCACATTCAAGGCTCTATTCACATGCTAAACCAATATGTAGTTGGGTTTACCCAGCATTCCAGGGCACCTACCCATGCTAAGCCAACCTACAAGGGTTCTTCAGCACACAGGGATAACAAGGAGGCATTGCTAAACCAGTGATTTCAACCACAGAACTGTAGGCATCTCAGCACGCAGTTAACCTGACACCCACAATACCTACCACATCCAACACAAGGAAGACCCACTGCACCATCACATAGTCTCTCAAGGCATCTTCCCTTCTAGTGCTATTCCAAGATGGGTATAGAAAGGTGTAGTCACTCACAACCGACCTAGCACCCACAATACCTACCACATCCAACACAAGGAAGATACTATCACTGTTGTACAACCTCACAAGGTCCTTCCCTTCCAGTGCTATTCCAGGATGGGCATAGAAAGGTCCAGTCACTAGTTCATGTAGACTATAGCCTTCACTGAGTTTCTCCGGCAATCCAACCCTTCTCCCACGGTTTACAACAAGATATATCTCAGCTTGGGGTCTTCCCACGGTTGCTCTGTGCAAACCGCTATGCAACCTTCTCTATTGACTATGTCCGTCACTGCCCCAGGGTTCTACACACATGGTGTCATCGCTACTCGTTCTTGGGTAATTCTCACACACAGGGGCGCACTACTTACAGGAAAACACATAGGTGAATCCTCTGCGAGGGTCAATGGTCTTCCCCATGGTAGCGCGAGCATTCTAAAAACAAGGAACTGAGAGTACGTGAGTTCTGAATCGATGATTGTGTGTGTATGAGTCTTTCCCCCCCGCCCCCAGGTTCACAACAGGCTCTGCGAGTTCTCCCAGGCAGTTCGATGCCTTCACGCGTACGTGATCAGAGCCATCCCCTGCCATACGAAATCACAGGCATACTCTATACTCCATCAACCTCAGCCATTGGTGCTCAACCACCCTCTGAATTCGCATTAATGTTAGTAGGGAGTTCAAACGGGTTCTCAATCAAACATGTGGCAACATGGTCAATCAATTTCAAACCCCCTCACCTCTCCCTAGTGGATACACACAGCCCCCTTCTCATTCGTTTCCTCCTTAGCCAGCTTCTTGGTTATTTTATTCATTCAATAATAATTACATCATTTACATTATTCATGGCTTAGCATCCCATGAATAATCAAACTGCATCAATACTTGCCTAAGCAATAAACTGAAACATCCACTAGTGGGGCCTTGGCCTTGAGCTCCACACTAGGGAATTTACACATGTTGTACATAAGCAGTATTTACATCAAGGGAAAAATGGGGTATTACAACTCCCTCTCCCTTAAAATAACACCGTCCTTGGTGTTCTCAAAACTAAACAAAAATGGAAATGCCTCCCTCATGGTATCCTCTAGCTCCCACATGGCCTCCTCTGGGCTAAGGTGCCTCCATTGCACCTTTACCTACCCTATGTCCTGGTTCCGGAGCAAGGTAACCTTCCTGTCGAGGATGCACGTAGGCTCCACCTAGAACTCTCCCTCTGGTTCCACCTGTATCACATGTCAATCAATGATATGATTGGGATCATGTACATATTTCTTAAGTAAAGATACATGGAAAACATTATGAGCTTTCATGTTAGCAGGAAATGCAATTCTATATGCAACTGGCCCTATCCTATCAAGGACTTCAAATCGACCACAATATCTTGGTGCCAACTTGGCACAACTTCCCATTTTCATGGAACTCTTCCTGGGTTTCACTCTCAAGTAGACATGATCCCCAGTTTGAAACTCCTTATGTACTCTTTTCAGATCTGCATAACTCTTCTGCATGTCATGTGCTGCCTTCAGATTCTTCCTAATGTTAACAACTTCCTGTTCCATTTCCTCAACCATCTCTGATCCGACCACTACTATGTTCACTGGGCTGTCCCAACTCACTGGAGTTCTGCATCCTCTACCATACAACACTTCAGAAGGACTCATCTTCAATGATGCTTGATGTCCATTGTTGTAGGCAAATTCCACTAAGTGTAGATAGTATTCCCACTTAGATGGCTTATCCATCCCATACATCCTTATCATATCTTCAAGGATCCGATTCACTCTTTCAGTCTAACCATCTGTCTGAGGATGATAGGCTATACTAAATTTCAATTGAGTTCCCAACTCTTGGAACAATCCTTTCCAAAAATTGGATGTGAACTTGGTGTCATGATCTGAAACTATTTCCTTGGGCAATCCATGCAATCTGAATATCTCCCTCATGAAGATATCTGCAATGTCACTAGCCTTGTGAGTGGACTTGACCGGAACGAAATGAGCTACCTTTGATAGCTTGTCCACCACAACCATGATTGAATCATGCTTCCTCACTGTCATGGGCAGTCCTGTTATAAAATCCATGGAAATCACTTCCCACTTCCACTCTGGAATGGGTAAGGGATGCAACAATCCTGCTGGATGTTGATGCTCTGCCTTAACCCGTTGCCACTTCTAACATTTATCAATATACTCAGCTATGTCCTTCTTCATACCGTGCCAAAAGTACTGCTTCCTTTTTGTTGTTATAGTCTTCTGATACCCTGGGTGTCTTGAGTATGGCTTCTGATGTATCTCATCCATCACCAGTTTCTTTAAGTCTGCATTATCTAGAATGTATAGCCTGGTGTTCTGATAGATGATAACATTATCCTTACCCAGCTGGTATCTTGCATACTTCTCCTCTATAATGTTCTGCTGCAATTTCTCTTTAATCTGGAGATAGACTTCATCACCATCTTGTGCCTCTAAAATTCTTTCTTTCAAATCTGATTCACATCTGCTTATGGCTGCAATATGGAATCTCCTGCTGAGTGCATCAACAACTTTATTCGCCTTACCTTTGACATGCTTAATCTCCAAATCAAACTCGCAAAGGAACTCCATCCATCTAGTCTTCCTTGCATTCAGGTTTGGTTGGTCAAACAAGTATTTCAAACTCATGTGATCAGTTCGGAGCTCAAACCTTCTTCCCAAAAGATAGTGCCTCCATCTCTTGAGAGCGTGAATTATGGATGCTAGTTCTAAGTGATGGGTGGCATGGTTCCTTTCATGCTCCTTCAGTTTCCTTGACTCATAATAAATTACAGAATCTTCTTGCATTAGCACTCCACCGAGTCCCTCAATGCAAGCGTCTGTGCATACCACGAAATCCTTACTTGGATATGCAATCTTCAAAACAAGTGCACTAGTAAGCAACTCCTTCAGCCGTTGGAAAATTCTTTCACATTTTTTAGACCATGCAAATTTAATGTTCTTCCTCTGCAATGAAGTGATGGGGTGGGCTATCTTGGAGAAGCCCTCAATGAACCTTCTGTAGTAACCAGCAAGGCCCAGGAAAGATCTAACATCTGTTGCATTCCTTTGAGTGGACCAATCCATAATGGCCTCAATCTTCTCAGGATCTACAGCAATACCTTCTTCTAATATAATGTGACCCAAATACTGTACCTTCTCTTGATAGAAGTTACATTTACTTAGCTTATCATACAGCTAGTGCTCCCTAAGGACTTGTAACACCATCCTCAAATGCTCATCATGCTCTCCCTCATTCTTGGAATACACAAGAATGTCATCCAAGAACACAATCACAAACCTATCCAAATACTTGTTGAAGACATTATTCATGAGACACATGAATGTAGCAGGTGCATTGGTGAGACTAAACAACACCACTATAAATTCATAATGACCATACCTAGTCCTGAAGGCTGTCTTATGAATGTCTTCATTCTTTATCCTTACTTGATGGTACCCCAACCTCAAGTCAATCTTGGAGAATACTCTAGCTTCCTTAATCTGATCGAACAAATCATCAATCCTTGGAAAAGGATACTTGTTCTTAACTGTCACCTTATTGAGCTGCCTGTAATCAATACACAGCCTCAATGTTCCATCCTTCTTCTTAACAAACAATGCTGGTGCACCCCATGGGGATACACTCGGTCTGACATATTCTTTGTCTATCAATTCCTGTAGCTGCATCTTCAACTCTACCAGCTTTGGTGTGCTCATTCTATAAGGAGCTTTGGAGATGGGTGTTGCTCCCAGAACAAGATTAATAGAAAATTCAATGTCCCTCTTAGGTGGCAATCCTGGAACCTCATCTAGAAACACGTCCTAGAACTCCTGGAATATCTGTAAGTCTTCTATCCTAGGTCCCTTATCCTCTGTTGAACCTGATATATGTACAGCATATTACTGGCAACCCTTTCTATGAAACTTCCTCAATTGCAGAGCTGAAATCTGTCTTACTGAAACATGCTTTGGAATCCCTTCAACCAACCTTGGCTTGCCTTCATCATCAATACATTTCAATGCCTTACCATAACAGTCCACCTTGGCTCTATTCCTTTCCAACTAGTCCATGCCAATCAAGGCATCGTATGACCCCAATGGCAAGACATTCAATTCTGCATGTGTGAGGAGTCCATTCAATTCTATAGGACATTCCTTCACCATTTCGCTAACCCTTCTCTTGGTACCGGTGTCTAGTTGAACTAACCAAGCATTGTCATGTTTCACTTTACCAAGGGAACAACTCTCAATTACCTTAGGAGATACATAACTATGAGTAGACCCTGGGTCAATCAAAACAGAAATAAGCTGCTCAACAATCTTACCTGCAACTTCTACTACTGTTGCCTGATGGTTTGCTTGGTGATCATCCAGTGCTGCGTAAATCCTGGGTGTTGCTCTGGCCATATCCCCTATTGTAGCTTCTCTTCTAACATTGTGCAAGACCCTGGGGTTCTTCTTTATAGTTGGGCAATCTCTAAGCATGTGGGTCTCTCCACAACCCCAACACTGAAGTGGCCCCATTGGTGTCCTGTTCATTGCTGGCCTGAATTCTCTTCTTGCTTGCTGGCCCTGTGGAAATCTCCTAGGCTAATCCCTGAGTGGTGGTTTAGACTCACCTTTCTTCTGATCAAACCTTCCCTTGGTTTTACCTTTCCACGGTGGCTGTGCCTCTGCATTACCTTTATTCTGCTCATAGAAATGCTCTGCCATTCTGATAGCTTCATCCAAGCTTGGTGTATTTACAAACTCTATCATGTCTCTGTAATTCTGTGGTAGAGTACCAAGGAAGCATTGAATCTTCACTCTTTCATCCCTGATGTAGTCTACATACCTCAGTAACTCCAGAAACTTGTGAACATGCTCATCCATAGTGTTCTGTCCAAGCTTGATTTCATTGAACTCTTTCCTCTTATTATCATAATATCTAGCCGATAGGTATTTCTCCTGGAAGTACATTTGGAACCTACCCCAGCTGACTCTTCTTTCACTGATTCTCTTAAGCTGCATGAGGTGATCCCACCAAATAGAAGCTCTTCCATTAAGGTTGTAGATAGTGACCTTAGCCTTTTCATTCTCCGAATACTCATGCATTCCGAAGTACTTCTTCACCCCAAGAAGTCATGCCTCTGCTTCTTGACCTTCTTTACTTTCACCATCAAAAGTAGGAGGCCTAGCCTTCCTGAATTCACACTGTGGAATGCCTCTGTGCTTCTTCCTGCCTTTATTCTTATTGGCAGTGTGTCCTGGGTTCTCTTGACAACCCTCATAATCCTCTGACTTGCTGGAAGAAATCTTAGGAGAGGGTGTCCTGTGCTTCCGAACCACAGAACCCCTTCTAGGGCTTGGAGTTCTTTTCCTGGAACGACCCCTAGACTGACTTTCTGCATTTCTTACTTCTCGGCCTTTGTGGATTGGGTTAAAAACACCGTTAATCCTTTGTTGCAAGTCCGTGAGACTCTGCAAATTGGCTGCATTGAGATGATACTGCTCTTCTTGCACTTTCATCATTTGCTCGTTGAAGCTAACTATAGTTTCAGCTAATTTTGGGGGTGTCACTTGCTCCCTTCTTCCATCAGACTCAGCTTTTGTATAAGCTTCTTGCACATTCTCATCCAATACATCATCTTCCGGCCCAAATGGGTCCTGCGCATCATTTAGGGTAACCATTCTCACCTCGCACCCTGCGCTGCACCGTGATATAATTGCCTGACAGTTGCTGCTAATTCTGTGTATATCACATACATTCTATTAGACATCATAAACATGCAAATAAACTGTATCATACTCATCTAAACCAGGAATTATTCATCTAAGCAATAAATCAAGCAATTAATTTTATAGAAAAATCACGCCTTGGGCGCATTTCTTGACCAAAATTCATATGTCGTCCAGCCCAAACAGCTCCCAGTGCTGCAACTGAAGCTCTGATACCACTCTGTCACATCCCCTCCGACCCACCTGGTCGGCTGAAGACCGTGATCCATTTTTTTTCTCCAAAACCATTGACTGAGCGCCCATACACTCAGTCGGAGAACTTGAATCCACAACAATGAATCCCGAAATGCACATTCCACACAATGATCCCGAAATGCACATTCCGCACAACGATCCCGAAATGCACATCCCGCACAACGATCCTGAAATGCACATCCCACACAATGGGTCCCACAGTTTTGGGTTCGGGATTGCGGAAAGTCCAAACCCTTAGCGCGAGTTTTGGTAACCTGAAACCCAAAACCCGATCCCAACTGCTCCATCGCGGGGGTGGGTCACCCCGAAACACGAAACCCGCATTGTCGGTTGCGGGGTTACGGGAGGTCCAAATCCCGTAGTGTGAGTTTGACGAACCCACAACCTGAAACCCGCCAATGTCGGGTGTGGGGTTGTGGGAGGCCTAAATCCCATCGTGCAAGCTTTGACGAACCCGAAACCCGCTACTTTCGAGTTCAAGATTGCGGGAGGCCCAAAAATCTCACGCGGATTTGGAATACCCGCAACCCACGGAATCATGCGTGTGGAACCTTGTTCTGCAAGGGTAACTTCATCAATCTTCCAAGGGGCCTAACTCCTCCCTCCGGTATCCAAATGGGGCAAGGTTGGTACCGCTGGAAAGCTCATGGAGAAATCTATCCAATGGTAGCATTCTCCTGACCAGGTGAGGCACCTAACCACCTCATTTCCTTCTCTGAAGCTCTATTCCTATCCACACTTTAACATTCGAACCTTCAACGTGCCAAGGTCCCTTCCTGCTATCAGACCCACAGAGGTTCCTGAAACCACTTTCAGGGCTTCTTCTAATTTCTCAAGGATCAATGTAGATATATCTTTCCTTCACAGGGTTAGTACACATCACATTCATTACCAAAAATGATGGATCTCTATCATACGACATCACATATGAAATGCATCCACAAACTTAACTCACACATCTATCATATGCAAGAATTACACGCATTAGTTCCTGCAATATAAGGTAAATACACACAGTGGATTCAGCCTATTACTTAGGCCTATACATGACTTCATGTCAACCATTCATATAATCATACATACAACAACTCCATGACTATACAAGCATTTATCATAATAATGAAACCACATCATTTACCATAACAGAATACTTATCTCTGAATTCCGAAGCAACTGGCTAAGTGAGAGCAACGTTCCACCCAACCTTAGATCTCTGTCTAGCCTATACTATTTCGGCTGAGAGATCACCCCATAGCTAGGCAGTGTATCCACTAAGGAGGGCTAATAGGTTCTCTCACAGTCAAAGCTCCATTCACATGCTAAACTAGTTTGTAGTTGGGTTTACCAAGCATTCCAGGGCACCTACCCATGCTAGGCCAACCTACAGCGGTTCTTCAACACACAAGGATAACAAGGAGGTATTGCTAAACCAATGAGTTCAACCACAGAACTGCAGGCATCTCAGCACTCAGTTGACCTGGCACCCACAATACCTACCACATCCAACACAAGGAAGACCTACTGCACCATCACACAGTCTCTCAAGGCATCTTCCTTTCCAGTGTTATTCCAAGATGGGCATAGAAAGGTCTAGTCGCTCACAACCGACCTAGCACCCACAATACCTACCACATCCAACACAAGGAAGATCCTATCACTGCTGTACAGCCTCACAAGGTCCTTCCTTTCTAGTGGTATTCCAAGATGGGCATAGAAAGGTCCAGTCACTAGTTCATTGAGACTATAGCCTTCACTAAGTTTCTCCAACAATCCAACCCTTCTCCCATGGTTTACAACAAGATATATCCCGGCTTGGGGTCTTCCCACGGTTGCTCTGTGCAAACCGCTATGCAACCTTCTCTATTGAATCTGTCCGTCGCTGCACTAGGGTTCTACACACATGGTGTCACGGCTGCTCGTTCTTTGGTAGTTATCACACACAAGGGCACACTACTTACAAGAAAACACACAGGTGAATCCTCTGCGGGGGTCAATGGTCTTCCCCATGGTAGCACGAGCATTCTAAAAATAGGGAACTGAGAGTACGTGAGTTCTGAATCGATGATTGTGTGTGTCTTAGTCTTCCCCCCCCGGGTTCACAACAGGCTCTGCAAGTTCTCCCAGACGGTTCGATGCCTTCACACGTACGTGATCAGAGCCATCCCCTGCCATACGAAATCGTAGGCATGCTCTATACTCCATCAGACTCAGCCATTGGTGCTCAACCACCCTCTGAAATCACATTAATATCAGTAGGGAGTTAAAACGGGTTCTCAGTCAAACATGTGGCAACATGGTCAATCAATCCCAAACCCCCTCACCTCTCCCTAGTGGATACACACAGCCCCCTTCTCGTTCGTTGCCTCCTTAGCCATCTTCTTGGTTATTTTATTCATTCAGTAATAATTACATCATTTACATTCTTCATGGCTTAGTAGCCCATGAATAATCAAACTGCATCAATACTTGCCTAAGCAATAGACCGAAACATCGACTAGTGAGGCCTTGGGCTTGAGATCGACACTAGGGCATTTACACATACTGTACATAAGCAGTATTTACATCAAGGGAAAAAAGGGGTATTACAACTCCTTGTTGGCGGCAATCCCATCGGTTTCTCATCAACCATTATGTCACGAAGCCTTTCGAGCAACTCCTCGATTTCGACCGGAATATCCTCCTCCCTGGTCGTTCTTTTGACATATGGTCCTTTTGGAATGATTGCAAAACATCCCGACTGTCTCTCCTCTTCCACGAGGAATTCTTTCGCGATGCTCATCAACACTTGCTTTTCCCAATGATTACTCTCACCGTGCTTGTTGTCGGCTTGCTCCTCCAACCTCGGCTTAAGAGTCATTTTCACGCCATTTTTCGACAAAGTGATTGTGTTGGCTCGACCATCATAGATCATTTTCCAATCATATTTCCATGGTCTCATTAACAACAAATGGCATGCGTCCATTGGGACTACATCGCAGAGCACACTGTCTTCAAATCCTTCAACTTGAAAGTTGATCAGGCACTGTCTTGTCACCTTAACATGGTGTACCTTCTGCAACCATGAGATCTTTTAGGGGTGTGGGTGTTCTTGACACTTCAACTCGATCTTGTCGATGACTTCTGTCAACACAAGATTCTCCGTGCTTCCACCATCGACTATGGTTTTGCAATTCCATTCACAGATCCTCACCTTTGTTCAAAAGATCGCCTTTCGTTGTGCCAGCTCCATCGGGTTGCGTTGATCTTCCTAGATCAATGCTCTATGAACCGTCAGATTCCATTTCTTCTTCTTTTCAATTCCACTGCTGTCGTACACTGACTCTTCCCTCTCGTCGACTTGCTCATCCTTTCGACATCTAGGATTCGACTCCTCTGTAGCATGTAGGTTCTCTGGGCATTCATACACCTTGTGTCCCTTCCCTCGACACTTCTAACAGATTATGGATGGTCTGTTAGCTCCCTTTTTGTCGGATGGACTACTTTGACTATACGCACCTCGACCACGGTTCTCATGACCATAGCGTCGGTTCTCTTGTGCCTTTTCCCTTGTCAATGTCCCTTCCGCATGTCGGCTATCTTTGACACTTTCCTTCCTGTACTCGCTACTTTGGCCTTTCACGGAGACAGTTTTTGTGCCCCGACCAGTCATCCTTCCCCTAGTCGCCACGGATTTCCTTGACAGTTTCTCTTCTACCTTCAGAGCTAACTAGTAGGCTTCACTGACTACTCTGAATATTGACATGATCAATTCATCCTAAATAGCATATTTTAAGCCATTCACATACCTGGTGACAGCTTCTTCTCCTTCGTCGAATTGCCCCGACCGAATTGACAATCCTTAGAACTCCTCCGTGTACTCCTTCACTGTCATCTCTTTCTGCCAAAAAATTTGCAACTTTCTAAACAAGGAAATCACATAGTCGTTCAGCAAGAACTTACCCCTCAGCTTGGTAACCATTATGTTCCAAGACTTGAGTTTGTCAGCCTGTACATTGTCCCACCACAATGAGGCATGATCCTTCAACCTCAGACATGCAGCCTTAACCCATTTAGGTTCCTTGATCTACTCTATGTCAAAGTATTTATCCATTTCTCTGAACCGATCGATCAAATATTCTAGGTCGAGGCTTCCCGAGTACGTACGCACGTCTATCTTCACCCGACCTCTCATGTCCGTCAGAAGTTTGATCAGTTTTTCTTCTGGTTCTTCAGCGGCCTCTTCTCGGGATTCCATCTCTTTGACCTCCTCGTCGATGTGGTCTAATGCCTCAGGAATACAACCACGCCTCTGGCTTTCTTTGATCACTGCGACTTCACTTCTCAAAGTTCGCATCGTCCTAACGCATTCGTCGAACATCTCATGATCTAGCGTGATAGCTGCTACGCCACACGCTCTTTGTACTTGAATGTTAACACCTCTATCAACCATTTTCAACCTCTGCTGAAACTCTCACGCGTCCAATCACAACTGTACTTAAACAAGTCGTGCACAACTCTACCCAATTGTAGCTGGAGCTGTCCAACTCACTTGCAGGCTTAATATCACGAACGTTCCTCAAACTCTAAGGATTCTTTCGCTCTGATACCAACTGATGCAAGTCAGGTTGGTATGATCGCCTTTCTCAACCGGACTGACTTCCGGGTTCTGATACCAACTGATGCAAGGTGCCTCACTGGCATAAGGTTCTTGCTTAACAATACACACGACACATACCACAATGCTTACATGAACAAGGTGTAAAATAGGATTCCAAGAGTGGCTTATATTACTTCTTTGAAATTGGTGATAAGGAGAAATAAATGAAATAAATAACTAACTACAGTCGGCCTCAGCCGTTACAATTTAGAAGTAACTGTGGTGTGTTCTCCCTGTGTCGACCTCACCCTCTCCTGGTTCACTGTGGAACGTTGAGATATGGATTGATCTCAACTCTTCCTCTTTTCAGGCTGTGTGACTTCACGCCTTCTTTCTGCTCTCTGATGCTACTGATCAAAGATCCCATATCCCTTAACTGATCCATCTCCTCTATCTTCTACCATGCGGCTATTATTCCCAAGACTACTGCAATCCCTGAGACATGCATCCTCCTATTCGCCGATCCTTCCAAATCCTGTAGACCTGCAACTGTCAGCTCCCAGCCGTGCTGCACAGCCTCTGTCCATGACGACATATGTCCTGTCCTTCACCTACTTGCAATAATTGTATTAACTTAGCAACCCAAAATGGCTACCAGGTACAGTCCTCTTGACTTTCTACTCGTCCGACCCTGCTACAGTAGTCGGTCACATCTCAACCTTTCTGTCAACTCACTTTCTTATCTCATGCAGTTCACCATTCCTCCCCTTCCTCTGTGCTTTGCTCCGCCAAACTTGTCAGGTCGTATTTTGACCACTTGTTGACTACCCGACATCTTGCTTCACCTGTCGACTCTCGACCCATCACAACATCCATTGCACGCTGCCCCCGATCGGTCGCATACCGACTGCTCCTGCTCGACTTGTTGACTTTGATAAGTCAACCTGCTTCTCGCACCAGTGGTCATCGGCACTCCCGCTGGTCGGCTCCCAGATGTCAATCAACTTCGACTAATCTGCCTAGGCCCCGATGCTTCTGCATTAAAAGGTTAGGGAGGTTTGTATTGTAGCAAAGATTATGGAACTACAATTTAATGTTGGTGTACATAAGACATTCTAAGAGAAAGTGACATTCATCCTCAATGCTTGAAGTCTTCTATAGATGACAAATGTTTTTTACCCACGATGTTTTAGGAATTGTCCAACATCTCGTTTCACTATGAAGCTCATGTCAGTTCATTCTTAACTTGGCTATATTAATTTTCTTCTTCGAACTAGCTAAAACAGAGAGATAGTTTTGATCTTATAGATTAGTGTTAATGACCTCCTTATAATATCTTAACTTTATTTTACCCTCTAAATCTTTCTTGCCCCAAGTTTTCTCTTTAAATTTAGATGTGATAATATTTTTTATGTTATTGATATCTTGCAAAGTGGCATATGTTATTTATTGTGTACCTATACCTGAGGTACCTAGTCATTCTGTCGAAGAGGCGCATTCTACAACTCATTAGGGGGAGATGTGTAACACCTTCCATGCTCATCCTACATGTCAACTATTTAAAACATTTACAAGTGCATATATATAAAAATACACAAATTAGATAAATTAAAACACTTCCTCAACATTTTCATTCTAAAAAGGAGTTTGCACTTTGTGAGATTTGATCCCTCTCAGCAATAGATCCCCTTTAAGATGAATCTATGTTGATATATGTAAGTCAGTGAATATTATTAAATAAAGATATTTATATTTATATATATAAAAATTGTAAACACTTTTTATGTTGTTTAAATAAATAAAGATGATATAGATTGAAGTAACCTTAAAACTAGATTATTATAATTATTATTATAAAATATAGACTAATACATAATTGTGCTCTTGCAATTTCTAACTTATCCATAAAAAAAACCATTTTATTCCAAACTCGAATAACAAAAATTACATATCCCTTAAAATATAACATACTTTATATCCGCTTTTGGTGAGAGGGTTGGTGGAGGCCAGGGATGGAGCTCTGCAACCTAGGGTTTTGAGCCGATCCGAGTTGATCTCGGCGGCCAGGGCTCTATCCCTGGTCACAGACTCCTTCTGAGCTCACAGTATTGGACGATGGCGAGGGTAGCATTCCTGTGGCGGTGAGGAGCGGCTTCCAACCACAACGGTGGCGGCACTCCTGCGACGGCTTGCATTCGGCGGATTCTTGGAGGCCGGTGGGCGACAACATTGTGTCCGCATTGTTCCGTCATCGACCCAGCTCATAACCTCGAGCTGGTCTTCCATTGACGGCGGGTAGTGGCGGCGACGGCTGATACCAGGTCGACTTTTCTTGGCGATCAAGGGTTGCGATCTTGGAGGCCATTTTCCATGGAGGCATTCCTGCTTACTTCGGTTCCCTCACACAGGCTTCGACCTGCAGAAACGGATTCAATGGCAAATGTCAAGAGCTCCAATGGCGGCTAATGACGACGGATGGGAGTTTCAAGCAGCTACGGCCCTACATAAGGCATGTTTCCGGCAGACCCGGATTACATTGCGGCAATCCAAGGTGAGAGGGTTCTCGAGGGTTCCAAGAAGGAGCATGTGCATAAATTATCCAAGATATCCGAGATTTCAAATCGAAATCGAAGGTCGACAAGGTAGTAGACGTTAATGTTTATCGATTCAAAGGAAACACTGCTTGCTTCTCTGGAAATAAATGACTCCAAAATCTCGCCATCTCTCTATGGCTGGGCCTGCGTGTTTGCTTTCAGGCTTTTGGAGCGTGATGGATATTTCTGAGTATGGAGAGAGGGCGGCGCCTTTGCGCGGCGACCCATTGGGTCTGAGCACGATCCAGTGGCGGCTGCGGCGGTTTCAGGGACCAAACCTGAAATCGGTGGCCCCAATTTCACCACTGTTCATGATATATTTGTTCTATTTCTTGTGGCAACATTCTCTAGTTTTCTCTTTCTTTTGGTTCAGCTCATTAAAAGCTGTTTTTCTGCTTATATGGGACAATATGTGAAAATGTAGGGATCCTTGTTGATCTTACTACATCTGCAGTATGTAATTTTAATCATCTTTTTGAAATAAAATTGCGGACATTTTCCAAGGAAAAAAAAAAAAACATACTTTATATTCATATAAAAAAATAACAATATTTAATAACAAATTTAAATTATGTTCCTCTTTAAATTGTAAACTAATACATCATTATTATTTTGAAAGAAAAGACTTGTGTTTAAACAAAATCCACTCTTAATCCATAAAAACATAACATTTGTAAATCTTATTCCAAAATCCAATAAAGAGAAAACATATCTCTTAAAAAATAATATATTTTTTCCTCGAATCGAAAATAATAATATATAATAATAAACCTATAAACGTGCTCCTATCTAAAATATAAGTTGCCATCATTTAACACTATAAAATTAACTTAATCAGATGAAATATAAGCGTACCTCGTAGATATATAATTAATGAAACTAGCTCACACGCATCATTGAATATTGTTGGTTAAAGTTGTTGATTTAAATGAAGGGGAAATTCGTTTTGAGGGATCTTTTAATGTGGTTTTAATATTATTTGTTAAAGGTGTTCTATATTTTGACAAACGTGTTATATAGTTTAATTGGTCTTAATAATTAACCAAGTAATTTAGTCCATGTTTTTAATCATTTAATAATTAAATAATAAATATTATTAATTTAAAAATAAATTAAACAAATAAAACTAAAAATATTACAAGTTCCATTATCAATTACAAATAATAAATTTATGAAAATGCAACATAAACATGAGATACTGCATAACGAAATATATTAGTTCTCTATCTACATTGAAAAATATAAAAATCAAAACCTTTATTTATATATATATATAATCATTGTTGCACTCCTTTTTTAAAAAAAATTAAAGACAACAAATTTAAAGAGACTAAAAAGCATTTTATTCGAAATATATAAACAAATTTTCCATTGAAGTTAATACAAATATTAGATGATCCAAATATGCTCAAAACATACTTTCAAGAACCTTAAGACATGTCCACGATATAGTGGGAATTACTACTAACAATATTCCTATCAAGAAGAGCTAAATAGACAAATATTTAAAACAAATTCATTTCCAGGTCTTTAACAGTCTTTTGAAAAACTGCTTTATGCTCATATTAGGAGCACATATAAATAAACAATGACAAACAACGAACTTCTGGGTACAACATGAACAAATGGAAAAGCGTGCATTTTTTTAATGAAAAAAACTTGAAATTTGAGTACAAAAGTGTCCTCGTGTGAATGCTCCATAATGGTAGGATCATGCACCTCCCTCAAAAGCGTAGAACTTTCCTCATAGGTTGGTTCCAAGGTATTGGAATCAATTTCTTCAAAAATTGTGTAACCATTTCCAAGAGGAAACTCAAGTTCCTCTTCCACCACATCAAGTGCTTGGATCTCATTAATCTCATCTTCAAACACATCAAGCACATGCAAATTTCCATGTTTCTCATGATCTACCGTGTCATGAGAATCCCCCATGCAATCTACCATATGACAATTTGAAACATAGGAGGAAGAACAAGTATATTGCAACCTTTCAATAAGTTGCTCATTTTGAATTTTGAGTTTATGAATATCCTCATCACTCTTCATGTATGCATCATGTAACAATTCATTAAACTCAACCAAATTATTTCTATCAAAAGGAAAAGATATGAAATTACCTTTGATGTTGCACATTGCTCTTTGTTTCCTTCCCAAGGTAGAATGTGTCTCAAAATGATCTTCAATACTTCCAATAGAACCTTCTTCATGATCCTGTGATGTCTCTTCATATTTTTCAGAGTCACTTGGGAGTGACTTTCGATCCTCTTCATGTACTGCTTCTTCTACTTCACCTATTTCAGAACTAGGTGGTTCACGGGTCTCCTCTTTTTGCTCCTTCAAGCAAGTTGATTCATCTTTGCCCTTGGTTTCCTTAAGATAAATATATTTGGAATCTCTATTTTGAAATGGATTCTTATTATCTTCCTTCATCCTGAGCTTGTTTCAAACAATGAGGTATTGATCAAATGGTAGGATGTTTCTGCAATCTTCACTCAAATTTTTCCATTCGATTATAAGTTCTTGCACATCAATTGGAGTATTAATATTTGCTTTGGAATCAATAAATTTATGTGTGGTAGGCCTTGCTTCATTCTGAAATTCATTAGATCTATTATGGGGTCTTGTACTTGAGAGAATATGATCACCAATTGGCTTCTTTTCCTCACAATGAGAATTGTTGATGCTTCCTATTACTCCTTTGCTCCCAAGTTGGCTAGCCAACAATTCAAATCATTTCATCATCTATTTGTTCATGTCTTCAAAGAAAGTTTTTATGAATATAGCAAATTCCTCCTTATGCTCTAATTTTTCCTTCTCATTATTAGTCATAGTATCAGCAAAATACTCTCTTCTCCTACTTCTTCCTCTTCAACAAAAGCACTTTCAATTTCAGGTTCTAAGGATGGTGGCTTATTTCTTTGACTCCTTGTATTCATGGATGGTTAACCACATCATGTTCCAAGACCATGCTCTGATACCACTATAATGTACCTTTTTTTGAATGATTTAAAATGGTGAAATTTTCAACTTGTTTCCTTAGTTCGACCCTTGACTAGTCTTGGGTTCTTGACCTCCAAATGGCTCCAAATGATCCCAAATTGTCACAGAAGGTGTATGAATGGATTAAGTACATAAATATGATGTTCAAGGATGCTTTAGATTCAACAATAGGCTTCTAAAACTCTTCTTTAATTTCTTTCCAAAGTAAGGAATTTGACTAGTAGTTTCTCTTGGACTAGTATTGTTCTCTTGGTCTCCAAATGACTCCAAATGCTCCCAAATATTCAAAGAAGGTGTATGAATGACATTAGGGATTTATAATGATGTTAAGGCTTTATAATTACGTTAAGGGATTATTTAGGACCATAAAAATATTTATTCAAACCCCTTTAATATTATGTCAAAGATAGGAGTTTTTACTAGCAATTTGGGGCTCAAATGCCCCAGGGTAAATGTTCAGTATGGCTCTCCAATAGCTTCCAAACCCAGTCGAATTTATGAACAGAGGCATAGGATGTATAAGGGAAAATATTAGGGCCTCATGTGCATCATTATTCGGTTTGTGAAGTCTGTTATAACCCTCTCCCAATAGCTACAAAATCACTAGTTTCGACCTTGGGGGAAATGACATTAAATCTTCTTCAAATGGTATAAAACTGAGAAAGATGAATACAAATGCTTAGGTACTGAACATGAAACTTGTGCTTCGCATTAATAATAGTCCATTAATCATAAATACATCATAGAAATTCTCTTCCATTCGAATTCATCAATATTTCATTGCTAAACATCAAGATAGTGGGGAAATGGCACCATTTGTTCATTAAAAATAAGATTTATATCATTCCAATTGGATTTTCGACCTGGTACATTGTAATGACACTTTTTCAAAATTTTATTAAAATGCCAATTTTTTCACTTTTTCCCCAATTTCGACCTTTGACTAGTTTTACTGTTTTGACCTCCAAATCAACCCAAATGCTCCCAAATCTTCTGTAGGAGTGTATGAATGGTATTTAGACTTGAATATTAGGTTCAGGGATGTTTTATGTCCCTCCAAATACTACTCCAAACTTGATTTGTATTCTAATCAATATATGTAATTTTGACTAGTAATTTGTGCATAAAATCCCCCTGGGGTAACACTGCAAATGGCCTTCCAAATGTCTCCAAACTCCCACGAATTTATGAACAGAGGTATGTAATGTGTTAAGTATGTGATTAAGGTCTCATATGCACCATTAATTTATTTTTACTACTGTTCTAACTCTCTCACATTCAACAACAAAAACCCCCAATTCGACCCTTGGGGAAATGGCACTATTTCACCTCTCAATACAAACAAACTGAGTCAAAATGCTTCAAATGCTCAAGTACAGTACATGAAACTTGTATAATATATCCATGGTAGTATGTGAATCACAAATATATCAAATAATCATCCATCCATTCGAAATAATCAACCTTATAGTGTCATACATCAAAGCATTGGGGAAATGGACATTGTTTGCTCATTAATCAATAATTTTGCATACAGTCAATGAGTATTTCGACCTGAGAGTTTCTGAATATGAAGAATAGAGGATATGAATGTATTAAAATAATAAAAATATCATATTAAGCTCTCCCAATGAGTGCAAGATCTCACCCAAAGCGTAATCCCTCAAGGAGCATGAATATGCCTTTAAAATTGGAAATGGTGGAGAGAAAGTGTTGCACTAAACCAAACCATGAAACTTCCTGTAGCTTCTACCTACAAATAAAACTCCATTAAAGCACCATGAAAGACCTGAGTGGCCTCTCCAAACACCAACTTGGATGGGAATCTTTCACCCTCGAAATTGGCTAAGGCAAGAAACTAGTCATCCACTAGTTCTCTCTTCACAAATGTAATTTTTCTCAAATTATCAAAATCCATTCTCATACTTGATTTTTACATTTTATAACCAACATTAGCCTTCAAGGGGTCGAAATCCTCTCAATAGATTCAATAAATTTCCATTTAGAAAATATTCCTCATTTGCCACTTGTCTCCTAGTTCCAACCTTCCATCTTCTCCCAAATTTAAATTTGAGTCTCTTTAGCTTCCCCCGACTCCATGAGCGCATTCCTTGAGCCTATTTTTGGGGCTTACATGTCACAATGGTCAGGTGTAAGAAGTCAGGTCTGAATTTTGTCATAAATTTCATAGATGCTTCATTATTGTTGTCATAAAACTAGGGAATCTAGCCCAAGTGTCCACTAGTCTCCAATTTGACTCTTCCTCTCCCATGGAGGTTACTATTCCATCCCATTTCGACCTAAGATGCTGAATTCCATGTGTTATGAGTTACCAACTCACCCAAGAGTGTTCACCTTCCCATGAATTCTAATTGGCAAGAGAGAGCTACCATGTGTCATTGAAAAATTGAGCTAGTGTGGGTCCCACCACCTCCATATGTCTCCAAAACCACTTGCCACTTAGAATTTCTCTTGAATTTATTTATTCACCATATTTATTAAATGATTGAACCCTTCTAATATCTAAATATCATTTATTAGCTTCCTTATTACCATCCCACATGTGCCCATCCAACCTAGGAAACTAGTAAGATTGATGGGATTGTCTTACTATGCAATTATTTGAATGGGGACATTACAGTCCTCCCCACCCAATATTACTTTTCCTCAAGCAATTTCAGATTTGGATGCTGCAAAATCTTCTCCTCTTCCCATCTGGCATCTTCATTTGGTAAGTCCTTCCATTGCACTAAATATTCTTTGATGATTCTACTCCTCAACCTTCTTTCCTGTGTCTTCAAAATCTTTTCTGAAACAAGTGTGAGCTGAACTTCATCATCCAAAGGAGGAAGTATCTTTGAAGTGATGATTTGCTAACCAAGAACTTTCTTTATACAAGAAACATGAAATACATTGTGGATTTTACTCCCAGAAGTTCTAGTTCATATGCTACTTCTCCAACCTTCCGCACTACCTTGTATGGCCCATAGTACCTTAGTTTTAATTTTTCTGATCCATTCTTTTTGAGAGATGTTTGTTTATAAGGATGCTACCTTAAATATACTAAATCATTGACTTGAAAGGTTCTTTCTTCTCTATGCCTATCAACATATTGTTTTTGATGATTTTGAGCAACCTGCAAATTGTCTTTCAAGAGCTTTAAAATTTATTGGCTCTCTTCCACCCAATCTTTAGCCCTTGGGGCTCTACTATCACCAAATATAATGTCAGCAAATGTAAGTGCATCATAACCATATAATGCTTTGAAAGGAGACATTCCTATTGACATATGATATGTGGTGTTGTAGAAAAACTCACCCAAGTGTAACCATTTTGCCCATGCTTTTTGCTGCCCTCCCACATAGTTTCTTAGGTATCCTTCCAACCATTGGTTTACCCTCTCTGTTTGTCCATTAGTTTGTGGATGATAGCTAGTACTTGGAGTCAATTGAGTGCCTACCAATCTAAAAAGTTCTTGCCAAAAGCATCCATGAATCTACTATCCCTATCATTGACAATGCTCTTGGGGAGCCCATGCAATCTGAAGATTTCTTTGAAAAACATATCAGCCACTTGTGCAGCACTAAAAGATGATTAACAACAAAGAAATGAGCAAATTTTTTCAACCTATCAAACTACCACATAGATGCAATCCTTACCCAAGGATTTAGGCAATCTGGTGATGAAATCCATGGAAATACTATCCCATTTTTGCTCCGGAATGGGCAATGGTTGTAATAGGCTAGTTGGACATGTAAGTTCTAATTTGTTTTGTTGACATGCTTTACATTCATTCAAATACTTATGAAAATCTTCCTTCAGACCCTTCCAAAAAAATCTTTGCCTCAACTGTCTATAAGTTTTGAAGATCCTCGGATGGCCCACTAGTGGGGAATCATGTGCTTTTGGAAAAATTCGGTACTTGAGCTTGGAGTTATGAACTAAATAAATTCTTCCCTTATAATATATCATCCCATTCAAAATCCTGTAATTATCATCCCCTTTGATTCATCCAACACATCACAAGCAAATTTGTCTTTGGCATATTCAACTAGTAGCATGTTTTTCCAATCCTTGGTAATATCCATGAGAGAAAAAGAAGGCCTTCTTGACAAAGCATCTACTATTATATTATTCTTTATTTTGACATATTCAATATCAAAATCATAAGCTTGAATCTTGCTTACCCACTTTTGTTGCCTTTCATTTAGATCTTTTTGGGGTGAGAAAGTGTCTTAGACTATTGTGGTCAGTTTTCACCACAAACTTGCTTCCCACCAAGTATTGTCTGAATTTGGCCAATGCATGCATAATGGCCAGCATTTCTTTATCATAGATGGAGTAAAGTTTTTCATGAGGATGCAAATTTCTTCTCTCAAATGCTATGGAGTGTTGGCATTGCTTCAGGACATCCCCTATTCCTCGACCTGAAGCATCACATTCCACAACAAAAGGTTTTAGTAAAATCAGGAAGTGCAAGTATGGGACAACTACTCATTACCTCTTTCATTTTTTGGAAGGCCTTTTCATCCTATTCATCCCACTTGAAAGCATCCTTCTTAGTCAAATCAGTGAGTGGAGAAGTCAACTTGAAGAACCCTTTCACAAATTTTCTGTAGTAGGTGCATATGCCAATAAAGCCTCTCAATTCGGTAATATTTTTTGGTGATGGCCATTCCAAGATAGCCCTGATTTTTTCCATGTGTACCTTCACTCCTTCTTGCCAAATAATGTGCCCAATATACAGTAGTTCTTTCATCCCAAACTCACATTTTGATAACTTAGCAAATAAGGACTCTTCTTGCAAGATTTTCAACACGATCTCTAACTGCTGCAAATGCTCTTCCCATGTTTTACTGTAAATGAGAATATCATCAAAGAAAATCAAAACAAAACTTCTTAGTTGCTTTCAAAATATCCTATTCATACATGCTTGAAAGGTGGCTGGAGCATTAGTTAACCCAAAAGGCATGACAAGAAATTCAAAGTGGCCAAAATGACATCGAAAAGCGGTCTTTTGCACATCTTCATCTTTCATTCGAATTTGGTGCATACCCTGATCTAAGGTCAATTTTTGAGAAGTATTTGGCCCCATGTAGCTCATCCATGAGCTCATCAATCCTAGGAATAGGATACCTATTCTTGATAGTCTTTTTGTTTAAGGCTCTAAAATCTATGCACATTCTCAATTTTCCATCTTTTTTCTTCACTAACACTACTAAAGAAGCATAAGGGCTAGAGCTTGGTCGAATGAGTCCTAACTCTAGGATTTCTTCAATAGATTTTTCAATCTCATCTCTGAAATTTTTAGGATATATATAAGGTGGTATCTGAATGGGTGAAGTACCCTCCTCCAAAATAATACTGTGCTCAACCCCCCTATCCGGTGGCCTACCATGTGGAAGGTCTCTAAAAACCTTTTCATATTTTTGAAAAAGTCTCTCTATCTCCTTTGGGTGTTTGAAAATATTTATAGTTGGCTTGGGAGATGCAATATGACATTCAACATCCCATTCTATATCCCCATGCCTCAATATAGATCTCATACTATTGCAAGTTACTACTTGATTTGGATAAGTGTGTTTCCCTCTCATAATTCTTTGTACTCCTTTTGAATCTTGGAATTTCATTTCGGAATTTGATCATTTATTGTATGCTCTCCTATTCAATACAACCATTTCACTCCCAAAACCACATTAGTATTAGCAACATCAACCACATAAAAACTATCAACAAAAAGTATAGTTACCTATGGTGACTTGCAGCTTTGGAACCCATGTTTTGCATTGCATTGTGTTGTGACCGGGAATGACAACTGAGAAGCCATCAAATTGTTCAATAGGTATCTTCCTTTTCTCTACCATCTCTGCATCAATGAAGTTATGAGTGGCTCCTCCATCTACCAAAAATGAAGTTCTTTGTCCTTGTACCACACCTTTGCATCGGATAGTATGATAGCAAGGTACTGCTAAAAGCACTACCATTCTTGCTTTGTCCGGTGAAGGATGATTTTCTTCTTGTCTTTCCTCTTCTACTGCTATATCATATGCCTCTTCTTGATCTGAAATATGTCCATCTTCATCCATGCCCCCATAATACTCCTCATTATTAGAAAATACTTCTATGTATTGAGCCTTTCCTTTGATACATTTGTGCCCCGGTGTCCATGGTTGGAAGCATGTGAAGCATAGTTTCTTTTTTCTAAGTCCATGTCTATTTAGTCCCTCTTTTTTATTCCTCTCAAATGACTCTCTTTGCCAAGGTTTCTTATCATATCCATCCCTTTGCCAAGGTTTCTTTTTAAATTTGTAGCTAGGATTAGGAGGAAATCTCATTCTACAAAGCACATTTTGGAGATCCCTAGTCAAGCTCATTGCATCTTTTAATGTAGTTGGCTTGTGGGATTTGACCAAACCTCTTAAGGGTTCAAGCAAATCTTCAGTGAACAGCGATACTAATCTTCCCATAGATACATCAACCACCTTGACTGATAATTTTTGAAAGTCCAACATATATTTAGTAGGGGATCCATTTTGCTTCAATTGAGCTAGTTCTTTGAAAGGCAATTCTGGATCTTTTTGTTCAAATCTTTCTAGTACCATGTCAACAAATTCTCCATATGTTTTAACCTGATTATGACCCAATGTTTTAATCCCATGAAACCACCATTCATTGGCATCTCCTTCCAAATGCAGAATGGCCATTTTTAATGCATCCTCTTCCAACATAGGATTCAACTGAAAATATACATCCAATTTTTGCACCCAAGTGTTAGCAGAATTTTGAGAAGAACCATCAAAAGTAGGAAGTGACATTTTTCCAATAGCACTATTCAATTCTTTGTTTTGGAATGGACGCCTATTGTCTCCCTTCCTTTTAATATTTTGCATAGCATCAATGTAGTCACTGAGTGGTACACCTCTTTTACACTCTTCATTCAAATCATTCCAATCATTTACTAGTTTCTTGTAATCCAATTCAATATTGGGCTCTTCTTTGGGTGTGAGAAATTTAGGTGCAGTATGCCTTTGTGTGCTTTGAAATTCATCAGGTCTATTATGAGGTCATGTACTTGAGAAAATATGCTCATTACCTTTCATCTTTTCCCCTGAGTGTGAACCACTATTATCTCCTATCATCCCTTTGCCTGAAAGTTGGCTACCCAACAATTCGAAACATTTCATCATTTGTTTATTCATATCTAGCATAACCATGGTAATTCCTTCAAAACATGGTTTTAAGGATTCAATAAATTCCTCCTTATGTCTTAATTTTTCCTCCTCCTCTCTACCCATTGTTTTAGAAAAAAACTATTTTTCTACTACTATCTCTTCTTCAACCAAAAATTCTTCAACTACTGATTCAAAGGGTGGTGGTTTATTTGTTTGGATTCTTGTTAATACGATCAGGTTCCAAGACCTGCTCTGATACCACTTGTAATGACCCTTTTTCAAAATTTTATTAAAATGCCAATTTTTCCACTTTTTCCCCAATTTCGACCTTTGACTAGTTTTATTGTTTTAACCTCCAAATCAACCCAAATGCTCCCAAATCTTCTGTAGGAGTGTATGAATGGTATTTATACTTGAATATTAGGTTCAGGGATGTTTTATGGCCCTCCAAATACTGCTGCAAACTTGATTTGTATTCTGATCAATATATGTAATTTTGACTAGTAATTTGTGCATCAAATCCCCTGGGGAAACACTGCAAACGGCCTTCCAAATGCCTCCAAAATCCCACGAATTTATGAAAAGAGTTATGTAATGTGTTAATTATGTGATTAAGGTCTCATATGCACCATTAATTTATTTTTACTATTGTTTTAACTCTCTCACATTCAACAACAAAAACCCCTAATTCGACCCTTGGGGAAATGGCACTATTTCACCTCGCAATACAAACAAACTGAGTCAAAATGCTTCAAATTATCAAGTACAGTACATGAAACTTATATAATATATCCATGGTAGGATATGAATCACAAATATATCAAATAATCATCCATCCATTCGAAATAATCAACCTTATAGTGTCATATATCAAAGCATTGGGGAAATGGACATTGTTTGCTCATTAATCAATAATTTTGCATACAGTCAATGGGTATTTCAACCTGAGAGTTTCTGAATATGAACAACAGAGGATATGAAGCTATTAAAATCAGAAAAATATCATATGAATCTCTCCCAATGAGTGCAAGATCTCACCCAAAGCGCAATCCCTCAAGGAGCCCGAATATGCCTTCAAAATTGGAAATGGTGGAGAGAAAGTGCTGCACTAAGACAAACCATGAAACTTCCTATAGCTTCTACCTGCAAATAAAAATCCATTAAAGCACCATGAAAGACCTGAGTGGCCTCTCCAAACACCAACTTGGATGGGAATATTTCACCCTCGAAATTGGCTAAGGTAAGAAACTAGTCATCCACTAGTTCTCTCTTCACAAATGAAATTTTTCTCAAATCATCAAAAGCCATTCTCATACTTGATTTATACAGTTTATAACCAACATTAGCCTTCAAGGGGTCGAAATCCTCTCAATAGATTCAATAAATTTCCATTTAGAAAATATTCCTCATTTGCCACTTGTCTCCTAGTTCCAACCTTCCATCTTCTCCCAAATTCGAATTTGAGTCTCTTTAGCTTCCCCCAACTCCATGAGCGCCTTCCTTGAGCCTATTTTTGGGGATGACATGTCATAATGGTCAGGTGTAAGAATTCAAGTCTGAATCTTGTCATAAATGTCATAGATGCTTCATTATTGTTGTCATAAAACTAGGGAATCTAGCTCAAGTGTCCACTAGTCTCCAATTTGACTCTTCCTCTCCCATGGAGGTTACTACTCCATCCCATTTCGACCTAATATGCTCAATTCCATGTGTTATGAATTACCAACTCACCCAAGAGTGTTCACCTTCCCATGAATTAGAATTGGCAAGAGAGAGTTGCCATGTGTCACTGAAAAATCAAGCTAGTGTGGGTCCCACCACCTCCATATGTCTCCAAAAACACTTGCCACTTAGAATTTCTCTTGATTTTATTTATTCACCATATTTATTAAATGATTGAACCCTTCTAATTTCTAAATATCATTTATTATCTTCCTTATTACCATCCCACGTGTGCCCATCCAACCTAGGAAACTAGTAGGATTGTCTTACTATGCACTTATTTGAATGGGGACATTACATACATTTTCGAGTGTGATGAAAATAGCATATATATATTATTACAGAGGAAATGGGGCATTAGAAGCTCCCCCAAAGAGATCAATAGCTCACCAAAAGCACCCTTCCTCAAGGATCAAGAATATGCAAAGAAAACCTGAAATGGTTGGAGGAATGAGCTACACTAGAAGAAACCACGAGCTTGTCAACAATCAAATTAACACCCCTCCTCCATTTCCATAAGATTTCCTGTCTCCAGCCTTACTTTTGAAGAAATTGAGCCTTTTCTCCTCCTTCAGAATCTTTGATTATTGTCTTCACCTAATCCTTCTATTTATGGGAGAAGTGATTAGATCAGGAAGGATTTGTCTCTGAATGTACTTGTGTTCTTTCTTCATGTTGCGGGCGCATAGTAAAAATGTGCTTCTTTTGTCACATGACTAGGGGTGTTAATTTGATTGTTAATAGAGATGTCCTGTAGCTTACACCTAAAAATAAAGACTCCATTAAAGCTCCAAATGAAAGTTCTGAATGGAATTTCCAATTACCAACTAGGATGGGAATATTTCACCCTTGAAATTAGTGCTAAGGCCAGTGAAGTAGCACTCCACTAGGTCTCGTCTCCCAAATGAAAAACGCAAATTCTAAAATTGATCAAAAGCTACCATAATTCTTTGTTATTTTCTTTTATAAACTTCTAAGGTCCTCCATGGGTCGAATTATTCCCAATATCTTCATTCCAACTCAAGTTGGGAAGAGATTCCCAAGTATGACACTTGTCCTTGCAATTCTAGCCCTCTCCTTCTCCAAATTCGAATTGGTGTCTCTTTGGCTGCCCTAACTCACTTGAGCGCCCTCTTGGAGGCTATTTTTAGCCCTAAAATGTCATATATGTTAGATGTCAGCCTTTAGGTCTGATTTGTGTCATAGGTGTCATATAATCTTCATCATTGTTGTCATAGAGCTAGGGAATCTAGTCCAAGTGTCTCACTAGCTCCAAAATGCCTCTTCCTCTTCCATGGGAGTTACTCTTCCACTCCAATTCGACTTTAATTGATTCATGCCAAGTATATTGACCTTCAAACTCATCCCAAGAACCTTGGGTTTCTTATGGATTCGAAATGACAAGACGAGGATGCCATGTGGCATAGAAAATATATCTTGCGTGGGTCCCCACATCCTCCATGTGTCTTCATGATCAATTGCCACTTTTATTTTCCATTGTATTTATTTATTTATCTCCTTTATTAAATGTTTATGCCATTCTAATGTTCAAACATCATTTATTATCCCCCTTATTTCAAATCCCAAAGCTTCCACCCCCAACCTAGGGAACTAGTAATTTTCCTCCATGGCAATTCATTTGGATGGGTATATTACAACTTTGAATCAAGAATTTCTCTTAATGTGACCCACCTTGTCCATTTGGATCTAATTTCACATTATTACTAACTTGGACTTCATTCTTGGCATTTATTTGACCCTTAGCATTAATTTGACAAACTGTCATGAATATGGCCAAGGGGCTTAGGCCATTGTCACCCAATGCAAAATTTTGGGACATGACAAAACTAACCATTCATGTTGAATCTTTAGACTTCACTCATCAGATTTCATTTGACTCGATTTCCATTAACCTATAATATAGCCATAAATAAACACATGTTAGATTATAATTGGTGAAGGTTTTAGAAATCCGATTTCTCGTCATCTTATGAGGCTTGGGGGCTTGAATATGCATCTTAAGAATTTGATTTTCTAAAAATTAATCTCTACACTCATTTCTATAAGGACTTATTGAAAATGTCTAGATTAAATTTCCACTTATGCTCTAGCCAAAGGATCCATAACCTTGTCTCATATTGACCAACTCTTTGGCTCATTGTTTTCCTCTCTTAAGCATTATCGAGGTTGAAATCCATTCTTATTTACCAAATGTTTTCCTGCTAGTATTTCTTTCTAATGGGGTTCCTTGATGGATTTGACTATGAGGACCAACTTCTATGCCTAATTAACATTGATGGATTTTAGTACATATGTCATGAACAACTAATGTTGAAGTTCCAATTTCAAAAATTCTTATGCCAATTACATGAGGACATTATATTGGCCCACATTCATCCTTCTTATATTTTTGTTACTTTTGTAAAAAAAATGTACACTATCCTTGACATTGCTTAAAGGATGAAGCAAGTATTTAGATAAGTGAAGTAGCTAAAGGATATTTTATATATTTAGTTGAATTTTCATAAAATTTATTTTAGCATACCAATACATTAACTATTATAAAACATCTTAGGGCTAACTTTAGAAATTATAATCAAAGTCAATTATTCAATATTTTAGTTGGTTAGTTGTAAACTTAGTTAAAGTAGTTAGGTGTCAATATTAAATGGTTTTTGTATACTATCATAATATCCATTGGCATCAGAGATATTTAATCTATAACATTTGTCAAAAAATTGCACTTCTCTTATTACTAGAAGTGATCTTCTTTTGAATTCATTCCTAATTTAATGTGTGTATGGTTTGTTATTTTTATTGCATTCCTCATTTTGTCTAGAACTCAATGGAACCATTATATATGTTTTCTCATATTTGGTACATTCCCCATTTGGTCTAACTCAATGGCAGTAATTTTGGGTTTGTTCATTTGTCTTTACTCTATACTTACTAACTCTATGTTGAATAGAACATGGAAATCGTTGAAGCATGCACTTATGTCTCTTTTACAAATAGTAAGAACCAAAGGCCATAACATTTTTTCAAATTTGCATGTCTATCTAAGGAACGGTTTGGTCCCTTCACATGTTGGTATTGCCAGCTTTAGACTATAAGAAACTAATAGTGGAGACAAAGGCATTCACTAATATAAGGGATCTTGTTGGTGCTCGTTATCTAGTCTTGATCTCCTCCCTTTTCACATGGAATTATACACAAAATATTCTCCTTTTGCATCATGTATAGGATCTACATATTGCACTTAAGTATATGGTGTATCCTATATTTTTAGTGATGGCAATAGACAAAAAAAATACGATAGTAGATACATCAATCATTAATCATAAAAGTAGAATATACACCTCTTCTTAATCTATTTATCAAATCTCTTATTTGTCTTAGATTTTATGATTACGTGACATAGTCTTAATAATACATTATATGCATTAGCATTACTTTCACTAACCTTATTGGGTTATTCTTATTGCAAGAGAGCAACTTTTGCACATGTTATTTACACAAACGTGGTATCCTTATGGAGCTCGGCAACCATTTGATAAGTATAACCAGGGATATTTAGTTATACCTACATACGCTTCTAAGTCATGACCTATTTTTATGTCAGTATATATAATATATTATAATATTAATGCTCTCGCTCTTTTTTCTTTTTAAATGGCGGTTAACCCTTTGTTAGAGGGCTAGTCCACCAGGAGAATGCCAACACCTGCTATTCTAGCTAGAGAATCAAGGTATGGCCATAAATAAAATCATTACAATAAGGGCTCAACAAGAGCAGCATGTCACTTACAAGAATTGAACCTAAATGGGGAGGGAAACAATCATTTCTCTCATCCACCCAAGCTACAACCAATGGACAATGCTCTCGCTCTCTTTATATATAATCACTGCACATACCAAATGTCAAATCCAAAATGAGATTTTTTATTTTTTGTTCATAATCATTTTGTGTCCATTAGGCAACATCCCAAACATTGAATGGAAAGAAAAATGGACAAGTAAACCTCCCTTAAGAGAAATCACTTAGACACCATTTATACAACATGAACATGAAATTGAAATTAATAGATGTGGATGGGACATCACTTTAAGAGAAATCACTTAGACACCATTTATACAACATGAACATAAAATTGAAATTAATAGATGTCTATGGGACATCACTTACTTCCATCAATTCAACATCGGCCTAACGTCGCGAAAATTTTAACATTTTTTGCTTTCTTTAATTTTTTGGTTTGGTCGTGAATGTGGCAACCATACATTGAAATCATTTCGATGGGATGATAATAAAGTAATAAAATGACATTTAGCTTAATTTAATGTATTGAAAATATATTTTCTTCATTGTTGCTTAAGTAGCATTCCAATGAATATTGATTCACACTATGTCTTCAACATGTAGTTGACAAGACATAAACTATCGTTCAACATTTAGTTGAGAGCAATTGTCTCAAATATGGGAAACATGATTATGGTTTCTAAACACTTTACATTCAATCATGGATACCTAGAACACATTAAAAAAGGATTAATTCAATTCACCATAAAGAGGAACATTAAAAAAAATCAATGCATTTGAAGAAATAAATAATTTTATTTTAAAACGAATGTAGTGCAATTATCAATATAATAATAATAACATTACATCAAAACTAATACGCCGAAATAAAGAACATAATAAATCTATTCTTATGTTTATGTACATTTATAAAAGTAATTATATTGATGTTGATATTGAAATTAACGCAATTTGAAAGTGAACAAAATAACTCTACATTGACCGCAATTAATATGATGCTTAAATAAAGTCACTCTAAGAAGGCTAATAATAATTTAATGTCCAAATCAATATTCAAAGAAAAAGAAACAAAGAGTAAGAAAACATGTCCATATGTAAAAGGTTGTGGAAAAATTATGATAATCAAATATTTGTAACACATAATAATAATTTAATGTCAAAATCAATATCCAAAGAAAAGCTAAGAAAATTAATACACAAGTAGAGGTTGTGACAAAGTAAAGGTTGTGACAGAATTGTGAGATTCAAACATTTGTAACACACAGTACCTACATTACATCATCCATAAGGACCCACCAAGACCCAATCGTTTTCTCAGATTCACTAGCATGGCTAGCAATTTGTATTTTCATGTAGTACTCAAATCCCTAACACCTACCACACTTATGTGAATCCCATTTTTATTTTTCGATTTGTTTACTCAAGTATAACCATAATATGACTAATTTTGGTGCCAATTAGTGTTATGATTAAGTTGAATTTTATAAAATTAAATGATGAGTCATTAATTATGTCTCATGGCTCTTCTCGATTCTCGATTTTCTATTTCATTTTTATCTATAGCTTGTCTCACACAGTTTAATATAATGTATTATGTTAAATGAGTGTATTTTTTTCCTTAGAGTTTCCATCATATGAATGTATGTTATCCCTTTTTTTTGTTTTAATGTAATATAGGTTGTACTTTGGCCACATATGCTCAAGTATATAACGATGTTTAAAACAAACAAACAATTTATATGTTAGTAGAAAAAACTAATTTATATGTTATTTAAAAAACTACGTTGGAATCTTTCTAATTTACTAATACTAAATCCATTTTTTATAATTCTCCTCAACAATAAAAGAATTAACTTATAAAACTCATAATGTTTATTTATTTTTATTAGCTAATGTAATCATCATCATCATTATTATCATCACATATATATAAATTTTGTAATGATTTAAATAACATATTATGTTTAAGTGTATAATATTAAAGAAACACAATGTTTATAAATGAATAATGATGCTAAAGTACAAACAACAGTCATACAAAGACATTTAAGTGAACTATCAAAATTATTTAATTAGATTTCATGTGTCCATGGCATGAATTATCCCTTATCACTTAAGGATGGAAATCTCAATCCTTTTAAGTTGAAGATGTTTCCTCCATTCTAACAAACGTCAATATATGAAGGAGTGAGAATGAAAGTCATTTCTCATAAGTTATTTTTGGTAAGTCACAGATATTGTCATATTACATTTACATTATTATATTAATATTGTATTTATTGGTTGGTACGATCTTCACTATAATTCTATGGTTGGGTAGTACCTTAATTGTAATTGTACTCTTTGTTTCCTATATATAAAAATGAGACCTAGTTTTATAGATTATCTCATCTTGTGTATTTGATACATTGTAAAATAGAGGTTGCACCCAATAAGAGGCTCCTTATTCATCACTTTATTCCATTATCAATGTGTTGGGTTACTCTTTCTTTCTATTTTTAGGTTACTTTTGGAATTTGTTCCATAGCATTTAGTATCAGAGTTCTATTTTTTATATAACATTTTTTGGGGGGAGTTTCAAATAGAAATTTTTTAGGAAGTTTAGTATACATAGATTGAGTACATGTGACAAAATTGAGGTCTTCTTACAATATAAGCTTGTAATTATAGATTGTTAAAGTTAGGGATTTTAACTAGTCCAAAAACTAATCTCAAACAAGGGTTATGGATAAAAATATTGTATATGATGATTAGAATCTATCCAATTTTTATTCATATAGTTGAATCATAAATAAGACTAACCATAGTGTTTCTAGTAAAAAAATAGAAGTAGATCTGAAAATATGGAGACATGGTGGGTCATATAATTGCGCTCACCTAAAAGAGATAAAAGGAAAAATATTATGGAATGTCACCATAAATTTCTCTTAGCACCTCAAAATTTGATCAAAAATTTCATATTCATAGGGACAAAAATTTCAAAGATACTTCAAAATAAAGTTCAGTTAGCAAGACAACCTAAAACTAGGGGTTTAAAATATATGTTAACTTGTAGCCTGCATAAATTTTGATTGGAATATTTGTTGAGGGTGATCCAAAATTTTTAATAGATAAAAAATGAGAGAATAACCCTAGTAAACATTTGTGGGATTGAATGAGAATATGTGGAGCAAAAAATTCTACACCTACTAAACCTCAGGAAGGATTATCCATGACATAAGACAAGCATGATGATGTGGACTTTATGTATCGAAGTTTACAAAAAGTGTAGTGAACGTTGAAACTAAAATGGTAAAAAAGGTGGACATCATGAATATATTAAATAAGAATGAATTCCAAACATTCAAATGGGATATCCAAGTTGAATTCCAAACATTCAAAGGGGATATCCATGACATTAGAAAGAATCTTGAAAACATGAAGGGCAGGAACTTGTAAAGGATATAACTACCCTACTTACCCAAAATTCAACTGCTTCATATAAGGATAAGGAGAAAAACATAGTGGAGTCCTAGTAACCTCATGGAAAAACTCTATAATACTTAGATAACAAAAGCCTTGAGTCCCAAACATTTTATCACTCATTAATCCAAGATCCACATAATCGTGGGTTCAACTTGGGAACAAGGAACTACTTAATTCCCAAGATAGATATGAAGAAGTTTTATGGTAATGATACCATAACATGGATATTCCAGATGGAGTAATTCTTTGGCATACACCATGTTTCGAGTTTACAAAAGGTAACTATCAACATAATTGTATCTAGAACCAAATCAGGTTTTTGTCATACAAATGATTTTGTGATCATAAAAAGGACCATATTGTCTCTTATTTTGTGTTTATGATGAATTGATATAACATTAATGGGATATTGATAGAAAAACCATATTTATCCATTTGGTAAATCATGAGCAAAGAGGTCTAGTTATAGATCACATCAAGAACTTTCAAAAGTTCAGTCTTAGAATGAAGAAAATTTCATAAGATAGTTTGATATCTCTTCATGAGCACTTTAAAAGAGAGTAGTCATTCTTAGGTACATCTGTTTGAACCCAAATCATTGGAGAACACTTTTAGTTTTGAAAGGAAAGTTTAAAGTAAAAATATTGCTACTAGAAGGTCTATTATTAATACCTATATACAAAGGTAAATGTTCTCACCCCCAACCTTAGTCAGCCTACTAGGATGACATCTCAAAAAAGTGGAGGAAAGAAAAGAAAGGGGACTATGGTTCAATTGTGATAGAAAATATAGTAAGGGGCACAGTTGTAGTGAGAATAAATTATTCCTTAGAGATTAGGAAGAATAAGAAGATACAGAATTCCAACAGTCTGAAGTGGTATGACTAGAAGATACTTCTCCAACCATATCATTCCAGGCATTGGCCAACATTATCACACCTCAAAATGTCAATATAAAAGAATATACCAAAAATTAAAAGGTATTATTGTTGATTGATTTTGGTAGTACCCATAAATTTATTAATTTCAAATTAGCCAAACTTCTCAATTACTTAATATATCTAGAACCATAATTTCAAGTAATAATTGCATATGGAAGTACCATAAATTATTCAAGGAAGTGCCATAGTATTGATTAGACTATGGGGAAGTATTTATTGGATAGTCCAATGATTTCAATAGAAATGGGTGTTGTGTTAGGGTTCCCATGGTTATAATCATTGGAAACAATGGCTCTTAATTTTCAAGAACCTTTCATGAAATTCTCCTCAAAAGGAAAGTAAATTTAAATCAAAGATATTCTATGGAAACCTTGTAAAGTTATAATCTCTAACAACATGAAAATTTTCTAAAAAAGAGACACCATGGTACAATTGCACAATTATGCTCACTAGATGTTGAAGCATTTATACCCTCTATTCCATTGGATCTCCAAAGTGTTTTTGACAATCATTCCAAAGTATTTGTAGAGATTCATAAAGGTCTTCCACCTTCTCAAGATAATGACCATGTTATTCATTTTCAAATGGGAAGTGTACAACATAACATCATACCTTATAGGTACACACATGTACATAAGTGTTAGATTAAGAATATGGTTCAAGAAATCTTGGATGTTGGTATCATTCAATGTAACAAAAGTGATTTCTTTCCACTGGTTGTGATGGTTAATAAAAATGAAGGTTCATGGTATACACATCTTTATTATAGAGAGATAAACAACATGAACATTAAATATAAGTTTCCTAGTCTTGTCATTGATGAATTATTAGATGAATTACAAGGAGAAATTTACTTTACCAAGTCGGATATTTGTTCTAGATATCATCCAATCATAATAAAGAAAGAAAACATTGTGACAACAACATTTAGAACACATTAATTCCACTATGAATTTTTGGTGATGCCATTAGCCTTACCAATGCATCCTCCACATTTCACAACTTGAGGGACTCTATTTTTAACCCCTTCACAAGGACATTTCTTTTATATTTTTATGATATACTAATATATAGGAAATCTTGGGAAGATTATGTAAAACATGTTTGCATGGCATTAAAAATATTGGAGGATCAAAATCTATATGCCAATCCTTCTAGGTGTAACTTTGGGGTGTAGGAAGTGGTATATTAGGGTCATATTGTATCTATTGAAGGTATCAAAGTGGGCCCTGAGAAAAGTAAAGATATCATGGAATGGACACTTCTAGAATATTGAATAATCTTAGATAATTATTAAGATTGATAGGCTATTACCATACGTTTGTAAAGAACTATGGTAAAATAGTTGCACATCTAACAATATTGTTGAGAATTGAGGCATTTTCATGGACTGAAAAACAAATCAAATATTTTGGAAATCTTAAAGAGGATATGTGTACAGCTCCCATATTATCCATGTTTGAATTAAAAAAAACCTTTAATATGGAATGTGATTCCTTGGGGCATGCCATTGGTTTAGTTTTAATGGAATAAGGAAGGTCCTTTGCATTTGAAAATTTCCAACTTAAAGGGAAAAACCTAAACCAATTTATGAAAAATAAAGTTTGCCACACTGCATGTAATTAATAAATGGAACCCTTACCTAATACGAATACCCTTCAATGTAAGAATAGATCATGATAGTGTTAAATAATTCTCGGAAAACATATTTTATTTAAAAGAGAAACACAAATGGGTTACAAAGATGCTAGGTTATGACGTTGAAATTATCCACAAAAGAGAGGGAAAATGTGGGTGGCAGATGCATTTTCAAGGAAATAAGAAGACACGGAGGGTTTAATTTGTTTTATTTACATCCTAAAATATAATTGCGTTGAAGAAGAAAACATATAATGGACCCACAAGATATTTAAACAACTACAAGAAGGCCCTAGTACATTAGATAAATGTGTGTGGAAGAGTGACTCGCTATGGTACTAGGATCGTCTATATTTCTATTAAAATTTCCAACTCAAACAAAAGTTTATTTTGTAATTTGACACTTCTCTTATAGGAAGAAATCTACGGTTCTCAAAATCTTATCCTAGGATCAAGAGATTTTTATGGGGGGTGAAGGTATTAAAAATGATCTCTAGAGTTTGGCGAAGAATGTTTGGTTTACCAACATAATAAGGGAGAGACAGCCAACATGCTAGGTATTCTACAACCATTACCCATATTGATTCAATGTTAGGAAGAAGTCTCGATCTATTTATCATTGTTCTACAAAATAATTAAGAAAATAATGTCATATTGAGAGTGGTGGATTGAGTAACAAAGCATGCTCATCTCTACTCTCTTTCTTGTCCTTTTAAGGTGGTTATAGTAGCTTCAACATTCATGGGAACATTTCAATATCTACATCAAATTCCCAAGATTATTATAAGCAACACAAACTGAAGTTTTTGCTGGTGGCTATTCAAAGGAAATATTTTCTTGTTTCAACACTCAATTGGCTCACAAATTTTGCCACTCTCAATCTGATGGGAAAAATGGGATTCTGAATAAATGTATAGAAGAGTATCTTTGTTGGTTTGGATCCATTAAACAAAAATATTGGATCAATTGGATTCCCTTTCCATAATGTTCATACAATACATCCTTCCATACTTCAAGAAAAATGTCACCATTTATGGCACTTTATGGCTATCATCCTCTATTCATGTTTTCACCCTCAAAAGATAAATACAAGGTTCAAGTAGTGGAGGATGATATAGAGCACCAACAAGAGGTTCTTTGACTATTGAAAGAAAACTTGGTTATAGCACAAAATAGGATGAAACAAAAAGTAGATTAACGTCATAGTGAAAGGAAATTTAAAGTACGGGATTGGTTATTTTTGAGACTTCAACTATATAAATATATTTCCTTGAAGAATCAAATGACGAACAATATATCAACACCAAAATACTATCATCCCTATAAGGTGTTGTAGAGAATTGGAAGTATGGATTACAAATTGTATTTTCCGCAATATTCATGTGTACATTTCATCTTCCATGCCTCTTGCCTAAAGAATGTCGGAATGTGTTATATTAGTATTACTAGTGTAATGATGTGCAGTGTGATGTAGTAACATATTATGATGGCTTATCTAGCAAAGGAAGGCATAATTATCATTATCTTATGTAAAAGGAGTTATCCAACATGCATCATTGAGTAATATTCTCGTATTGCCATTCATTATATAAGGAGGTGGAAAATCATTTATCGCACATGTATTATGGGGTGCAATTCTTCCATACATCTAGCTATATAATAGAGGTGAAGGAGACCATTTTGGGTATGATGTTGAAAGTTATATTGTGAAACATTGTAAATATGTGATAAACATAATAGCATATGTTGGTGGAATTCAAGTGTAAGGTTGGAGATTTTTGAAGAATATAGAAGATCATAACTTCTCGTGTATGTTTCCTATTTGGGGTTTTACCATGTATATCGAGTGTTCTCTCGTCTCTTACTTACTATTGATTATTTGGTGCTTGTATAGATAAAAGGATAGACTAGTATATTCTTGCTTTTGATTCACATGTTAGTAAATATATTTTTTTATGCTCATGGATATTTCTCAATAGTATACCATGGTATAAGAGTAGGTCACTATGCTCTACCTTCTCAAGGAATTTTTTGTTAATTTTTCAGCTCCAAGTTCTTCAATCTTTTTTGGTTCCCTCTATCTCTAGTATATTTCTCATCAATCTACACAACCCTTGTGGTTTTTCTTTAGATATGGACATATTTCTACATGTTTGAGATTTTTTTTCTCAAAACCCTAACCTCACCATTTATTTTTCTAAAAATGTTTAAAGAATGTTTTCATGTTTGACTTGATTTTTTGTAGATTTGAGTTGAAATCTATTTTATACTAACCTATTGTCAAGGATCTATCTCTCTAGTACTAGATATGGTTGTTCACCTGTTTATGGTTTCTATTTTTGCAGGTTTCTATCGAGACATCTTTGAATTTCGTGGATCTACAATTACAGGGCCTTAACGTATCGATGCATGCTTTTCTGAAAGAAAAGTCATGTATGTATGAGACATTCCTTCATAGAAGCAGCATACATCCATGAATGACCTTGGTAGAACGTGTGTACACGCAGTTTCAAAGTGAAACCATCATTGTAAGTTGATTATTTTTGTTATTTCATATAAAGGGTTTGCAGATCTGTCGATTTGGTACTGTAAGGTTTTGTAATTGGTGAAAATTTTCTGGTTTTATTCACTATTTCTTCGAGTCCTTAGTTTCTTGTCTTGTTGCATTAGGGTTTAGTTTCTTATTTATTATTTTAATTTTTGAAGTAGCTTATGTTCCTAAATTAGTTGGTACCAACTATATTCCACGGAAGAGAAAGATGACTGAAATTCTCACTAATAAGAATATACAGTGCTTAATTAAAGGTGAACACATGAAACCAAGTCACGCTAAAGACTAAGCTATGAGCTATATGGGAAGAATGATGTGATCAAATAAGATGACTCATTGGTCAAATAGTTTCAAATACTAGGTACATAATAAAGTTGAAGATAGCGCAATTGAGGTATGGAAAACATTAGCTTCTTTATTTGATAAATATGATGATGTTTCTTCTTATTATCTTTAAAAAAATATTCATTAGTTAGTTCCTAATTTTTTTTAAAGAATATAGTCATTTCTTATTGAATTAAAACCTATAATGAAAAACTAAATAATTGTGGTAAAGATTACAAGAAAAATGATAATGCTTTAGTTATTCTTGTAGAGCAAAAGTTACCTTCTTCCTTTGATTTGTTCATCCAAACTAGGAAGAGAGCCCTTGAAATGTCTAAAAGTTCTATGTCAACCTCCTTTGGATATTTTTGTAAAGGTTTGACATGTAGGCAAGATAGATTAATTACTTCTGGTCAATTATATAATGGTAAGGCTCTAATGTCATTTAAGAATCCTAATAAAGTTTTTAATAAAAACTTTAAACCACATACTAAGGGTTCAACACATCACTCTTATAATGATCTCATAGAAAGAAAGTGTTTAATCCTTGTAAGTATTGTGACAAAACCAACCAGCCTAAAAATATTTTCTTTAAATTAAGACATAAAATTGATAAAGCAAAGAAGAAATCCTCTCAAGAATAGCTCAAGAATAAGAATAGCGGAGCGGATAGCTCTTTGTTCCAATTCTGTTCACTCAAGTAACTCTTCTGCTTCTATGAAACAGATTTTAGTGTTTCTAATCATATGACTTATACAACTTATTTATTTTCATCTTGTGAGACTAATAAGCATAGAACAGAATATATATATATATATATATATATATATATATATATATATATTATAGATGTTCCAAGAAATGTCTGTCAAGCTGTGAATAACGAGTCTATTTTCAAGGTAGATGCTTTTTTACCCAATACCGTAATAAACAAATCCTGCTTTGACGATTGAAGAACCAGACAAGGCATTGCGTGGAGCATGCCGGAATGAATATCACATATGTAACTATCAATAACAGAATTTCTACCCACCTCCAATGCCATGTGAATTCAATTAATTCCAAATAACGTAGGTTTCAATGTATTGGACTCTGCAATAATAAATTTATACATTACTTAATGGAGGAAATCACTAATTAATGTCACGTATTCACAGAAAATGAAGGCTGTCATTCCATATTCTATGTGAGATTAGTACAGTTCCCAACAAGGTGAAAATAGTACGATTAAAAACCATAAATTAATTATTTGAAACTTAACCCATACTCTTCGCCCTATGTCACTCCTTGTCTGTCATAATCTTTAATTATCTTTCTTAGTAATCAGTGTGCAGTTTGACACATTACGAAGTGTAAGTTTTAAACCTTAACAGTATAGTAAAAACTCATATAGATTCTTAATCATTAACATAAAATACATAATGGCACACGCATAATACAGATATTTTCACCTGGAAACCTTTAACCGGGAAAAACCAGCAAAAATTAGAGCAGCACAACTCCTTTCATTATGTTTACTCAACCATTTACAATACAATATATGGTATTTCGCAGCATCTAAAACCCTAATTTGTTTACCCAAAATTAGGTTACAACCCTAATCCCTTTACCAGGATTAGATAGAATACAATGGGCCAAAATCGCAAAAAAGCAAAAAACAACCCAAAAATTTTTCGCCTAGCCACCATGTGAAGAGATCGTGGTGTACGCGCAGCCACCATGTGAAGAGATATAACACATCCAACACGAAGTTGGAGTTATCCGCAAAAACAATAGGTTTCAGAACAACAGTTAGCTATATGCATTGAAAAAGCCTTGAATCTTTGGATCATGAAAATAAATAAACTAACTATTTAGATATAACCTTATAAAACATCCAAGGTCAATGGTGTGTAGTTTTGTTGATGCTCATCATAAGTTTGGTTGATGCTCATAGTATTGACAATTGAAAAAAAATTGTAAATCAACATATCTGTATCTTTGAGACAGGAAGAAACTCTTTTTTTTAGACTCTCATCACTCTAAGGTTGTGAAGTTTAGTGGAGATGTTTATGACTTAAACTATGTTATATAAAGATTCCATGTGGTGGCTAAATCATTTGGGAGTTATAGAAGATGTCACTATGCATAATTTGATAAATCTATATTTAACGAGAAGATGTGATGCTATAAAGAGTTAAAGGATTTAAAAAAAATTAAGATATTCTAAGGAGGTGATGAACCCTTAGAATTTAAATAATCAAAAGTATCTCTATGTTTTAGCTAGTGTAATCAAAAGTATCTCTATATGGCTAAAATAACAATAAACTCTCATGAACTCCATAGTAAAATATAGTAATGCATACACCAACTTTAATACCCAATTTCAAAATAGATTTTCAAGCATAGAAACAAAACTATGAAAAAAAAGCTAGAAAACATTTATTATTATTTTAAGAATAGATAAAAACACATATGATTTTTTTTGCATTAAAATTATGCTAGGGCTATGAGATTCACTCCATAGAGTTTAATATTTCATCTATGGTCAGAATTATATTTTCCTCCCCCACTTCCTTCAATAGATTTTCGAAGAGCATTATGAACATACTCTATGAATGTGTAGAAGATGAAGGAACGGATTTTAAACAAATTGAGTTTTATTCTTCAATAAGTTTGTATGAGAGTCTCCTCAACTTTGATGTGTTTTTATTAAAAATAATATTTTCACATGAAGAAAAGTATATCAGAATTAAATATATTACCAACATAGATCCATCTTAAACCCAGATCTATTAAGTACCGAGAGGGATTCAATTTCTTGAGGTGTATTTTTTCTATTTTAGAAAAAAATTACCCCTCAATAAATTAGATCCATCTTAGTGCTTAGTAGATCCCAGTTTAAGATGGATCTATTAATAGATCAGGGTTTAAGATGGATCTTTGTTGGTTTTAATTTTTTTTATTATGAGCCCACATTAATTTTTTTAATTACTTTTTTTATTTTTGATCATTTATGAGCCGACATGGGAACATTATGTGACAAACGTGACAAACATGAAAACATATCCCCCATACTGGATTGTAATCCATATCAACATCGTCATCAATGTTAGTTTCAATAATATCATCGTCAATATCATCATCCTCAACATTGTCATCTACATCTGGTAGAACTTCTTCAACTTCTTTATTTGACACATCTATCTCATGCACCTCTACATCATCTTCTAATTCAATATCATCTTCTTCCAGTACATTATAATTTATAGGAATTCCTCTTGGATCATATCTAACAACATATGACCAGCTTCGTTTACCTGGAAACCTCTGAGTAAAATACCTACTCACATGGCTTGGAAGGAAATCAGTTTCTACGCCTGACTCAAACATACTCATATTAACCATGGTGAATACATTGATATTCTCAATAATAGTTATTTACGGATCATGTTCATTCATCCATAACTTTTACCATTTGACTTTGAACAAAACAACTTTGAACAAAATTACTGAAATTTCATTTCCCTATTGGTCTAGAGATGTCGTACATAGTGATGCCATCCCATAACTTTAGTATCTCATCACAAGAGGCTCAATATGTACATTCATATCTTTAACTTGGTACTTACCTAATTGGTTGAAAATATTAAACATAATTACTAACTAGATTGTGTATATATATATATCTACCTATACATATATATGTATATATATATGTATATATATATATACGTATATATATATATATATACGTATATATATATATATATACGTATATATATATATATATACGTATATATATATATACGTATATATATATGTATAACGTTATATAGATATATACAATGTATATGTATATGTATGTATATGTATATGTATGTATATGTATATGTATGTTTATGTATATATATGTATGTATGTATATGTATATACATACATATTATATACATAAACATACATATACATATACATACATGTATGTATATGTATATGTATGTTTAATGTATATATATGTATGTATATACATATACATACATACATATACCTATACATACATATATACATACATATACATATGTATATATATGTATATGTGTATGTATAGGTATATGTATGTATATACATACATGTAGTATATGTATATGTATGTATATGTATATGTATGTTTATGTATATATATATGTAGTATACATATACATACATACATAACTATACATACATAATATACATACATATACATATGTATATATATGTATATGTGTATGTATAGGTATATGTATGTAGATGTATATGTATGTTTATGTATATGTATATGTATATGTATGTATATGTATATACATACTATATACATATACATATACATATACATAAAACATACATATACATCTACATAATATACATATACATATGTATATATATGTATATATTATGTATACATATACATATGTATATGTATATACATCTACATCTACATATATATACATATACATATATATATATATATACGTATACCGTATACATATACATATACATATGTATACATATGTATATGTATATGTATACGTATATACGTATACGTATATATATATATATATATATACATATGTATATGTATATGTATACGTATATATGTATACATGTATATGTATATATGTATATACGTATACATATACTATACGTATATACATATGTATATATACATGTATACATATATACGTATACATATACATATACATATGTGTATATATATATATATATATACACATATACATAGGTATACGTATATATACGTATATATACGTATATACATATAGATACGTATATATACGTATACCTATGTATATGTATATATGTATACGTATATATATACATATACATATACATATGTACATATATATATGTATATATCGTATATTTATATACGTATATATATATATATATATACGTATATATATATATAAGAAATAATCATGCAAGAAAGTAGAACATTTGCATACCGTGTGATTTATTTTGTCTTAAAGAATTCCAATGGTACATTCCAATGATCAATCGATTATGTTTTTAATGACGTAGCACATATCATCTTAGCCTTCCTTGATTATATGATCGCCATGTTAAAGAAAATAGTTGATCATCTCACTGATTTTTGCACTATCTTTATCAGGTGCCGTAAGTATAACATTCAATTGAATATCCTCAAGTGTGTATTTTGTGTCACATCCAAACTCCTATTGGGATTCATCGTCTCTAATCAAGGGATCACAGTTGACTCGTTAAAAGTCCAATCTATACTTGAGAATTCTCATCTTAGAACACAAAGGAAGTTACAAAGTGTCCAAGGTAAATCAAACTTCCTCCGACATTTTTTCCCTAGTTACACAACCCAGGCTCATGATTTTATTCATATTCTTAGAAAAGATATCCCTTTCCAATGGGATGAACAAGCTTAGTCTTCTTTTGAGGCTCTCAAGCAGTCCTTGGCATCAACTCACTTAATCTCCTGACATGATTTTGACAAAAAAATCATCCTTTACGTCTTAGCATCATATAACACCATTACTAGTTTTTTAACCCATAATGGTAAAGGGAAAAATGAGCATATCATTTACTACATTAAAAAAACACTTGCTGAAACACCTATCAACTATAGCCATGATGGAAAGTTACATTTGGAAGTGGTCCTGTTAGAACAAAAATTGCATTATTGCATCGTGCTATGCAAAACCACCATGATTGCTAACTCCAATCCCATGCAGTACATACTTAGCCAAAGAATCATCAACGACAAGTTTTCCCGATGGATCATTATCCTCCAAGAATTCAATCTCAAATTCATTACCCCAAAAATCAATAAATATTTATCCATTTTCGAACTAATTACAGGTCTCCTAGCTATCCCCATGGGAAAACCTATAAAAGACAAATGTATGTTCATTCTCAGTAGTGATGATCCATTGTATGGAGATATATTGACCTATCTACGCACCGAAAAGTTCACTTCATATCTAACTCGATACAATCGTTGTCACATTCATCATCAAGCCCCTCGATACCTCCTCTTGGGAGATGTTTTGTATCAATGGGGAATTGACACCATCTTACATCGATGCTCATCTCACGAGGAAGCCGAATAGGTTGTCAATGATTGTAATAGTAGATCCTATGGAGGGAACTTATCAAGGTTGGACACCACCCAGAAGATCCTCCATGCTAGCTAATTTTTTACTTCACTCTTTAAATATTATGTATATGCATTAAAACATCACACAATTTTACATGTCTTCTCATGCAAGACACATGCACCACCTGCACCCCTCCATCCATCCATCAGCACTATCCCATTTTGCAAGTGGGGAATCGATTAATGGAGTGTCATCCTACATCATCTCAAGGCCACAAGTATATCATTGTTGTTGTCGATTCCTTCACTAAATTGACTAAAGCAATTTCTACCATCGACTGCACTAGCACTAATTCCACCCGCTTCTTTTTTAACCATGTCATATCCTATTTTCATGTACCTACGTGTACCTAGACAATTGGTCTCTGATAACATAAAGAATTTCCAAAATGAGAGTTCTTAGGAGTTATCATCCTTAATAGTGTTCAAACATGATTTCTCCACTTCCTACTACCCCTAAGATAATGGTCAACTTGAAGTTTTAAACAAAATCATTAAAACCATGATGCAACACACATTAAGAAAAATAACTCCAACTAGCACGACATGTTGTTTTCCTCCCTATGGGCGTATCGCATGGCAGTAAAAATGGCCACTGGTTTTACTCCCTTTCATCTCATTCGAGGAGTGGAGGCAGTTCTCCCTATTTAATTCCAAATCCCTTCCCTTAAAAAATTTGTAGAACTGCTACCTAATATCCTAGCCTTGGAGCAATGACTCTTCACCTTGGAACATTCCGATGAGGAGAGTCAAGACTCTTTACAACAAAACGAGGCCATGAATTTTTTTTCAAAATCCCACTATGATTGCGATGTTTTCCCTCTCACTATCAATGAAGGTGATTTCATCCTTGTTTTCAATGCCAAAAAGGACACCAAAATTGGACCTAATAATTTTGTATACTGATGGACAGGGCCATATGTTGTCAACCAATTCTTTCCCAAAGGAGAGTATATCTTAACTGACCCTAAAGGAATACCTATTACTAATCCCATCAATGTGTTATAACTGAAAGGTTATATCCATAATACCCCTTTGTAGGATGTCCAATAGGTGTGCTACCTTCTTTTCAAATTTTCGCATTCTGAATACTTTTGTCATAATCAATATTACACTTGGGTATGTACTCCATGTATGTAGGATTATTAGTAAGAATGTGCATCCTCATTTTACCCCAATGGTGGAAGGACTTCAATCAAAGGTACTATACCATCCAAAAACTAGCATATAGACAACTTCCTCCCTCTAATTACATTGCATTTAACTAGTGTCCTTGTTGATAACCATCAGATCCCCTTCCTCGATTATGACATGCCATCAACATCATCCATCAAGAATAACATGTTCCCCCATGGGTGTGCGCAACATTACAATCTCACTCATATTTTGGCACCCATGATGTTGAAACCCCTAGAAGTCCAAGGAATATGGTCACCCAATCCCATTGGTCAAAAATAATCCGCATAACATTAGCTTACACTCTACTCCAAATACCCATCATATTCCTCGGCACATGTTACAATCATAGTTCACAAATATCCTCTCATTCCTTGCATGAGAATATACCATTTGTTTTTCCCTTCATATCATCCACCCTTGGGAAGCCACCAACAGATTCCCCCACCCTTTGAACACACCAATCCCACTCAGTTCTTCCCACAGGAATGTTCTGCATGGCATTGATTCATGGTGCAATCGTCTTCTCGTCCGCAAAAACTACTAGTTCATCATCAAAATGATTCCCCATTCCAATCAAAACCTTGGGCATCCCTCCCATAAAACTTGGTCCCCTAACACTCAAAATCGTGGGAATTATCCCAGTCATTCTTTTTGTACAATTGGTTCCTAGATCAACACAAAACCATGGGAACCCCATCATATTATTCTTTTGGAAGCATCCCTTGGTCACCCTTTATTGATTTATTTTGAGTCCACCTAACCTCAACATTACCAATTTTATCATTCACCTTACCTCATCAGTATTATGTCTCCGATAAATCCCTTCCCATTTCCCTCTGTCACACCCTTCATCACCATTTGAAGAAATCTTCCATTAGTTACTCACCAAGGAAAATTTTAGGGGAGAAATTTATCCCATGGGCTATTTTGGACCTTTTTTTTTAAAAAGAGTCACCAATTTTCCATTTTTTCAGAGATGATTCGCCCAAATTCGATGGGATAATTTTTTTTAACTCTAAAAATCACCAAAATTGTCTAAAAACTATATAAAGTCCTTCGAGATTTGAAATTTTTTTAAAATATTATCCAAACATTTTATGGTTGCAAATTTAAGAATTAGTAAGATTCACCAGGTTTCCACACTTTGAGAAAATTATGGATCCTTAAAATTTCCTTCTTACTCACCCCTTTTTACATTGATCAAGGAAAGTCATGATCCCCATGATTATCAACTAGTATTTTATCAGGTTCAATAGTCTCCTAGTTGGTTATAAACAGTCTTGGTTTCCATGATAAGACCTCCATCTTATCATTTCCTTCAACTCTCATAGATATCAATGAATCATTTTCTGAGAGTTGTAGTAGTTGCATTTGTACCTTGGGTTCCCTTCCTATCAATATAAGCAATCACCTCAAACTAAGTAAGGAAAGTCATCAGTGTTCCTTAAATTATTGGTCTTCCCTATAGTCAATTCCAACAAGTTTATCACATTCGGGAGAGTCATATGTTCCGATGGTAGCAATGTTCACATTTATGATCCATGGTATTATTACATCAAGTCTAGTGAAGTTACCTCAACAAATACACTAGTATTCAAGAACCCCACCCCATTGGGATATCCATGAGCATCAAATGTTCTTCTTCTTCATCACCAACTACATCACTTCCAGGATTTATTCACTCACACAAGTATTGAAGCCACCTTCATCCTTGTAGCAACAGTATCAAGATTCAACCCCTTGGCCCTCTCTTCTTTGTAATATATTCTGACATATTTTCATGAGAATATGTATGTCTGTCTTGTTTGTATAAAACACCATATATTATTTATAGCTTCAACAGTCATCACCAACAACTTCCCCCATGGGAAGGTTTTTTTCACCCATAAAAGATTGAGAACTTATCAAAAAATGGAAAGAAAAGAAATGGTGTTGCATTATCAGCCCTATAGTATCCTCTGATCCTCATATATCAGGGGTATCTGTTAACTCTTAAATCTCGCATACATGCAATATTTAGTCTAATCTTATAGAAAAGCATCATCAACATATAGAATGCAACTCACTGAATACATCCTCATTAGATCCAGAAAAAAAAAAATTTGAACCTCAAAATGCTAAAAATAGTCTAAAGGGGTCTAGTAGTGTGATTATAAGCACTAGAAACCCATGCTATATAGCATGATTTATATTTACAATCATCTAAGCTACCTCACGTGGTTCCTCCAAAACCTGCACGACTGGTTAAACTACGAGACCATTAAATTCCATGGCACATTAAAGACTTGGAATGACTCTCTTGGATCCAAAATTTGAACTGGGACCTCCCCCATGCTTGGGAGAATTGAATAACCCTGTTCATGTACTTAGGAACTAGTTTAAAGAGGAAGAGAGTTCACATTTGGATTTTGTTGTTTCTTGGCCACCCTTTGGCCTATAAAAGGAATCCATGGGCATGTATTTTATAGGAATAAATTAGAGCAAATTTATGTTGTTGGAATCACATTGAGAGCTCCTCTTTCAATCTCATTCCTTCCTCATATTGGAATATGCAAAGCTCCCTTTCTCTCTTCCCCTAAGAGGAAATTGTTTCTCCAATGTTTTCTCCTGGTTATCTTGCAATTGTTTGGACAAAAAGGACCTTCCTAAGTGGGATTGTTGGATTCCCTTGAAGCTTGCACCTCCTAGGTGACGCTATTGTATTTAGTTGGACCATTGGGAAATAAAAACTTGGTTTGACATACTCTTGTTCAAACTTGTCTGGTTTATCTCTTACCCATCTCTTTGTTTTAGTTTTGTTTTGTTTTTCTTTTGATTTTGGTTACTAATCAAGACTTTGCTTGGCCATTTGGAGTTTATTTCTTTTTATCCTCAAGCATAACACTAGGTCCTTGTTGAAACCTCAAGGATACTCTCATTGTGGGAAGGTTTTCCACCCTTGTGCCTATTTTTTCCACAACACATATGGTCCCATGACTATTCATATTCAAAGTACTTTCATTTCCTCAAACAATCAAACACTTTTACAGTTAATAAATGGGTAATAAATGACTCTTCAACTTTCAAATGTTGCCATTTTCTGTTGAACTCTATAATTGAATTATTTAGAAGTCTTAAACTCGATATTTTTGTATTCAAGTTTGATGGAAAGTAAAGAGATATCTCCTCTATGTCTTATAGAAATTTAAAATCCTAACTCTAAGTATTGAATGTGTGCATGGAAAAATACAACACCCATATTTATGCAGAAATATGAAAAGTTATACAAAACTCTCTAAACATGGTGTAGATTGAGACCAACGTTTATAGTCAATGACATTTTATAAAAAATGATGAAACAATAAAGAAATGTGGCATCTACAAAATATCCTAATTTCATACCTGAACTCCAATGTATAAGAGCACATTGATCCCAATATTAAGTCCTTTTCAACATATAAATAAAATCTAAACATTGGTGTGTATGGTGTGCATATCATTTACATAGCATTAAAAATCAATAACATTGGTTGAAAATTTGAAACCATGTAGTGTCCTTGACATCATGTCCAAAGTTCAAACCTTTATTGCAATAAATGAGTACATGGGGATCAAAATTTCCATACACCATAGATGAAACATCAAGATGTGGCTACCTTGACGCTGGGGAGAGGCTTGAATTGATGACTTGTTGAACTAAAAACTGCATGTAACCTGAAGTCACAATGTACGAGCTCTAAAAAGGTGGAAATGCACAAAGATTATAATCTCAAAATGCGATGAAAAAAGGCATATATATTTATTTATTCTATAATTCATTATAAAATGAAAATAAAAAATTGTTCCAAAAAAATTAATTTCAAAATTACATTTCATTAATAAAGTAAATATTTTCACCCACATTATGTAGACTACTCTATTGATTAATTCAAATACAATCATTATTGTAGTAATTATTTGAAAATAAAATGTGTATTCTGATCAACGAATAATGTTTGATTCCTATAGATATTCACGGACGACAAGTTATGAAGAGTGCTAGTTTACATATTGTTTAATATTGTTACATATTTGTTTCTTATGCTTAATATGAACTAACCATGTTATATATATATATAGATATATAACCCTTAAGTAATTCTATGACCCACATTTTATTTTTATCCTTCACTCTAGACTCAATGTAAGTGTAATATTACAGCTTTCAACATCTTTCAAAATTTATTATATGTTCACCATAGAACGTAGATATTATGCAAATAAACCATTAAAAGCATTATAGTCCACATATAAGAATGACAACGGTATGAGAGGAGATATGGCAACAGTTGTGCTGACTCTTTATATAGCTATTCCTTTACCTAAATTTAATATTACCAAACACCAACACAAGATTATAACTTTATAGCAAGTGATTCCCTTACACATTTAATGTATTATGAGAGTGGTTTAATATATGTATTATCACGGTGTTCAATACAATTACTTTTACACATCGGCTAGAGAGAGACGCAGCTCTGCCAACTAAGTGGAAAATAAATATTTTAGGGAGACATAATAATTACAAACATCCAATCAAAATGTTAAGGCAATGCAATTCCAAATTGTTTAGAATCTCCAAATCATTGTCAAAATGGTTACATATTACATCTAAGGTTGAAGCATGTACATGGCCCAGTGCTAACAAGAGGGAAGCAACAAAGGTTCATATTAGTAAACCTCCAAATCATGGAAATAGTTATATGCCAACTCACTGTTCCGCATAGTAAATGCAAGATCTAGTGTAAAAGTAATGGACACTTGTTCTTCTCTTTTGATAACTCTATGTGGTGCATTTTTGCCTATTGGTATTTCAAAAGGTTTTGGCTTATAAACAAATATTTATAATCATAAATTCCTCTATATTTTGTATTAGTATTTTTTCATTTTTAAAATGCAAAGTTTGGTGGAAATAATAAAACTAGATATAGTAAAGATTAAATATGATAAATAAAAATATTAAAGTTATATATATAAATTTTATATAAGTAATCAATAAATAACAAATATTAATAAATATGAGAAATATAATTACAAAAATTACATATGATTTATACATAAAATTGTATACAATTATATATAAGAGGATGATGGTTTATCATATTTAAAAAAATGGTAAGAAATTATTTGGTTTTCTTTAAAAAAAATTACTTAAAAGTTTTTGAAAAAAACATTCATTTATCTCTATATTTGTGATGAGTGAAAAAGATAGGAAGGTCAATATATAAGTGTCACAAAGATGACAAATTCTTCATCCCATTACATTTTATAAATTGCCCAATTCCATGTTTTACTATGGAGCTTGTGAGAGTTTGTACTTATTTTAGCAAGGTTGATTTTATTCTTTGCTCTAGTTAAAATAAAGATAAAATTTTGATCTTCTAGATTAGGGTTGATCAACTATTTATGTTATCTTTATTTTCTTGTATCCACAATTCTTTATCACACCACGACTTCTCCATAAATTTATCTATAATAATACTTTTAATATTATCAATATTAAGGAGAGTGGCCTCTTCCTCAACTACCTAAAGGTTTAGCTAATACTTACCATCTTTATGCCAACCTGGCTTAAGCTACATGTGGTTTTGACTAGACTAAGAAGCAATCTTAAGGATCCTCTTGTCTAACATGTTGTTTATATCATTCTTATTCATTTGGTACCTTGCAACAAACATGCTCTCAATGGAAAAGTACTCACTTCTATGAGGAGGATATGACAAGGTGTATGTTTTTAATTTTGAGATTATATACATTATAAAATGCTTTTGGATTTGCTTTATCCTTCTCTACAATTTTCTAGAGATGTTGTAGCCCCAAGCTTCACATCCATATAAGATAACAAGAGTGAAAGGAGTTTCAAAGATGATTGTCTTCTTATCCCAAAGACAAAGGCGTATTGATTACAATTGTTTTCATGTCCATAATAAGATTTCCACCATCTATTAATCATTTTTGCAATGCTACAATTCTAATTAAGCTTGTGAGAAGATTGATTATAAGATATTTGTATGCAGTCAATTCCTCCAAGATATTATTGCCATACATGAAATTATCATAAGTGATCTTTTTGGATTTGATTACTATAATTTTTTTTGTGTGGGTTAACAGTCATACCCGTACTAGAGAATTTTTTTTGAGAATTTTTAGTTTCTTGTCGAGATCGTAGGGAATTCTCTCCATACAAACAATATCATTAGTGTAGACAAGAAGGATTATTACTATACCATCCAATGTCAAGCCGATAGAACATGCATCTTCCAAACAACCCTCTAGCTTGTCAATGTGTACACCAAAAAGGGGAGAATGGACAACCTTGCTTAAATCATGTATTACAATTAATTTTAACACCAACCCTTAAAGTTCCTAAACTTGGTAGTAACATTCTAGTGCAACCTATCATGGTAGTTCTCAACATGAAAGCAACATTTATCTTTTCTAGTCTATTCAAAAGGTTAGTTATGGGCACTCTGTAAAAATAAAAAATAAAGTCAACAAAACAACACAAAAGGTTCGTTTTAGCCCCAAGAGTTAGCTCAATCGGTCGAGCACCCGTAGTTAGGCCTCCTAGCATGTGAGGTCGCGGGATCCATTCTCCTCGACACTCTTGGGGTTAGGTACGCAAAATGTGCCGAGGGTGTGAAGGCCCCTTCGGGTGGGCCCGCCAGCTATTATTCCATGGACGTAGCGATGCCGGCCGGTGGGACCGGTACGTGAACCACATTGAAAAAACACAAAAGGTTCGTTTTATTATTGTGATGTGATTGTGACTCATGTTAGCAATGGTCTTAAGCATAAAAAGTTGGTACATAGATGAATATGAGCTTCTAAATCCTATTTGGCATTTATATCTTTCTTTGTGACTCTCTATATTCATATATTGATCTTTTCTTCGAGAATAATTCTATATGACTTGGCTAAAATATAGCTAATGATAATGGTCCTATAATTAAATGGATTTTTTTATATCTACTTTTAAGAATATGACCAAATTATGAAGGTAGGTGTCCAAGGTTTACGCAAACCTTTCTTCACTACTAAATTTAAGACCTTGTGTATGTGAGGGATGAGGATAGACCCAGAAGTTTTAAGATTTCCACTTGGTGTCCTTCGATGTCCTTAGCTTTCCCTTTTGCAAGTTGCTTAACCTCAAACTCCATGTCTTCAGAAGAAAAAACATATTCCTCTATAGAAAGGATTTGGATGTTATCGAGTACATCAGGGTCCCTTAGGGAAATTATATTGTTTTATTTAGTTTCATGACTTAAAATTTTCCTCCAAACAGGATCTAACTTAGAGAGGTGCAAAAGCTTCTTTTGCTTTCTATTTATATAGTACCATTATTTCCTTTTTATTAGAGTTGTGTACCTCTATATCTTCTCAAATTTTAAGGACTCCTCATTAGAAACATCCCTCTAGCATGCTTGCGATTTTTATGATAACAAAGGTTGGTTGTTCTATGTTCCTTTTTAGACGACACTTTTATTGAAAATTTCTTTTTTTCTTTTCATCATAGATTCAACCTCCACACATTGGTTTTGGTCTAAATCCTTTCAGATGCCACTTAGAAAGACATACCATTAAGCAAATCTAAAACCCTTCTATTGCTTCTAAGGCTAAGGCACTTTGTTGAAAACCCCAACTAATGCATCTGAGCACAAATGTACAATACATGGAGTTGGACCTAACACCTACATGAGCCTGAGAGAAGGGTGTCTTTGCCAATCTACCTCTAACCATAAGCCTTAAGATAAAGAAATTACTAAAGTATAAAGGGTTTTCATAAAATTATTATATAGTTATTCAATATTCTCCTTATTTAACTTTAGTGATTTGGATTACTTTAATTATATGTTACGCGCAATGTAAAAAACAAAATATGATCTTATTCGCAATTTCCCAAACCCATCCATCTTATCTACTCCCCATGATCACGAAATAATTATTATTTTTTCTGTGTGCATTGAATATTAGTTTTATACACAAGTAGCCTGACATTCTATCTTGCTTAATTCAATTATTGTCGGTATCGCATGATCGCCATGTTGCTCCATTCAATGCTAAACAATGTTTTTCATGAAGACTGAGCCGGATGTCGAATCACCATTTAAAATGAGGAGGGTGGTGGCTAATTGTTATTTTATTTAGGAAAATGTGGTGTCGGGGGAGTCATACATCTCAGGGCTGAACATTTCTACAATCTTCGTATGAAATGTGGTAGTGGGACAAACATGAAGGCGGAACTATTAGCACGGTGGGTTGTCATCAGAGTGGCTAATATCTTTGGGTTGGAAAATGTAAAAAATTTCGGTGACTCTAGAGTCACTATCAAATGGGAAAAGGGAGAATATGAATTGAAGGTTATAGAACTGGAATATTGGTGCAAATGTATTAGACGGGAACTCAACACATTCAGCAGCTATTCACTGGAGCACATCTACAGGGAATTTAACACACAAGAAGATCTACTTTCAAAGGCTGCTTTGGATGGGGAGGAAGGCATTCTTCATTGGGAAGAATATTGTGAAAATTGCTTGATAGACTCTACCAATTTGTTTTTTCTATTTTAGATAGGTGATAGTTTCGCCAAAACTTTTTGGTATTACTGTTACACAGATTTTGGGATGGATAATGTATAAAAGCTAGATAAGTGATCATGAACATTAGAAGTTTGCTATCTTGATTAATAGAGACATCATGTACTATTTATTCAGTCATATGAATATTAATAGTATGCTTTTTTTCGCGGGAAAAAAAAGGTTAGACACACTGGAAGTTTAGAACTTTCTGTGCTAGATTCTACGTATTTAAAATTAGAAAGGCGGTGGCTAATTGTTATTGTATTTGTTTTAGTCACGCAAATTGGTTAGACACACCTGTTTGGCATTATTAGAACGTTATATTCTCTTCTACATATTTGCCACACCGAGAACAACGATTCCATGTTATTATTCCTGAACGAACACGCGCAGCCAAGCATGGACCTTTTTCCATAGATTATAGGCGTTCCTCTGGTAAAAGGCTTTCACATGCAGCATTGAAGAATCTTTGTGCTATCGTAATTATGTCTTAATTACATCAATAGGTGTATATATCTTAAAATTTGGGGTAGACTATCATCTATGTCTTTTCTAGATTGAAGGAGGATGAGACAAGTGTACTGTCCAGATTGATTTTATGGTCATTCAAAATTAGAAATAAACAATTATAAAAAAAATAATAACTCGTAGTTGATGCATGGATAACCGATAGCTCATGCATGCATGGATAACAGTTAGTGACACACAACCCATTTAATTAAAGAAGGTAACAAGTAGCCGAGGCATAGACAATAAGTAATTACAACTAAGCTTAAAGAACAAGTAACAGATAACTTGTCCATGTGATGCAGGGGCATCGGGGCCTAGGCAGACAGTCAAAGATGATCGACATGAGGAAGGCCAACCAAGGGGAATCATGACGACCACTGGTGTGGAAGAGCAGATTGATTGTCGAAGTCAATAAGTCGAGTAGGGGCAGTCGATACACATATCGACAGAAGATGCAGAAGGTCGAGAGTCGACATGTGGAAGGTCGACAGACAGCGGAGTAGTAGCGGAGACGTCAATGGTCGACATGTGGTCGAACTGCAACTCTGATAGATTCGGGCATGAGCCAAGCGAGGAGGAAGGGGAAGACTAGAAAATCCTTGGGATGCAAAAAGAAACCAATGGATATGTCAAAGGTTGACGGAAGATAGTATGGTCGAGGCAGTGAGATGACCGACTACTGTAGTAGTGTCAGGAGGATGTGCAGAAAGTTAAGGAGAGTACTTGGCAACAGTTTGGGGTTGTTAAGGAAGTTATTAGCAATTATTGAAGGTAGTTGGGATTGTGACAAATGTCAACATAGGCAGATATTGTGCAGCACAGCAGGGTGGCTGACAGTTGCAGGTCTGTAGGATCTGAGGAGATCGACAGGCAGAGGAAACCTGTCTCGGGAGTCGGGATGATCTCGGGAACAACAATAGCGGAGTAGAAGGCTTGTGCACAGGCACAAAGTGGGGGGTGCAGTTAGTTCCATTTTGGAGTTAGTACAGAGTAGAGCTCGGGGAGAAGATTGGTAGATTGGAGAGAACAGTCACACATCTTCCGAGCGCAGAGAAGATCGAGCCACCGCTCAAAGTTCCACATCGAACCAAGAAAGGATGAAGATCAACACACTACGATAGCACATAGTTACTTATGTATTGTAATTGGCTAAGGCTGACATTAGTTCGTTATTTTCATTCCTTGCAGTTTGCATTGTAACCATTTCGGTAGAAGTAACATAAGTCAGCTTCTGGCATCCTGTTTACATATTGTTTATGTGAATGCATATGTTGTGTGTATTTGTTAAGCAAGACCCTTTGCGAAGGCACCTTGCGTCAAGTGGTATCAAAGAGGGAAGAGAATCTTGTGAGCAAGTGCATTGAACAACTCTAGTTGCGGTTGGGTAGAGTTGTGCACGACTTGTTGAAGTCTGGTTGCGATTGGATGGAGTGGGAGTTTTAGCCAAGGTTCAAAATGGCTCACAGAGGCGTTAATGTCCAAGGAGTTGGACGAAGAGCGCGTGGTGCAGCAGTCACAGTTGATCGTGAGATGTTCGATGAGTGTGTCCAAACAATGTGAACTTTGGCAAATGAAGTCGCATTGATCAAAGAAAGCCAAAGTTGTGGTTGTATTCCTGATGCGTTAGACCACAGCGACGCGGAGGTCAAGGAAGTCGAAGCACGGGAAGCAGCAGGAGAAGAACTAGAAGACAAACTGATCAAAATTATGACAGATATGAGAGGACAGACAAAGATAGATGTACATACCTACTCGGGAATTCTGGATCCAGAAGACTTGATCGACTGCTTCAGAGAGATGGAGAAATACTTCGACATAGAGCAGATCGAGGATCCTAAATGGGTTAAGACTGCATGTATGAGGTTGAAGGGGCATGCCTCATTGTGGTGGGACAATGTGCAGGCTGATAGAGTCAATAAGGGCAAGGAGAAAATCAAGTCTTGGGATAGGATGGTAGCCAAGCTGAAGGGGAAGTTCTTGCCAAATGACTATGTGATTTCCTTGTTCCAAAAATTGCAGAACTTTCGACAAAAAGAGATGACCGTGAAGGAATACAAAAAAGAGTTATATATATTTTCGATAAGATTGGGACAGATCGACAAAGGTGAAGAAGCTGTCACAAGATATCTCAACGGCTTGAAATATGCCATTCAAGATGAGTTGAGCATGTCAATATTTAGAGCGGTCGATGAAGCCTACCAGTTAGCTCTGAAGGAAGAAGAGAAGCTGTCGAGTAAATCCGCAGTGACCAGAGATAGGATGATTGGTCGAGGTGTGAAGACTGTTTCCGCAAAAGGCCAAAGTAGTGGCTACAGGAGAGAAGCTGTCGAAGACAACCAACGTGCAGAAGGGACATCGATAAGAGAGAAAGAACAAGAAAAAAAATGTGATGGTCGAGAGACACACGGTCGAGGTGCGTATGGTCAAAGTGGTCCATCAGATAGAAAAGTAGCTGACAGACCAACCATAATTGGTTACAAGTGTCAAGGAGCCGGACACAAGGCATATGAATGCCGAGAGAACCTACATGCTGCAGAGGAGTCGAAACCCAGACATCGAAGAGATGAGCAAGTTCACGAGAGGATAGAATCGGCATCTGACAGCAATGAGGATGAGAAGAAGAAAAATCGAAACCTGGCAGTCAGGAGAACATTGGTTCAAGAAGGCCAATGCGACAAGCAAGAGCCGGCACAGCGAAAGGCTATCTTTTGAACCAAAGTGCGAATCGGCGAATGGCATTGCAAGACCATAGTTGATGGTGGAAGCATTGAGAATCTTGTGTCGACAGAGATCATCGACAGAATCGGGTTGAAGTGTCAAGAAAATTCACACCCATACAAGATCTCATGGTTGCTGAAATGACATCATGTGAAGGTGACCAGACAGTGTATGATTAACTTCAGGGTCGGGGGACTTGAAGATAGTGTACTATGTGACGTAATCCCAATCGATGCGTGCCATCTGTTGTCAGGAAGACCATGGCAATATGATCGAAAGATGATCTATGATGGATAGTCTACAAAATCAATCATGTAGTGCATGCTTGGAGACATGGCTAGACACATAGCTCCGAATGCTCTGTCACAATCATTTAGCCAATCATTTTTCTCTTCATAAGACTCTGGTTCATTCTCAGCACCAATGGACAAATCATAGAGACCTTGTCTCTTGATATATGGACACATTTTAAGATTTCATTCTGCATAACTGAATGGAGTAAGAAGATGAACTTTCAAATCCATGTATAAGCTATTGTACCTATAAAAGAAAACTCTCAATCACTCAGGAGGGGATCTACACTAACAGATTCAAACCCTTCTTGATATTGGGTGCATTCGGGAGAGCATAAAACCCTAGATAAACTCCAATGGTGTCAATGCAATGGTTCCAGGGACTTTTGTGGTTTCTCCACTACTTCTGGCACACCACTAAAAGAGTATTGGTTCGAATAATAGCTCCAGGAGCTCTGATACCATGTAAAATATCTATCACAGTAGTATCTAGCTACTATATATGCCTCACAATTGAAATATTTAACTTACCATGCAAGATATAAGTGCATAAACAATTCTGGAAAAACAAATGATCAAATCTAGTTACAAATTATAAAAAACCATGAAACAAATGATAAAAAACCAGAATTACAAATGATCAAATCTCGGAATTTATTAACTGTCCACAATTTCAATGAGTTTGGGTCAACCTTATATAGGAATAGGAAGAAATCGAATTCCTTAGGAGGCTTGACATGTGGCTGGCTCAGATTTGACCCCAATCCCACCAGGTTGACTAAGGAGCTCCCAAATCACCTCAAACCCTTATGAATTTCTCATGTGAACATTGGGCATGCTTTGGAAGACTCACCTGAGGATCACAGATGTGAGGGAGGTGGTTGGTGGGTGGTTAGGTATCCAAGGAGAGGCCAAAATTAACTAATTTGGGTCTAGATGACTAGATACAATGTATGGGCGCACTTGGTCAACAACATTTCCTTAAACCATGGAAACAGAGTGCCTTAGGCTAAAATGGTGCAATAAATGCATGGGGTGGTCATAATTAGGGTTCCTTATAGGAATTTGACCACCTTTGTCCCATATCTTTGGCCCATACTTTGTGGATAAGTCTCAATTGAGCCTAACTAACTTATAACAACCTTCTTCACACCTTGGGATGCAATATATAACCAGTTAAGGACCATTTAGTCAATAATGTGATAATGAATAAGGTCCTAGGTGTAATATTTCTCTAACGATATATAAGAAAATTTGAAGGCTATTTTATCAATAATATAATATGTATATATAGTTTTTTGGCTAATATTCCATTCTATTATAGAATCTTGTAAAATCTTGGCAAATTTTTCAGTAAATTATAAGATATTGTAAAATGTTGGCGAATATTTCACTAAATTATAAAATATTGTAAAAACTTGGCTAATATTTCATTGAATTATAAAACCTTGTAACATCTTGGTGAATCTTTTGCCAGGAAGACTCAACTTTTGATTTTGCAGAATAATAAGGCAGTGCAATATAAGAGCATATACCAGATCTCAACTCTAGACTCTCTCGAATCCTAAAATATTGAATGAAAAAATGCACGAATGATGAGAGGAGGGATTTATTTATACATTTCACAAGCAATAATCGGTCGCTCACAATGTAAGGTGTCGGTGAAATAGAACAACACCAACTAGATTCATAGCAACTGGGATTCCACTTGTTATCTTGTCCCTTAATGGTCTAACGGACATGTGGAGACCCAAATATTGACAGACTGGCAAATTGATAGAATCGAACACTTTACATTGTGGAGTGATTATGGAACCCATGAACCATTATTACAACATGGAGTCTTATTGAGACCCGCAACCTTAATAGAGTGTATGAATTCCCAATTAGCTTATTTTCCAAATCTCCCATTTCTAAGCTACCTCTAAGAAAAAAACAACCTGTTTATTTGTTTATAGATATAGATACAGACACCACTTTTTCCTTTCTTTTGTTGACAATCAAAATCTGAATTATGTGATTTGATTTATAATCTTTATATTTAGTTATAAACTTGCAATGGTTATTATAAATAAGAGCATACACTAACAAGAGTAGAAAGCACATTAATGCGTGAACACACATATCATTAGAACCACTCCATTAAGACTACTTTTTCTCTGATAAACTAAGGCATTGTTTGTATCCATGTCCTTGAAATTTTTGAAAGCATGCAAAATTTGGTAAAACTATTTTAGCCCCTTCATTGAATGCAAAAGAGAAGATATCAAATAGCAGAATGTCTACATATCAATTCAAACATGCCCTGTACATATTATATATAATCATGATGGAAATGAAGTATCGTGTTCCAACTAAATCATATATTAATCATACATAACTAGATCCATTTCTGGTTGATGATAGAAATTACACATCAAAACAAATCACCAAAAAACATTTTACTTCTGAATGACCCTTACAAAAAACAAAATATCATAAAACAAATACTGCACCCAACAAATTTAGGTTACAGATAAAATTGACGATCTTGGCAATACAAATAAAAAAATATACCTATCATGAACTTCTCAATACAAATAAAAGAATCTAACAAAATGATTTGAACAACTCTATAGGAAGATAGTGCCAAAATAATGACCATTCCACTTTAGCCCCACCATTATAATCAGTGTGCATTCATTTATATTACAAACGTCCCAAACATCAACAATAAAAGACGAAAAATATGAACATACACACTCTCATGATTGCCTCAGATCCAATAATAATTGCAGAGCAAGATCCTAATAATATCACATTTTAAACAACCGGGTCAAATTTAGTTTGAATATACAAAAACCATGTGGCATCTCTCCTTTAAGAGTAGCAACCACTAACAACATATACATGACAGTTGATGGCTTAAACATGACAAGGCATAAAATAAATAATATATTCTGATCTCTATAACTCTTTCACGAAACCAAAACTCTAAGGATAGATTAAAACCCTAACAACACCGAATGAGCCCTAAGAATTAAGAGCACCATAAAATTCAATAGGCCTTAAAAAAACATCCATGATAAAAGGAAAATTTACAGTATAATGATCTTTCGTAGTTGTGGATAAAAAGCATACCGCGTTAATTATTGGATAAAAAGCATGATTCTAGTCTATATTCTTTGATAAATTGCATGTGTGGCATGCCCCTTCAAGACCCAAACTTTCAGCAATGGAGATGTTGCACGGAGATTAAAATGTCAAGAAAACTAAGAATGAAAAGTGGAATCGCATCAACCAAAACCTTCACCCTGCAAGTGCAATCCGATGTGGGTGAACCATGAATAACTACAACCTTTATATATGACAAAATCACCCTCGATTTTCCCTCTAGTATTGGAAATTGAGGCCTCAAAGATGGTATCAACATGAAATTGACTAAAAATTGAATCGAATGCAACAATATGCCTGAATTACATAGAAAATGGAGGGTGAAATAATCCCTGGGAGCCTCCATTACTAAAAATCAGGGGCGAAGGAATGATTTCACTGGAATTTCTCTAGAAATCGGGGGCAAAATATAGATTGGTGGGAGATTTTGCTAGGGAAAAAATATTTTATTTTATTTTATTTTCCCCATTAATATATGAGAGGCTATTCGTTTTGGATTTATTTTTTTCTAATAAGTATTGGGCGAACATATTTTAGCTGAAAAAACCCTTTCCATATAAGAAAATAGCCCACTAAATTTTTGTAACCCTTTTAATTTAGCCCATGGGCTAAATTTATCCCTTAAAATTATCCATGAACTCCACATAACCCCTTCCCCACCTCTGTGTTCATTTTTCGTTAGACTTTTGTGCATAGGACAAAAGAAAAAACTTCCCTTAAATTGACTTGTTGCTTCACTTCCACATACATACTTATTATTTTCCTTATCCTCATTCCTCTATATGAGTATGGATCAGAGAAGCATTACCTCCCCTCCATCATAACCTTAGCATTGGATGCATACAAAATTCAAGGCACCATTATAGGGTTCTAACCAAACTTGCAAAGGAGGATTTTGTGAGGATTTAAGTTCATCCAAATAAACTTTACAGTAAACACGAAAACAAGAAGGCATTAAAAGAATATTTACTTTTATGTTCATGGATTTTGGATCACACCTCCACATTAGAAGGATTTTGGTCTCAACAATGGAGAAGATCGAAACATATAGAGTTCACTTGCTTCTCTATGTCCACTTCTCTATGAATATGAAGGTTTATTTTTTTCTACCTTTGTTTTACTTCTACGAGGGATATTCTAATTCTCTCTATCTGTGCTATAATGAGATAGGCCTTACCACCTTTGACTAGATAACGTTTGTTTTATTTCTGATATAAAGTTTCATCTTTATCCATAAATAGAGAAGTGTCAAACATCATTTCACATCCACCCAAGAGGTGTTATATCACATAATACTTTGTCAACATAATTAACGTTAAAAATAAACCTACCCTTTTATCTTCTAATGTTTCCTAGTGTAGACTTCCCTTCTAACCATCACAATGAATACTATTGTACTTGATCGTAACTCTCTTTCCCAAAATCATCATCTACGTTTTAGAAATTAAATTACATTGAGAACCACTATCATATATAATATTTATTTACCTTGTGGTTCATTACATGTACTTTGATTTCATAAAGGGGGACTCCATCTCCACCTGTCTTTGGCTGATTTTGTGTTGTGCTAGATTTTCTTCCACATCACATGTGTTCAACAAGTATTTCTTTGGCGGTTGTCATTCATCCTTTAAGGAAATTGTATTATTTTAGATGCAGTTCATGAAGTTTCTAACACTTATCATGCATGTGCCAATTGACAGCATAGTGTTTGCAATGTTTCTTGTGATCTTTTTTTCTCTTGGTTGTTGTTATAATAATCTTCTTACCTTTATTTGGTCATCGTTTCTTTGTTTCCCCTCCTTAAAATCTAGATTGATGTAAAGGGATTTCTTGCTTACTTGACCTATCCTTTCACATTCAACAAATGTGATTTGCTTTCAGATGTTAGTGAATAGAGACCTCCAAGGCATTTCACTACTACCCTGTGTTCTTCTAAAGTGACATCCAAGGCTTGCATTCAAAATTCAAACATGTATTCTTTTACATTGTCCTTCCTTCATCTTACAGGAATGAACCATTATTCTTAATAGCATATGGAATAGAAGTGTGAATTCAAAATTCTCTTGAAATTCTTTCATTTTGAAACCATCAAAATCTGGCCTAATCTCAAGGCACCTATTTAGCTCTCCCACCATAACAAAGCACGTCCACACAGAAAATAATAGCCGCCATTCCGTGTGAATATCATGTCTTCTTCCAAGATAGTACAATTCAGAGCAAATAATCAATTATTTCTAGACTTGAGAACCAATATAATATTTTCGGTATCTCCGTCCACATTACAAGCTGGGAGTTATTTGAAAAAATAAACCATTTGAGAACTGTCGTTACCTGTACGCGTCGAAACCTCCTTGAAGCTCCGCATCATTAAAATAAACCATTAAAGGACTTCAATGAAGCTGTGAATCACTAAAATATTAAAGGTACTTCCATGAAGCTCCTGATTACTAAAATATTAAATGTCTTCTATGAAGTTCCGGATCATTAAAAAGAAACTAAAATATTAAACTACAGTGAAGTTCCAGATCATTAAAAAGAAACTAAAATATTAAACTACAGTGAAGTTCCAGATCATTAAATATTAAAGGAATGCAACTCCGATAATTAAAATAAAGAAGGGACGGAAATGTCTAATTCATTAAGTTTATGGAAAATGTCCATGAAAGTTAACGTGACAGTATAGTGAAAGCATATGGCATTGCTGCCAACATATTTCATCATTTCAAAACAATACTTACATGAATAAACAGATCATTCTTCTCTATTGAGAATACAGAGTCTATTTCATACAAGTGCCATACTTAGATCAAATCTAGGCATTCTTCAGGGGGTAATTGATTCTGAAAGAATTGTTCAGAAACCAACGGACATGTTACCCATCATAAGTGACTCATTCCACTGCCCACTTCACAGCGAAGCTAACCGGCCCAGATTTGGAAGTGGTAATGGAAACAGCACAAATGTGGCAACCCGTTGAAGGTAAGGGAGTAAATGCTGGTAAAACCAGCTGATTATAGCAATAAGGTGAAACATCCTAATAATGAGTAATACAACAAAAAAATATTCGGAATACAACAAAAAAATATTCGGGCTATCAACACGATCAAAGTTTGTTATTCAAAACATGCTTAATCGTCAACATAAATTTTTATGGCATTGATATAAGTTACCTGCTCTCCAGGTATAAGATGGATCTATGATGGTAATCATCATCATCATCACTTACTATGGTTAATTTTGATCTATTGAATCTCAACAAACAAGAGTAGGAAACTACTTGGTTTGCTTTAGAATTTGATTTTGTGCTTAAAAAGCATGGAGACATAATTTATTATTCCGTTGTATAAGGGGATATAAGTAATGACATAATCAACCACACTATTTCCAAGCCCATGAATACAAGTCATATGGCTAGAATTGGACCATTTCATAATAACATTGCAAATGATTAGATCTTGAGCACTACAAAGATTTATTAGCTTGGACCCAAACAAATTTCCTCTAAATCTTCAAAACCTCTTTGTTAGTTGTTGGCTAAAGCAATATCTTCTTCGAACCATGTAGAGAATTGGGGTTGGAATCATTGCTTAAGAGAATAGCTTGATTACTTGTTGTTTGAGCATTTTTTTTTGTAAGTAAGAAATATTATATTAACACAAATGAGATTACACATCCTCGGTTATAGTCAAAGACCTAAAAAGCCCATATCCTCCCAAAACATATTTGTTAACCAAAATAGATAGTCATTGTCCCCCTCTGGGTTCCCAAAATGACATGTGGAATAAGGTCAAACTAGACTACACTACTATAAAGCCCCCCAATAAACAACAAACCCCAGAAGCTAAAACCCATATACCGATGATAACACAAAAGCTACATAAGAAAAAGGCCCAACTAGGATAATTTACCTCTTGACTTAGAGTCCGCGTAGCATGGTAGGGAAGTCATGAAGATTGCCGATAGATCCAAACGCAAACCCAATAGCCAATGTATCATGAGGCAATGGAACATGGATCCCGAAGGCCTTCGTGATAGCATCAATATTTATGTGCATAACTTGGGCCTCCGTGTGATGCTCCTTCCATCTTTGGACTGGAACCTCGGCACCCTCTTCCTTAATCTACTGTTCACACATGACCTTCCCCATCAGTTTCTTCATCGCCCATAATAGGGAAATATTGCGCTCATATAACCCTAGTCGAGCCACATTGTTACCTGGGTGGATGACCCAGTCTTCCAACACCTTGCTCTCTTGCTGCAACTACTCATCATCAAGCTCATCTTGTAAGCTTGCCTCGATAATCTTGAGCTCAACCTGAATCTCAAATGGGAGGACCAAATTGAAGAATTAGGCTTCCATAGGTGCTCGCTTCTGCACCGGTGTGATACTATGCCTCCCTACCGGGGCCTTCCCTTTGGGAATCCTCCACGATGTGGCCTTACTTCCCTTGTGCCCTCATTCGTAGTTTGCATCCTTGACCAAATAGAGATGAGGCACCTTTAATTCAGCAGAATTGACATAGTATGCATGCAAAGAAGAAGGAAAATATGTCGAAACAAATGGCCACCTTTTCGGGACTTAAATAGAAGGATGCCATTATCCTCCACGATAATCATCGTGACTCTACTTATTTCAGCCACATGTATGATACTTCCCCTCAGATATCCACCCTTAAGTACCGACGATCCGCCACCTCGAGATCTCATAAATTCCCCTACAGATATCCTTCCTCTACATGATGCCAAGAGGTTGAAAATAATTGCCTTTAAATTCTTCTTAGCATTCTCCATACTAACCCACCTATCATGCTTTCTAGGTGGTGAGCCATTTGTCTGATCGAACGGACACCTGTTAATTGTTCTCTTAATCATGTATGGCGGCCTCTCCTTGACAAGACACATCCAAAGGGTGCAAGGTTTCGCATTGTCCTTTAAACATCTCGTCAATTAATTCATCAAGTGTACCTTCCATGATTTTCCTTCTATCTTGGGATACTTTGTTTGCCAGCAAGTCTGCCACCCCATTCCCTTTCCCCATAACATGGCAGAAAGAGAAGTTTCACGTTTCTAGGAGGAGGCCCGCCAAACATTCAATCCTATGAAAAAACCACCAGTTGGATGACACCTTGGAGTAGGGGGTTCCATTTTGCACGTGTTTCGCCATTTCCAAAATATTGTTTGATTCCCCCTCCACAACAAGAGGGAACCAGTTTTTTCGTTGGGCAATGAGCAGGACATGGATCATCCCTTCAAGTTCCATAGTGTTGTTGGTATCAAACCCGATATGCCCCATGTAGATGCTCATAATGTTTCCAGTGTGATCTTTAAACATACCACCAAACCCCGCCTTCCCAGGATTTCCTTTAGAGGCCCCATCAAAATTAAGTTTGAGGAGACCCCTAGCCGGAGCCATCCATTAGACTAGGCTAGAGACCCCCTTTCTAAAGGTCGGTTGGATACCAAAACACTACGGGGGACCTAAAATCCCCCATGCCTGCAGTATCAAGGGTTCATCCCCCTATGCCTTCCAATCCTCCCCCATCCAAGGATTCATGCAAATCGTTTCTAGAATCCTATCTTTTATAATGATCCGGACCCTCTCTACAGTGTTGGACTTCCCCTGAAATGTTCTAGCATTTTATTCTCTCCATACTTCCCAAACCATGAACCCCAGAAATATTTTCCACAAGTAGTTAGCAATTGAGTTCTAAAATGGATTTTTTGTCCATTAACTAATGGTGAGGTTAGGGTGACCCATGTTCTTCTTGGACCTTCTGAACACCATTATCCCACAACAGCATGGTGAAAGAACACCCGTCCAAAAGATGATCAATGTTTTCTTTGGCTTTCTCACACAAGCAACATCGGTAAGGTCCTTGTAGCCCCCTTTTCATGAGATTGTCACTAGTTAAAATGTGAAATTTAATCAGAAGCCATAAAAAGTTCGTGACCTTCGTCCATAATTGGGCTTTCCAAAAAAAAATCCACACTACTTCTTGAGGGGGTTGATTGAACCCTGTCCATATTTCATAGGCTTCTTTGATAGTAAAGACCCCTTTTGGGGAATAACCCCACCACAACTTGTCCTCCCTGTCATGAATTTGGATCTACCTATATTGGAGAGCTTCCCTTATGAGGGAAGACTCCGCTTGGGTCCCCATCATGTCCCACCATTCTTGGTTATACCATTCATGAGATTCATCATCCGTGGCTCCCTCCCTCCAGGAGTATTTAACTTTTTGTTTACGTTGAGCCTCAAAAGCTTGTTGGAGCATGGGATCATCCAGGGAATCTTGTGGTTTCGGAATTTGTTAGCATTAAAGTAACCCATTAAGAGGATATTTCCTTCATTACTTAAACTAGAAATGTTAGGTTCAAGGCCATTATAAGCACAAATTTTATCTAAATTGTTCTTCTTATAAAAGTTAGAATTGATAGGCACAAAATAAATCACTATAAATATTTGTAAGCATTAATACATGTGATCTACATCCAAATGTACCAATTGAAGTCATATTTCTTATAAAATATAATATGAGGGGAGATGTCCTTCCTACTATAACAAATTATTCCTCCAATGCCACATAAACATGATCACTTATTCTATATCGGCCATAAGATTAATCATTATATGTTGGAAACATTAGATTCTTCATGTTCCCAAGTTTTAACGAGCAATATATTATTAATTTCATTTGAAATACAACTGAACTTGGGATATTTATTCCATGTAAATCCCTGACAGTTCCAAGAGATGATCCAGAGTGTGCCTAATTCCTATTTATTATTATATTTTGGTCTCTATCTCGAATCACATCTTTTATATTTCTAATTAATTCCCATTTCCCTTCATTCTCAGTTTCATTTACCTTTTGAACCTCCATTATTAAGTCGTCGTGATATTCTTTAATGATATCTTCATTTATAAATATACTTGATCCTTTTAAGACTCGGGGTTTTACTGAATACTCCAAATTTATGGTTAGTAGGGATAACCTTAATGTGGATTAGCCTATCTTTATTCTTGGTTAATTTTCCCAACTTTTTTCTTCTATGAGATAAGTAGTTTCACTTTGTAACTTATTATGTAGTTTTCCAACTAGAGCTAGAGTATCATCTTTAGCCTCTTCCTTCAAGCCAAAACTTATGAGGTTCAAGGATCACTTTTTATGCTCATAGTCTAATTCTACCAGCTTATTCATTTCTTGTTTGATATCCAATTTACCTTCAAGACTATATAGGGTTAGATTGTTATTTAACTTTTCTTCTAGCTCTTTAATCTTTTTTTTCATCTCAAGATCATCAATTTTTCCTCATTGGGTTGGTTGGTTCGTTTCTTGGATTTTCTTTTCCATTTCCTGTAATCTAATCTCCATTATCTAAAACTTATTCTCCAACACTATTATCTTATTATCTTCTTTTTTTTTTAATCAATTTGTCTATTTGTATTTTAATCTTCATAGGATGCAAATTTTTTTATCAAGTATGACCTCTAATTATGTTTGAAGTCTAGCTTCTCTTTGTTCTCTATGTTTCTCTAGTGACTCTATATATTCTTCAAGGCTCTGTAGGGGAACTGTGCTAGGTCTCCCTTTGGTACTTTTTGGTAAATGTTGTGAAGTATTCATACTTGAAAAAATAAATATTGACCAAAAGAAGGAAAATGAACTTATAGACTTGATATAACTTCAAATCTACAACTTCGGATCTACTTTGTGGTGCCTTTGTTTGAATGATCATGAATCACAGCCTATTGCTGAAAGGGAAGATGAATAGGGGTTTTTGTTGGTTCCTTGAACCGCGAAGTACCTGGGTCTACACTGGAAACCTCTAGCTCAGTTATATATGCCAATAATATGCTTTAATAATACCCCTTCCAATCTGTGCAAAAACTTGTTTCTCACGAGAACCCATGGATATTGGTTTGTTTCCTTAGATATTATTTTCTTTAGCCTTATTTTTGCCTCATATATCTTTGTTGTGCCTCATATATGTGTCCCTTCGACCTTCAATTTGCCTCAAACACACAAGAAATTTGTAGGGTTGGTGTCTTAGATTGTTCCTCACATATTCTTTGCTCGGCTCCTCTACAAGCTTATACATGCCAAGATTTAAATATATGTGTTAGAAAAACGGGATCTTAGAGCACTAGCATAAAATAAGATGCATAAATAAAACACATAAAGACAATACAAGAGAGGCACCAATATATGTGGTTCACCTAATATGGGATACGTCCACGGAGTAATTTCCATTCCTTTTATTATACCATCCATCAAATGAAGGGATACAACCCACAACATATCTTCTATAATTTCATCTTCACTCTCTCACAGTCTCTCTCACACAATCACATAGATATTTTTTCACAATACTACAATTCAATACACAACCATATTCAATGCCTTCCTTTTAAGAAGGGATTTCCATGGGAAAATACCATGGGATACCCAATATCATGGGATCGTAAACCATTGGCCAAAAAACAACCCAAAAAAATTATTTTAAGGGAACTACCCCCAAACTCTTTCTAGAGGTCCGTTGTCCCCCGGACCCCCCCAACCGAGGGGGATGGGACCCCCTGGACCCCCTTCTAGGACGAGTGTATAATCCACTTGCACATCATATAAAACTGGGTTACAGACATGGATGAACGACAAGATGTCTGAATTAGGAAGATAATCAGGCTTCACAACCAACAATATGATTCGTGTCACCTAGGGAGTCGAAAGGAGGATAACAAAGTTGACTGAATGAAGCTCTCTTATGGTAGAAGTGAACAATACTATACTGAATAAGAAAAACAATGTAGATAATAACCTAACAGAAAAGACTAAAAGCGATAGACAATGCCAATCACATGGTAATGCAAGTTAAGAATTGATAACAGAGATACCCGAAGGGTGAAAAATCATGTTTTATTGAGTAGTCATGTGTGGGACATTGGTCTCTTAAGTCCATAATCCAACCATATATCAAGGTGTATTGAGTCAAAAGACTCGTTTACACGAATGTAGGTCAAATGAAGGAAGCATGAGGAACCAATTGAGCCTTCTCTTCTGGGACCATCTTAGTGCAATCAAGAACAAGGAACCCTTCCATATTTGGGCTTACATGCATATATACAAATATGGAGAAACCTTGGGATCCTACCCATTGGATTTCATTTACAAAGAAGCAGTTACATTTGATTGAGGAGACCGACCGTTTTATTTTCTTCTTTCAACTATAATTAAATATGGAGAGACACCATGGGCACATTGATGGCATCTTCTTGGTTCCTTCTGATAGATTAGAATGTTAGCTAACATGTGTTTGAGTCATCAAATTCCACAGTGCATTTATGATGAATGAATCTTGAAGAATATTGTGTGAGTCAGTTGATTCGATGGATCAACTGATTCACAAGGTCAACTGAGTTGATGGATTGACTAATGTGTAGGTTTGACTGATTCGATGCAACTAAGATCCAACCAAGGAGTTGAATGGGACTAAGGACTAGTCGATGGTGTCATTTGAGTCCTGAAATGGATCAGAATTTCTCGCTTAAGTGGAAAAGGTCCTCATTTCCTACTTAATAAGATGAGAAAATGTGTGCTCCAATTTGGTGATAGGATAGCACTTTCCTTGAGTTGGGAGTTGTCTTGCTTTGGCCACATGAAACAAGAAAATTGTTTTCTTCCTTGTGTGGCATGCTTGTTGTCTGACAATGGTGTCAATGGAAAGGGGCTCTTGAACATATAGATGGATTTAAATTCTGGATATATCATATGTAAGTTGATAGGTTCTAATAGTGGTGGAAAGTACGATCGAAGAAAGTCCATATTGAATATTGGATGCAAAGCCAGGTATGGTGGAATGATCTTAAAAGAATTTTCCCCAATTTTCTCAAGAATGGTGTAAGGACCATATCGTAAAGGATTCATGATATTCCTCTAAGGGAAACATAATATTTCTTTCTTGAGATGAAACTAGGAACTAATACCCAATTTTGAATGAATGATGAATATGATGCTTGTCACCTCGATCCTTGGATTTCACACTAGCTCATTACAACATCGCTTGTGCTTGTTTCTAAATCTTAAAAACCTTATGAGCTAGAAATGGAAAAATTAGCTCAAGAAGAAGCAAGGGGAGTTGAAAAGAAGCTTGGATACATGGCAGAACAAGCAGAGCAAGTCATTGATTATTTAAACAATGGGACTAAAAGGCTGTTGGAAAATTTACAAATTGAGAACATAACTGTTATCACACCATAGTAGCAGGGCTACTATTCTTGTACAGCAGATATCTGCACATTCCAGAGCTTCTTTTATTCCAGAGCATGGCTATATATTTTGGATCACTCATGATCAGAGTAGTACATTATTCAGATTTGTATATGACCTTGTGTCAAGGCTGAGCCTTGAGAGTTCAGATTTGATGACTGATGTGACCACTTATCCCATTACAGTTTCAGTTCAGTGCCTAGAGATGTATTGCAGCAGTGTTTCAGATGATACATGATGATTATTATTATGATGATGTTGTACGATCTATGGATATGTTCTCACTGACTGTGGATTATTATCTTGTTGATTTAGTCATGATCATAGCATGTGCTTGGTATATTATTCCTGATGTGGCAAACTATTTAAAATGAACTGTAAATCATAAAATGGACAATTGCTTGCACTTTTAGGTCATTTAACAAAACTTACTGGTTTTTCACCTTACATAGACATGGTATTTCCCTGACACCAGTTGTCTGCTAGTGTAGGCTCCATATTCACTTGTCTCCATCCATACATGACCTTCCTATTTGACTTTAAACCCTGACTCGTCTCATTTTGACTTTCTGATACTGAGGACTTCCCCATTTTTCTACCTCTGTGTTTGGACCGCATCCCTGTTTATTCGGTGTCTCGGCTCTGAGTTGGTGACAGAACTTGCCTTTGGTGAGTTGGATTGTAGGCCTAAATCATTCTGGTCGGTTGTCCCGATGTTTGGCATTGGCTCGAACTCCCCCTAGTCACTTGAGATGTTGTTGGCTAAAACTGAAAGCTCATGTTCTACCTGTGGAAACTAAATAAATTCACCCATGGAAACAAAAAGGGCAAGAGCAATGAAAAGCTAAAAATACTCCTCGAAGAGTATAAGAAAGGTCCAAAAAGCAATGATTCTTAAAAGCTATATCTAAACAATTGCTGACCTTGTATAAATATATGAAAAACATGCCCTGGATGCAAGATGCAACTAGTTGTGCTTCTCAGCACATCTGAAATCCGAAGGGTTATGTAGGCCAAAAAGGCCATGGAAATAAAATTGAATGATCCTAATGAACCTGGATCAACTTGATGTAGACATGATGCCTAAGTTGAATAAGCACTCTCTAAACAACTTATCCATTTGTGAGGCACAGCCATCCCCCGTGTTCTTTTGTCCAGCACAGAGTTTGTAGCTTCCCCCTTCTCCCAGTCCAAAGTATTTTTGAGTTAAGTTAGACAAGTCAAACCCTTGGCCCAACCTTGCTCCTAGCCTTCATCCTTCACTAGCAGTTTGACCATGTCCAATGGGTGAGTTTGTCATTTGAACTATTGTGCAAGTAATTTATTATAACAACGGAATATGTTAACTCGATTAATGCCACTGAATGGAATTTATACTTTGAGCTTAGCTATGGGAATGATTAGAGAAGCATTGTCTTAGTCTACTGATGTGATTTATCCTTGATTATATATATTCTTGGGATCCGTGATGATGTGGACCATGTATGATGATTATTGATAATGATTTATGGGCCCACATATTTGATGATGATATCATATGATGGACATATGATGCAGATGATGTTTGATCCAGTTCAACAGGTTTATTATTTCTTCAGATCAGCAGATTATACATTGTCCATATATGGTGGACCCTACAGCAGGCCCATTAGGGAAACCCAGGGTGTATGAGTACTCATTCCTAGTGGATTTGGGTCTTCTGGATGCATTGAGACACTTATCTTTCAGTTCCAGGCACTTCTGACAGTGATTGATGCAGTTTTACACTTGTTGACCAGATTGGGGGCTGATTTCCCAGCCTGAGCAGCAGGGGCCCCGAGAGGCCAGTTCACCTAGGGCGCTGATGATGGAGGGGGTGGTCCAGCCACTTGTTATTACCATTTATCCCCCCTTCCGGAGAGCCTGGTGGGATCAGATGGACAGCGCTAGCAACCTAGGAGGCAGTTTTGGCACTTTCACAGTTCCCGAGGCAGTTAAAAAATGGGATAAAGTGGTCAATGAGGAAATCGATTTGGGCAATTGAGGCAAGGTTTTGGCATTTGGTTTTCACAGAGGTCTTCCAGGATGGAATCACTATCTTCCAGTCAGTTTTCACCATGTGGGTATGCCCGGATTGATCACAGGAGGACATTTACTGCTTGACTGTCATGGATTCTAAGGACAGTTTTGGTCATTTTTATTATATTGGACATATTTTATTATTTTATTGTGCCTTGGGGATGAGCTAGTAAGGATTAATACCTCCTAGCCCCACCATGAGCTTATTTTATCATGTCCTAGTCATCATGAGGTGGATTATTGTACTTTTTACCCCTCTAGTGGGATGACGTCACCCTCCATTGTACCATTTAGTGAGGGCGCTATTGTTATGTTGAGTGATCCATGTGATATATTGTTATGGGTCATCTTAGCCATTGATTGTATGATGAGATCTTATAATCTCAACCACCCATTTGATGTAGTATTATGGAGTGGTATAGGGTTTTGGTCTTTATTATCCTATATAAGGAGGAGACCCCCCATTGTAAAGCTCACCTTTGGAGCTCTGGAATATTGGAATAGAAGATTTTTTGTGGAGCACATCTCTCTTGTATTGTGGATTCTCTTGCATATTGAATATACAGTATCTCTTCTATGTATCATTGTGGATTTTGGTGCTTTTGCTAACCTTTTGACAGGAAAGTCGAATTGGAGAGAGGAGGGCGACTTCATGAGGGTTATTGTTGGAGGGATCCACATATTCTCTTTTGGGTTGATCTTGTGACAGGGAGTATCATTATTGTATCTTCGTGACATAGTTGATGCTTTCTATTACATCTTTCTACCATTTTCATAATCATCTTGCTTGACTTGTTTCTTTGATCTTGTCTTGTAGGAGGAGGACGATTTGGCTATCTTGGAGAAGGGCGATTTGGTTGGAGCACTTGGATCTCACTCTTGAATATACACATAGGAGAATGCTATCAACTTGCAAGGTGGCCATAAGCAATTGAGGTAAGATCTACAAGGTATGTGCCTCTTTCATCCATTCTATCTTCATTGGTCATAAAACCCTAATTAAATCAAAACCCCAATTTTGGTATTTCTTAGATCTACTTAGATCTAGCCTTGCAATTGAAAAGATATTAAAAACCCACCTCTATAGGATCCACCCCTAGTTGGATCTATAGTTTGGTGGTGATTGGCTAAAAATTGACACACTTTTCAATGCAAAAAGCCTTCTTGAACCTAAATCGATTTTCCTAAGAGAAGCTTGTTGGGTTAGATCTAGCACATGGGTAGGTGAGATCCAACTTGATTTGACATCTAGACATTTGATAACCTATACCCATATCTTTACTTTGGTGAAAACTACCTTGTGGACATCTCTCCATGTTTTAAGGGGTTGAAACCCCCTTTTGACCTTCTTGGCATCTTAAAACTTAGATCTACTAAGATCTAGCCATTGGATTCACTTGAAACTTTGAAGGAACATAGATCGGGGTACTAACATCCCGGATCTACATTTTGGTGGCCATTGGACTTGATTTGGTCCACCAAAACCCATTTTTGGACCCTCCTTGAGCAAATCGCACCCCCTTGATTTTTTGAGTTGGTCCACTTCTAGGAAGTGGGTGTTGGAGATTTTCGTGGATTTGGAATGCCCATGCCTTGAAACCTAGGTCTATACTGTCCTTTCGTCAAGATACGCCTTGGGGATTGCATTCCTTGTTTTAAGGGATTGTGGTCCACTTTTGGTCATCACTTAAAAACCTAGATCTAATAAGATCCAACCATTGAATCTCATTCAACCCACTTGACTTGGCTTCTAGGTGTCCCGATCTACAATTTGACATACTTTTTTACCCCATTAGCCCACTTAACAAGGCACTAGTCCATCACCAAGCAAGTCGCACTCCTTGGGATTGGTGTCAAATCCTAGATCTAGTACATGGGTACTCCTAGAACCAACTCAAACTTATAGATCTAGCTTATATCTAACCTATAGTATCAACCTCATACCTAACTCCACCTTGTGGGTGCACCTAGAACCATTTCACACTTCCCAAGAAAACAAGACCCACTTGTGCAAACACATGGTACTATACCTAGTCATCATACCCCATTATGTGGCCTAAACCATACATAGGTTGAAACATTAACAATCTCTTTTACTTCCCTCAACCATACCTTGACCCTTAGGTCCACTTAGCCTTGCATTGGTTTCCGTAACTCATCATTTACCTACCCTTAGAAACCTTTGTTTGGATCCAATCAACTGTGATTGGGGTATAGGGTCTCCCCCTTGGTCTAGTTACACCTTGACCTAAAGTGAAGAGTGCCTCGGTTGACGTGACTCCCACATTGCATTGGGAACCGTGGCATCTCTTGGGTCACCTCTTTATTTGCCTATCTCCTCTACCGTCCCGGATGGGATACCTCTAGGGGCAACTACAAGTTGTGTGATAACATTTTTGGCGCCGTTGCCGGGGAGGTAGGGGCCTACCTTGGTTCAACACACCTTTGTGTCTCACTATCTCTCTGCACTTTAAACGACATACCTCTTGGTAGTAGAGCCTAAAAATCTACCTGGCGACTCCTAATCGTGACTCCGCTGAGAAGAGAACCCACAAAGAGATGTCAACTCAAAATAACATCTCTCCCGAGATGACCATGGAATTTATGACAAACATGTGTGAAATGGTCACCAACATTGCTACATTCTTAAGAATCAAGATGAGGATCTCAAAAGACGTGATCAACAAACCAAAGAGATGTTAAAATCCATCTGTAGCAATTCAATCCCTCCAAAGGCTAGTCCTCCCAAGACTCAACAACCTAAAACGATTGACCCACAGCCTAGCAAGACAGTTCATCAACCTGTCCGAAGAATCTTGCCAAAAGCTCCAAAGCTTTCTCCTGAGGTCATCTCGAAGGGTAAAACTGTGACCAACACTAGCCAATCTCCTCCTACAAACAAAAAGACAGATCAAGCAATAAAAATTGATCCTCCCCCTAAAACTAACGTTCCCAAAGCAACCCTTTGGAGAAAGCAACCAAAACCTCCCACGATTCTAAAACCTAATAAGGAACTCCCTAGAACAAACATTCCAAGTAAGCTAGCCAATTCGTCTGCTTCGGTTTCCCTAGAAGACCTAATCAAGATCCCGGCTGTTAAACATGACATTATGAAATTCCTAGGTTTGGGTACGAATGAAAAGGATAAGGAAAACCCCCACAACCTAAACATAGATATTACAAGCTTCCTAGAAAAGATAAACATGCCTATTCCATTTTGTGAAATATTCAAGATCCCTTCATTCCACAAAAGAGCTACTACTCATCTTGGGATTCAAACAAGGAAGCAAGCTCCTGAGAAAGCTTCTGCAGAGATTAGGGATTCCCCTGTAATGATCCAAAGTGTCTCTGGTGACAACTCTGGAAAATTCCCACCCTTTTATATTGCATTGGAAGTGAATAGTTTGATATTACATAATTGCATGTTGGACTCAGGAGCTGAAGTAAGTGTCATGCCTTTAAGAGTCATGGAACAACTTGAGTTAGTACCCACAAGACCCTACAGAAATGTATGTGGCATGGATTCCAAGACTGTGAAATCTATTGGGATAATTGAAAACCTGCCTGTTAGGTTGGCTGCCTGCTCTGATATTGAACTCTTAATGGATGTTTTAGTCCTAGATATCCCTGACGCGTGGGGAATGTTGTTGTCCAGGGAGTGGTCGGCAAGATTGGGGGGAAGTGTCCAAATGGATTTAACATATGCCACAATCCCAACCAAAGAAGGTTCATTCATAACTCTGTTTAATGAACCATCTATGCAAGAACATGTTGAAACACCTGAACACTTATTCACTGAGGCAATGTATTCAAGTGATGAAATTGGAAACTTCATGATTCTAGCAAATTACTGGGAGGAGGTTAAAAAGTAGCCTTTTTCACATGAACAAGTATGGAAAATGCATTTTGATGGGGCCCGTTCCCGACATGGTGCAGGAGCCGGTATAGTCTTAATTTCACCATCGGGAGAAAAGAGTCTGTTTTCTTTCCGTTTAGAGTTTGAGTGCACTAACAATGTGGCCGAGTATGAAGCATTGCTTCTGGGCTTGGAAATTGCCAGAGAAAGAAACATCAAATCACTATCTGTCACAGGAGATTCTGACCTCATTGTGTCCCAAATAAAAAACAAATTCGCCGCTAAAAATAATAGACTTAGAGACTATAGGAATGCAGTTTGGGACACCATTGAATGCTTTGATGCCTTCGGGATTAAGGCTATTCCCCGAGAACAAAATACTTTGGCTGATGAACTATCTGTGATGGCCAGTACTCTTCAAACATCTGAGTCTCTAAAACAAGAAAACTGCAAACTTGAAGTTTTATTCAGACCCTCTGTCCCTGATAATGAAGACCATTGGCAAGTTTTTAACAATGATGCCCAAATCATACGATTTTTAAATGCTTCCAAAACCCCAATGGTAAATTTTGAGGATGAGATAAAAGGTGATTCAATTGAAGGTATGGATGTCACAGAAATAGTTTTCCCCCTTGAGAAAAATTTCAACAGGCATGATGAATACAAGGGTAGGAGATCTGAACCTGTGGATTGGGTCATGGAAATAAATGTAGGGTCTACTTGTTCTCCCAAAATGATCAGGATTGGGATAAATGCCTCAGAAGAAGAAAGAAGAAGAATTATTGAGTTAATCAGAGAGTATAAAGATGTCTTTGCATGGGTCTATGATGATTTAAAAACTTATGATCATTCCATTATAGAACACACTATTCCTCTTAAAGAGGGAGCCAAACCATATCGACAAAAGTTGAGAAACATGATCCCTAAGTTAGCTCCTTTAGTTAAAAAGGAATTGGAAAAGATGTTGGCAGCAGGTATCATTAGACCAGTTAGGCATACAACCTGGGTATCCAATCCGGTAATCGTAAGAAAGAAAAACGGGGAGATTAGAATTTGTATTGACTTTAGGAACCTAAATCAAGCATCTCTAAAAGACAACTATCCTTTGCCCAATATGGAAAATCTGTTGCAAAGTGTAACAGGGGCTGGCATGTTATCCCTACTTGACGGATTTTCAGGTTACAACCAGGTCCAAATGAAGAAGGAAGATCGTGGGAAGACAACCTTCACCACCCCGTGGGGAACCTTCGAGTATATAAGAATGCCATTTGGGCTTTTGAATGCAGGATCAACCTTTCAAAGGGCAATGGATCATGCATTTGAAGGCCTAATTGGCAAAATCATTGCAATTTATCAAAATGATCTAACTGTCTTCTCGAAAGACAGGGGAGACCACGTAAAACATTTAAGGAGAATCTTTGAAAGATGTCGGAAATTTGGAATATCCTTGAATCCTAAAAAGTCTACCTTCGGGGTGGATGAGGGGAGGTTGTTAGGTCACATTGTGTCCAAAGAAGGCATTAGAATTGATCCGGAAAGAGTGCAAGGAATCCAAGCCATAACTCCTCCGAAGGATGTCAGCTCATTAAGATCATTTTTCGGAAAAATAAACTTCATAAGGAGATTCATCCCTAACTTAGATGAATTGGCCAAACCTTTGAATAATTTGCTGAAGAAGGATGTGAAATTTGTTTGGGATAAGAAATGTGATGCCTCATTCGAGTCTCTAAAGAAAGCCATTGCTTCTGCACCTGTCCTAGTAAGCCCAAACTACAACAAGGAGTTTTTGATTTATTCCTATGCTTCCGAGGACACCATAGCAGGTGTGTTGTTGCAAAAGAATGAAGAAAACCATGAGCAACTGGTGGCCTTTATGAGTAAAAATATTAGAGACGCGGAACTAAACTACACAACCACTGAAAAACAAGCCTATGCCTTGGTCAAGTCGTTAAAACATTTTAGGACATATATCGGATACTCCAAAATCATTGCCTACGTCCCTTATCAAGCAGTGAAAGATGTCTTATCTCAGCCTGATGGCATAGGGGTTAGGGGAAACTGGATTTCTAGGATTCAAGAGTATGACATTGAAATCAAACCAGTCAAGATAGTGAAAGGCCAAGGGTTGGCACAGCTATTAACTGATTCCAAACCGCAGCAAAATAACATGATCCTTTATATTAATGAAGATCACGAGTGGTACAAAGACATCATTTTCTACCTAAAACATATGACCTGTCCAGACCACCTTGTAGACCACCAAAGAAGAGCTTTGAGGCTAAAAGCATCTAAGTATGTATTAACTGAGGATGGTTTGGGTTGGAAGAATCCAGATGGAATCATACTCAAATGTGTAAATCATGATGACTCCCAGAGAATCATTAAGGAAATGCATTTTGGATTATGCGGAGGACATTATGCACCTAGAACCACAGCTACTAAGATCATGAGAGCTGGGTATTATTGGCCATCCCTGTTCAAAGATGTGCACACGTTTGTTAGAACATGTCAAGAGTGTCAATTTTATTCAGGAAAACCTAGACTACCTTCCTTGCCTTTGACCCCAGTTATTGTAGAAGCTCCCTTCCAACAATGGGGAATGGATTTTGTAGGACCAATAAACCCAAGCTCTTCAGGAGGATATAAATACATCTTGACCTGCACAGATTATTTTACTCGCTAGGTTGAAGCTGTCCCTACCAAGAAATGCACCGAAGAAGTAGTGGTCAAATTTTTAGAAGAAAATATCGTTTCCAGATATGGTTGCCCTTGTAAAATCACAACCGATAATGCCCCAGCTTTTAGCAAGACGGAGATGACAACCTTTTGTTCTGACCATGGCATCACTCTATCCCACTCCTCCAATTATTACCCCCAGGGAAATGGATTGGTTGAGTCAAGAAACAAGAACCTAATTAGACTTCTGAAAAGAATGATCGGCGAAAACAAAAGGACTTGGGACGTCAAGCTTAAGTATGCCCTCTGGGCAGATAGAACAACAGTTAAAAGAATAACAGGAAAAGCTCCTTTTGAAATAGTATATGGACAAAACTTAAGGCTTCCAATCAACCTCCAAATCCCTGTGTATGAACTACTGCGACAATGTTCCACTGAGCAAGAAGCCATGCAAGCAAGAATTGATAAGTTAGTAGAACTAGATGAAAACAGAAGGGAAGCATGGGATAAAATGGTGTTGGAACAAGAAAGAATAAAAAGAACTTTTGATCAACGGAGCAGGGACATAAATTTTGGAGTTGGTGATATAGTTCTACTGTGGGATAAGAACAAAGAGAAACCTGGAAACCATGGCAAGTTTGAAAATATATGGATGGGTCCCTATCAAATAAGTAGAGTTGCAGGTAAAAATTCCTTTTGGTTGGAAACATTGGATGGGTATGAATTGGAGCTGCCAGTAAATGGGGTACTGTTGAAACACTACTACCCCCTTATCCCTTTCGAATGACTTACCTTGCCTTGCATGTTTAGAATAGGTAGCTTCTGAATAAGCTCACTTGAGCAGTAGGATTTGTGTGATTTTTCTTTTTCTGTGTGCCGAGTATTGTCCCTTTCTTGCCTAAGTTGAGTCTTGCTCCTTCCTAAGCTTGTCTCTTCTCCTGCATGCATTTAAGAAATTGTAGTTATCATTTTTATTGTTGGATGCCTGCGCAAGTTGAGATTGGCTGATTTAAGAAGTTACTCTTTTCCTCCTGCACAGTAAATAAAAATGATAATAATATATGCCATGTTAGTTTATATTTATATTTTGACGCATTTTCAGTTTATGCTTTAGATTAGTTTTTAGTTTTATTTTATATTTGTCCCATACATGCTCCATGATGGTATTCTAGTGTTTGTGAGAGCAGGAACAGGTGCAAGATAAAAGCTGAAAGCAAGGATGGTGCAGTGCTGGATTGAAGATTGATGTAGAGCAGTTCAAGACCAGAGATTCTGAGGTTCTCAAGCGCTCTCTCCCTTAGAGAACTTTTCCCAGCTGGAGCCAGATGTTATCACACCATAGTAGCAGGGCTACTATTCTTGTATAGCAGATATCTGCACATTCCAGAGCTTCTTTTATTCCAGAGCATGGCTATATATTTTGGATCACTCATGATCAGAGCAGTACATTATTCAGATTTGTATATGACCTTGTGTCAAGGTTGAGCCTTGAGAGTTCAGATTTGATGACTGATGTGACCACTTATCCCATTACAGTTTCAGTTCAGTGCCTAGAGATGTATTGCAGCAGTGTTTCAGATGATACATGATGATTATTATTATGATGATGTTGTACGATCTATGGATATGTTCTCACTGACTGTGGATTATTATCTTGTTGATTTAGTCATGATCATAGCATGTGCTTGGTATATTATTCCTGATGTGGCAAACTATTTAAAATGAACTGTAAATCATAAAATGGACAATTGCTTGCACTTTTAGGTCATTTAACAAAACTTACTGGTTTTTCACCTTACATAGACATGGTCTTTCCCCGACACCAGTTGTCTGCTAGTGTAGGCTCCATATTCACTTGCCTCCATCCATACATGACCTTCCTATTTGACTTTAAACCCTGACTCGTCTCATTTTGACTTTCTGATACTGTGGACTTCCCCATTTTTCTACCTCTATGTTTGGAGCGCATCCCTGTTTATTCGGTGTCTCGGCTCTGAGTTGGTGACAGAACTTGCCTTTGGTGAGTTGGATTGTAGGCCTAAATCATTCTGGTCGGTTGTCCCGATGTTTGGCATTGGCTCGAACTCCCCCTAGTCACTTGAGATGTTGTTGGCTAAAACTGAAAGCTCATGTTCTACCTGTGGAAACTAAATAAATTCGCCTATGGAAACAAAAAGGGCAAGAGCAATGAAAAGCTAAAAATACTCCTCGAAGAGTATAAGAAAGGTCCAAAAAGCAATGATTCTTAAAAGCTATATCTAAACAATTGCTGACCTTGTATAAATATATGAAAAACATGCCCTGGATGCAAGATGCAACTAGTTGTGCTTCTCAGCACATCTGAAATCCGAAGGGTTATGTAGGCCAAAATGGCCATGGAAATAAAATTGAATGATCCTAATGAACCTGGATCAACATGATGTAGACATGATGCCTAAGTTGAATAAGCACTCTCTAAACAACTTATCCATTTGTGAGGCACAGCCATCCCCTGTGTTCTTTTGTCCAGCACAGAGTTTGTAGCTTCCCCCTTCTCCCAGTCCAAAGTATTTTTGAGTTAAGTTAGACAATTCAAACCCTTGGCCCAACCTTGCTCCTAGCCTTCATCCTTCACTAGCAGTTTGACCATGTCCAATGGGTGCGTTTGTCATTTGAACTATTGTGCAAGTAATTTATTATAACAACGGAATATGTTAACTCGATTAATGCCACTGAATGGAATTTATACTTTGAGCTTAGCTATGGGAATGATTAGAGAAGCACTGTCTTAGTCTACTGATGTGATTTATCCTTGATTATATATATTCTTGGGATCCGTGATGATGTGGACCATGTATGATGATTATTGATGATGATTTATGGGCCCACATGTTTGATGATGATATCATATGATGGACATATGATGCAGATGATGTTTGATCCAGTTCAACAGGTTTATTATTTCTTCAGATCAGCAGATTATACATTGTCCATATATGGTGGACCCTACAGCAGGCCCATTAGGGAAACCCAGGGTGTATGAGTACTCATTCCTAGTGGATTTGGGTCTTCTGGATCCATTGAGACACTTATCTTTCAGTTCCAGGCACTTCTGACAGTGATTGATGCAGTTTTACACTTGTTGACCAGATTGGGGGCTGATTTCCCAGCCTGAGCAGCAGGGGCCCTGAGAGGCCAGTTCACCTAGGGCGCTGATGATGGAGGGGGTGGTCCAGCCACTGTTATTACCATTTATCCCCCCTTCTGGAGAGCCTGGTGGGCTCAGATGGATAACGCTAGCAACCTAGGAGGCAGTTTTGGCACTTTCACAGTTCCCGAGGCAGTTAAAAAATGGGATAAAGTGGTCACTGAGGAAATCGATTTGGGAAATTGAGGCAAGGTTTTGGCATTTGGTTTTCACAGAGGTCTTCCAGGATGGCATCACTATCTTCCAGTCAGTTTTCACCATGTGGGTATGCCCGGATTGATCACAGGAGGACATTTACTGCTTGAATGTCATGGATTCTGAGGACAATTTTGGTCATTTTTATTATATTGGACATATTTTATTATTTTATTGTGCCTTGGGGATGAGCTAGTAAGGATTAATACCTCCTAGCCCCACCATGAGCTTATTTTATCATGTCCTAGTCATCATGAGGTGGATTATTGTACTTTTTACCCCTCTAGTGGGATGACGTCACCCTCCATTGTACCATTTAGTGAGGGCACTATTGTTAAGTTGAGTGATCCATGTGATATATTGTTATGGGTCATCTTAGCCATTGATTGTATGATGAGATCTTATAATCTCAACCACCCATTTGATGTAGTATTATGGAGTGGTATAGGGTTTTGGTCTTTATTATCCTATATAAGGAGGAGACCCCCCATTGTAAAGCTCACCTTTGGAGCTCTGGAATATTGGAATAGAATATTTTTTGTGGAGCACATCTCTCTTGTATTGTGGATTCTCTTGCATATTGAGTATACAGTATCTCTTCTATGTATCATTAAGGATTTTGGTGCTTTTGCTAACCTTTTGACAGGAAAGTCGAATTGGAGAGAGGAGGGCGACTTCATGAGGGTTATTGTTGGAGGGATCCACATATTCTCTTTTGGGTTGATCTTGTGACAGGGAGTATCATTATTGTATCTTCGTGACATAGTTGATGCTTTCTATTACATCTTTCTACCATTTTCATAATCATCTTGCTTGACTTGTTTCTTTGATCTTGTCTTGTAGGAGGAGGACGATTTGGCTATCTTGGAGAAGGGCGATTTGGTTGGAGCACTTGGATCTCACTCTTGAATATACACATAGGAGAATGCTATCAACTTGCAAGGTGGCCATAAGCAATTGAGGTAAGATCTACAAGGTATGTGCCTCTTTCATCCATTCTATCTTCATTGGTCATAAAACCCTAATTAAATCAAAACCCCAATTTTGGTATTTCTTAGATCTACTTAGATCTAGCCTTGCAATTGAAAAGATATTAAAAACCCACCTCTATAGGATCCACCCCTAGTTGGATCTATAGTTTGGTGGTGATTGGCTAAAAATTGACACACTTTTCAATGCAAAAAGCCTTCTTGAACCTAAATCGATTTTCCTAAGAGAAGCTTGTTGGGTTAGATCTAGCACATGGGTAGGTGAGATCCCACTTGATTTGACATCTAGACATTTGATAACCTATACCCATATCTTTACTTTGGTGAAAACTACCTTGTGGACATCTCTCCATGTTTTAAGGGGTTGAAACCCCCTTTTGACCTTCTTGGCATCTTAAAACTTAGATCTACTAAGATCTAGCCATTGGATTCACTTGAAACTTTGAAGAAACATAGATCGGGGTACTAACATCCCGGATCTACATTTTGGTGGCCATTGGACTTGATTTGGTCCACCAAAACCCATTTTTGGACCCTCCTTGAGCAAATCGCACCCCCTTGATTTTTTGAGTTGGTCCACATCTAGGAAGTGGGTGTTGGAGATTTTCGTGGATTTGGAATGCCCATGCCTTGAAACCTAGGTCTATACTGTCCTTTCGTCAAGATCCGCCTTGGGGATTGCATTCCTTGTTTTAAGGGATTGTGGTCCACTTTTGGTCATCACTTAAAAACCTAGATCTAATAAGATCCAACCATTGAATCTCATTCAACCCACTTGACTTGGCTTCTAGGTGTCCCGATCTACAATTTGACATACTTTTTTACCCCATTAGCCCACTTAACAAGGCACTAGTCCATCACCAAGCAAGTCGCACTCCTTGGGATTGGTGTCAAATCCTAGATCTAGTACATGGGTACTCCTAGAACCAACTCAAACTTATAGATCTAGCTTATATCTAACCTATAGTATCAACCTCACACCTAACTCCACCTTGTGGGTCCACCTAGAACCATTTCACACTTCCCAAGAAAACAAGACCCACTTGTGCAAACACATGGTACTATACCTAGTCATCATACCCCATTATGTGGCCTAAACCATACATAGGTTGAAACATTAACAATCTCTTTTACTTCCCTCAACCATACCTTGACCCTTAGGTCCACTTAGCCTTGCATTGGTTTCCGTAACTCATCATTTACCTACCCTTAGAAACCTTTGTTTGGATCCAATCAACTGTGATTGGGGTATAGGGTCTCCCCCTTGGTCTAGTTACACCTTGACCTAAAGCGAAGAGTGCCTCGGTTGACGTGACTCCCACATTGCATTGGGAACCGTGGCATCTCTTGGGTCACCTCTTTAGTTGCCTATCTCCTCTACCGTCCCGGATGGGATACCTCTAGGGGCAACTACAAGTTGTGTGATAACATTTTTGGCGCCGTTGCCGGGGAGGTAGGGGCCTACCTTGGTTCAACACACCTTTGTGTCTCACTATCTCTCTGCACTTTAAACGACATACCTCTTGGTACTAGAGCCTAAAAATATACCTGGCGACTCCTAATCGTGACTCCGCTGAGAAGAGAACCCACAAAGAGATGTCAACTCAAAATAACATCTCTCCCGAGATGACCATGGAATTTATGACAAACATGTGTGAAATGGTCACCAACATTGCTACATTCTTAAGAATCAAGATGAGGATCTCAAAAGACGTGATCAACAAACCAAAGAGACGTTAAAATCCATCTGTAGCAATTCAATCCCTCCAAAGGCTAGTCCTCCCAAGACTCAACAACCAAAAACGATTGACCCACAGCCTAGCAAGACAGTTCATCAACCTGTCCGAAGAATCTTGCCAAAAGCTCCAAAGCTTTCTCCTGAGGTCATCTCGAAGGGTAAAACTGTGACCAACACTAGCCAATCTCCTCCTACAAACAAAAAGACAGATCAAGCAATAAAAATTGATCCTCCCCCTAAAACTAACGTTCCCAAAGCAACCCTTTGGAGAAAGCAACCAAAACCTCCCACGATTCTAAAACCTAATAAGGAACTCCCTAGAACAAACATTCCAAGTAAGCTAGCCAATTCGTCTGCTTCGGTTTCCCTAAAAGACCTAATCAAGATCCCGGCTGTTAAACATGACATTATGAAATTCCTAGGTTTGGGTACGAATGAAAAGGATAAGGAAAACCCCCAAAACCTAAACATAGATATTACAAGCTTCCTAGAAAAGATAAACATGCCTATTCCATTTTGTGAAATATTCAAGATCCCTTCATTCCACAAAAGAGCTACTACTCATCTTGGGATTCAAACAAGGAAGCAAGCTCCTGAGAAAGCTTCTGCAGAGATTAGGGATTCCCCTGTAATGATCCAAAGTGTCTCTGGTGACAACTCTGGAAAATTCCCACCCTTTTATATTGCATTGGAAGTGAATAGTTTGATATTACATAATTGCATGTTGGACTCAGGAGCTGAAGTAAGTGTCATGCCTTTAAGAGTCATGGAACAACTTGAGTTAGTACCCACAAGACCCTACAGAAATGTATGTGGCATGGATTCCAAGACTGTGAAATCTATTGGGATAATTGAAAACCTGCCTGTTAGGTTGGCTGCCTGCTCTGATATTGAACTCTTAATGGATGTTTTAGTCCTAGATATCCCTGACGCGTGGGGAATGTTGCTGTCCAGGGAGTGGTCGGAAAGATTGGGGGGAAGTGTCCAAATGGATTTAACATATGCCACAATCCCAACCAAAGAAGGTTCATTCATAACTCTGTTTAATGAACCATCTATGCAAGAACATGTTGAAACACCTGAACACTTATTCACTGAGGCAATGTATTCAAGTGATGAAATTGGAAACTTCATGATTCTAGCAAATTACTGGGAGGAGGTTAAAAAGTAGCCTTTTTCACATGAACAAGTATGGAAAATGCATTTTGATGGGGCCCGTTCCCGACATGGTGCAGGAGCCGGTATAGTCTTAATTTCACCATCGGGAGAAAAGAGTCTGTTTTCTTTCCGTTTAGAGTTTGAGTGCACTAACAATGTGGCCGAGTATGAAGCATTGCTTCTGGGCTTGGAAATTGCCAGAGAAAGAAACATCAAATCACTATCTGTCACAGGAGATTCTGACCTCATTGTGTCCCAAATAAAAAACAAATTCACCGCTAAAAATAATAGACTTAGAGACTATAGGAATGCAGTTTGGGACACCATTGAATGCTTTGATGCCTTCGGGATTAAGGCTATTCCCCGAGAACAAAATACTTTGGCTGATGAACTATCTGTGATGGCCAGTACTCTTCAAACATCTGAGTCTCTAAAACAAGAAAACTGCAAACTTGAAGTTTTATTCAGACCCTCTGTCCCTGATAATGAAGACCATTGGCAAGTTTTTAACAATGATGCCCAAATCATACGATTTTTAAATGCTTCCAAAACCCCAATGGTAAATTTTGAGGATGAGATAAAAGGTGATTCAATTGAAGGTATGGATGTCACAGAAATAGTTTTCCCCCTTGAGAAAAATTTCAACAGGCATGATGAATACAAGGGTAGGAGATCTGAACCTGTGGATGGGGTCATGGAAATAAATGTAGGGTCTACTTGTTCTCCCAAAATGATCAGGATTGGGATAAATGGCTCAGAAGAAGAAAGAAGAAGAATTATTGAGTTAATCAGAGAGTATAAAGATGTCTTTGCATGGGTCTATGATGATTTAAAAACTTATGATCATTCCATTATAGAACACACTATTCCTCTTAAAGAGGGAGCCAAACCATATCGACAAAAGTTGAGAAACATGATCCCTAAGTTAGCTCCTTTAGTTAAAAAGGAATTGGAAAAGATGTTGGCAGCAGGTATCATTAGACCAGTTAGGCATACAAACTGGGTATCCAATCCGGTAATCGTAAGAAAGAAAAACGGGGAGATTAGAATTTGTATTGACTTTAGGAACCTAAATCAAGCATCTCTAAAAGACAACTATCCTTTGCCCAATATGGAAAATCTGTTGCAAAGTGTAACAGGGGCTGGCATGTTATCCCTACTTGACGGATTTTCAGGTTACAACCAGGTCCAAATGAAGAAGGAAGATCGTGGGAAGACAACCTTCACCACCCCGTGGGGAACCTTCGAGTATATAAGAATGCCATTTGGGCTTTTGAATGCAGGATCAACCTTTCAAAGGGCAATGGATCATGCATTTGAAGGCCTAATTGGCAAAATCATTGCAATTTATCAAAATGATCTAACTGTCTTCTCGAAAGACAGGGGAGACCACGTAAAACATTTAAGGAGAATCTTTGAAAGATGTCGGAAATTTGGAATATCCTTGAATCCTAAAAAGTCTACCTTCGGGGTGGATGAGGGGAGGTTGTTAGGTCACATTGTGTCCAAAGAAGGCATTAGAATTGATCCGGAAAGAGTGCAAGGAATCCAAGCCATAACTCCTCCGAAGGATGTCAGCTCATTAAGATCATTTTTCGGAAAAATAAACTTCATAAGGAGATTCATCCCTAACTTAGCTGAATTGGCCAAACCTTTGAATAATTTGCTGAAGAAGGATGTGAAATTTGTTTGGGATAAGAAATGTGATGCCTCATTCGAGTCTCTAAAGAAAGCCATTGCTTCTGCACCTGTCCTAGTAAGCCCAAACTACAACAAGGAGTTTTTGATTTATTCCTATGCTTCCGAGGACACCATAGCAGGTGTGTTGTTGCAAAAGAATGAAGAAAACCATGAGCAACCGGTGGCCTTTATGAGTAAAAATCTTAGAGACGCGGAACTAAACTACACAACCACTGAAAAACAAGCCTATGCCTTGGTCAAGTCGTTAAAACATTTTAGGACATATATCGGATACTCCAAAATCATTGCCTACGTCCCTTATCAAGCAGTGAAAGATGTCTTATCTCAGCCTGATGGCATAGGGGTTAGGGGAAACTGGATTTCTAGGATTCAAGAGTATGACATTGAAATCAAACCAGTCAAGATAGTGAAAGGCCAAGGGTTGGCACAGCTATTAACTGATTCCAAACCGCAGCAAAATAACATGATCCTTTATATTAATGAAGATCACGAGTGGTACAAAGACATCATTTTCTACCTAAAACATATGACCTGTCCAGACCACCTTGTAGACCACCAAAGAAGAGCTTTGAGGCTAAAAGAATGTAAGTATGTATTAACTGAGGATGGTTTGGGTTGGAAGAATCCAGATGGAATCATACTCAAATGTGTAAATCATGATGACTCCCAGAGAATCATCAAGGAAATGCATTCTGGATTATGCGGAGGACATTATGCACCTAGAACCACAGCTGCTAAGATCATGAGAGCTGGGTATTATTGGCCATCCCTGTTCAAAGATGTGCACACGTTTGTTAGAACATGTCAAGAGTGTCAATTTTATTCAGGAAAACCTAGACTACCTTCCTTTCCTTTGACCCCAGTTATTGTAGAAGCTCCCTTCCAACAATGGGGAATGGATTTTGTAGGACCAATAAACCCAAGCTCTTCAGGAGGATATAAATACATCTTGACCTGCACAGATTATTTTACTCGCTGGGTTTAAGCTGTCCCTACCAAGAAATGCACCGCAGAAGTAGTGGTCAAATTTTTAGAAGAAAATATCGTTTCCAGATATGGTTGCCCTTGTAATATCACAACCGATAATGCCCCAGCTTTTAGCAAGACGGAGATGACAAGCTTTTGTTCTTACCATGGCATCACTCTATCCCACTCCTCCAATTATTACCCCCAGGGAAATGGATTGGCTGAGTCAAGCAACAAGAACCTAATTAGACTTCTGAAAAGAATGATCGGTGAAAACAAAAGGACTTGGGACGTCAAGCTTAAGTATGCCCTCTGGGCAGATAGAACAACAGTTAAAAGAATAACAGGAAAAGCTCCTTTTGAAATAGTATATGCACAAAACTGTAGGCTTCCAATCAACCTCCAAATCCCTGTGTATGAACTACTGCGACAATGTTCCACTGAGCAAGAAGCCATGCAAGCAAGAATTGATAAGTTAGTAGAACTAGATGAAAACAGAAGGGAAGCATGGGATAAAATGGTGTTGGAACAAGAAAGAGTAAAAGGAACTTTTGATCAACGGAGCAGGGACATAAATTTTGGAGTTGGTGATATAGTTCTACTGTGGGATAAGAACAAAGAGAAACCTGGAAACCATGGCAAGTTTGAAAATATATGGATGGGTCCCTATCAAATAAGTAGAGTTGCAGGTAAAAATTCCTTTTGGTTGGAAACATTGGATGGGTATGAATTGGAGCTGCCAGTAAATGGGGTACTGTTGAAACACTACTACCCCCTTATCCCTTTCGAATGACTTACCTTGCCTTGCATGTTTAGAATAGGTAGCTTCTGAATAAGCTCACTTGAGCAGTAGGATTTGTGTGATTTTTCTTTTTCTGTGTGTCGAGTATTGTCCCTTTCTTGCCTAAGTTGAGTCTTGCTCCTTCCTAAGCTTGTCTCTTCTCCTGCATGCATTTAAGAAATTATAGTTAGCATTTTTATTGTTGGCTGCCTGTCCAAGTTGAGATTGGCTGATTTAAGAAGTTACTCTTTTCCTCCTGCACAGTAAATAAAAATGATAATAATATATGCCATGTTAGTTTATATTTATATTTTGACGCATTTTCAGTTTATGCTTTAGATTAGTTTTTAGTTTTATTTTATATTTGTCCCATACATGCTCCATGATGGTATTCTAGTGTTTGTGAGAGCAGGAACAGGTGCAAGATAAAAGCTGAAAGCAAGGATGGTGCAGTGCTGGATTGAAGATTGATGTAGAGCAGTTCGAGACCAGAGATTCTGAGGTTCTCAAGCGCTCTCTCCCTTAGAGCACTTGTCCCAGCTGGAGCCAGATGTTATCACACCATAGTAGCAGGGCTACTATTCTTGTACAGCAGATATCTGCACATTCCAGAGCTTCTTTTATTCCAGAGCATGGCTATATATTTTGGATCACTCATGATCAGAGCAGTACATTATTCAGATTTGTATATGACCTTGTGTCAAGGCTGAGCCTTGAGAGTTCATATTTGATGACTGATGTGACCACTTATCCCATTACAGTTTCAGTTCAGTGCCTAGAGATGTATTGCAGCAGTGTTTCAGATGATACATGATGATTATTATTATGATGATGTTGTACGATCTATGGATATGTTCTCACTGACTGTGGATTATTATCTTGTTGATTTAGTCATGATCATAGCATGTGCTTGGTATATTATTCCTGATGTGGCAAACTATTTAAAATGAACTGTAAATCATAAAATGGACAATTGCTTGCACTTTTAGGTAATTTAACAAAACTTACTGGTTTTTCACCTTACATAGACATGGTATTTCCCCGACACCAGTTGTCTGCTAGTGTAGGCTCCATATTCACTTGTCTCCATCCATACATGACCTTCCTATTTGACTTTAAACCCTGACTCGTCTCATTTTGACTTTCTGATACTGAGGACTTCCCCATTTTTCTACCTCTGTGTTTGGACCGCATCCCTGTTTATTCAGTGTCTCGGCTCTGAGTTGGTGACAGAACTTGCCTTTCGTGAGTTGGATTGTAGGCCTAAATCATTCTGGTCGGTTGTCCCGATGTTTGGCATTGGCTCGAACTCCCCCTAGTCACTTGAGATGTTGTTGGCTAAAACTGAAAGCTCATGTTCTACCTGTGGAAACTAAATAAATTCGCCCATGGAAACAAAAAGGGCAAGAGCAATGAAAAGCTAAAAATACTCCTCGAAGAGTATAAGAAAGGTCCAAAAAGCAATGATTCTTAAAAGCTATATCTAAACAATTGCTGACCTTGTATAAATATATGAAAAACATGCCCTGGATGCAAGGTGCAACTAGTTGTGCTTCTCAGCACATCTGAAATCCGAAGGGTTATGTAGGCCAAAAAGGCAATGGAAATAAAATTGAATGATCCTAATGAACCTGGATCAACTTGATGTAGACATGATGCCTAAGTTGAATAAGCACTCTCTAAACAACTTATCCATTTGTGAGGCACAGCCATCCCCCGTGTTCTTTTGTCCAGCACAGAGTTTGTAGCTTCCCCCTTCTCCCAGTCCAAAGTATTTTTGAGTTAAGTTAGACAAGTCAAACCCTTGGCCCAACCTTGTTCCTAGCCTTCATCCTTCACTAGCAGTTTGACCATGTCCAATGGGTGAGTTTGTCATTTGAACTATTGTGCAAGTAATTTATTATAACAACGGAATATGTTAACTCGATTAATGCCACTGAATGGAATTTATACTGTGAGCTTAGCTATGGGAATGATTAGAGAAGCACTGTCTTAGTCTACTGATGTGATTTATCCTTGATTATATATATTCTTGGGATCCGTGATGATGTGGACCATGTATGATGATTATTGATGATGATTTATGGGCCCACATGTTTGATGATGATATCATATGATGGACATATGATGCAGATGATGTTTGATCCAATTCAACATGTTTATTATTTCTTCAGATCAGCAGATTATACATTGTCCATATATGGTGGACCCTATAGCAGGCCCATTAGGGCAACCCAGGGTGTGTGAGTACTCATTCCTAGTGGATTTGGGTCTTCTGGATCCATTGAGACACTTATCTTTCAGTTCCAGGCACTTCTGACAGTGATTGATGCAGTTTTACACTTGTTGACCAGATTGGGGGCTGATTTCCCAGCCTGAGCAGCAGGGGCCCCGAGAGGCCAGTTCACCTAGGGCGCTGATGATGGAGGGGGTGGTCCAGCCACTTGTTATTACCATTTATCCCCCCTTCCGGAGAGCCTGGTGGGCTCAGATGGACAGCGCTAGCAACCTAGGAGGCATTGTTTGCACTTTCACAGTTCCCGAGGCAGTTAAAAAATGGGATAAAGTGGTCACTGAGAAAATCAATTTGGGAAATTGAGGCAAGGTTTTGGCATTTGGTTTTCACAGAGGTCTTCCAGGATGGCATCACTATCTTCCAGTCAGTTTTCACCATGTGGGTATGCCCGGATTGATCACAGGAGGACATTTACTGCTTGACTGTCATGGATTCTGAGGACAGTTTTGGTCATTTTTATTATATTGGACATATTTTATTATTTTATTGTGCCTTGGGGATGAGCTAGTAAGGATTAATACCTCCTAGCCTCACCATGAGCTTATTTTATCATGTCCTAGTCATCATGAGGTGGATTATTGTACTTTTTACCCCTCTAGTGGGATGACGTCACCCTCCATTGTACCATTTAGTGAGGGCGCTATTGTTATGTTGAGTGATCCATGTGATATATTTTTATGGGTCATCTTAGCCATTGATTGTATGATGAGATCTTATAATCTCAACCACCCATTTGATGTAGTATTATGGAGCGGTATAGGGTTTTGGTCTTTATTATCCTGTATAAGGAGGAGACCCCCCATTGTAAAGCTCACCTTTGGAGCTCTGGAATATTGGAATAGAAGATTTTTTGTGGAGCACATCTCTCTTGTATTGTGGATTCTCTTGCATATTGAATATACAGTATCTCTTCTATGTATCATTGTGGATTTTGGTGCTTTTGCTAACCTTTTGACAGGAAAGTCGAATTGGAGAGAGGAGGGCGACTTCATGAGGGTTATTGTTGGAGGGATCCACATATTCTCTTTTGGGTTGATCTTGTGACAGGGAGTATCATTATTGTATCTTCGTGACATAGTTGATGCTTTCTATTACATCATTCTACCATTTTCATAATCATCTTGCTTGACTTGTTTCTTTGATCTTGTCTTGTAGGAGGAGGACGATTTGGCTATCTTGGAGAAGGGCGATTTGGTTGGAGCACTTGGATCTCACTCTTGAATATACACATAGGAGAATGCTATCAACTTGCAAGGTGGCCATAAGCAATTGAGGTAAGATCTACAAGGTATGTGCCTCTTTCATTCATTCTATCTTCATGGGTCATAAAACCCTAATTAAATCAAAACCCCAATTTTGGTATTTCTTAGATCTACTTAGATCTAGCCTTGCAATTGAAAAGATATTAAAAACCCACCTCTATAGGATCCACCCCTAGTTGGATCTATAGTTTGGTGGTGATTGGCTAAAAATTGACACACTTTTCAATGCAAAAAGCCTTCTTGAACCTAAATCGATTTTCCTAAGAGAAGCTTGTTGGGTTAGATCTAGCACATGGGTAGGTGAGATCCCACTTGATTTGACATCTAGACATTTGATAACCTATACCCATATCTTTACTTTGGTGAAAACTACCTTGTGGACATCTCTCCATGTTTTAAGGGGTTGAAACCCCCTTTTGACCTTCTTGGCATCTTAAAACTTAGATCTACTAAGATCTAGCCATTGGATTCACTTGAAACTTTGAAGGAACATAGATCGGGGTACTAACATCCCGGATCTACATTTTGGTGGCCATTGGACTTGATTTGGTCCACCAAAACCCATTTTTGGACCCTCCTTGAGCAAATCGCACCCCCTTGATTTTTTGAGTTGGTCCACTTCTAGGAAGTGGGTGTTGGAGATTTTCATGGATTTGGAATGCCCATGCCTTGAAACCTAGGTCTATACTATCCTTTCGTCAAGATCCGCCTTGGGGATTGCATTCCTTGTTTTAAGGGATTGTGGTCCACTTTTGGTCATCACTTAAAAGCCTAGATCTAATAAGATCCAACCATTGAATCTCATTCAACCCACTTGACTTGGCTTCTAGGTGTCCCGATCTACAATTTGACATACTTTTTGACCCCATTAGCCCACTTAACAAGGTACTAGTCCATCACCAAGCAAGTCGTACTCCTTGGGATTGGTGTCAAATCCTAGATCTAGTACATGGGTACTCCTAGAACCAACTCAAACTTATAGATCTAGCTTATATCTAACCTATAGTATCAACCTCACACCTAACTCCACCTTGTGGGTCCACCTAGAACCATTTCACACTTCCCAAGAAAACAAGACCCACTTGTGCAAACACATGGTACTATACCTAGTCATCATACCCCATTATGTGGCCTAAACCATACATAGGTTGAAACATTAACAATCTCTTTTACTTCCCTCAACCATACCTTGACCCTTAGGTCCACTTAGCCTTGTATTGGTTTCCGTAACTCATCATTTACCTACCCTTAGAAACCTTTGTTTGGATCCAATCAACTGTGATTGGGGTATAGGGTCTCCCCCTTGGTCTAGTTACACCTTGACCTAAAGCGAAGAGTGCCTCGGTTGACGTGACTCCCACATTGCATTGGTAACCGTGGCATCTATTGGGTCACCTCTTTAGTTGCCTATCTCCTCTACCGTCCCGGATGGGATACCTCTAGGGGCAACTACAAGTTGTGTGATAACAATAACCTCATTAATTAAAATAGCCATATAGATGATTATGAAACATGCCTTTTTTAAAAGAACTCATAATAACATAAGAGCACTGATTGGTGAAATATCCACCTTCAAAGGCCTTTTCAATAAGGTCATAAAGTTGGGATTGCACCCACCTTGGGATGAAATGGAGAAATTTATCCTAAGGAGGAATATAAAAATAACATGATAAAAAAAAGGATGAAATTGTCCAATTGGGTTTATCGGAAGGAGTGTTAAGTGGAGATCAAGTTATTTATAGGTTGAATCCTCGATTTGAAATTTGGGTCCAACTAAAGAATATATTGAAGAAGCTCAGACCTATATCATTTGGAAATATCATAAATGTTGAGATATCATTGAAAACTTTGAAAGCACATAGATATCCAATGGGTAAAGAATGGCATTATGTGTCCAAATATCATAAATTAATTTTGTCACCTCAAGGAAAAAATATAGGACAAACATCAAGTCAAGTCCAAGGGAAGTCAATTCCTCAAGTTTTCGTGCCACCGGGAGGGTAGGCTAATATCCAAATGATGCAACAATTAATAGGTGAGTCTGCAATTAGGAAAACAGAACAACTAGGAGGACAAGCAACTACTCAATGAGTGGGTCAATCAGTTGGAGAGCCAGTTGTACAACCGAGTGGATACATGAGAGGATAGTCATCTCAAATAAAAGGAAATAAAAATGGCTCAAGTAAGAAGAGGTGAATAAAAAAAAATTGTCAGGAAGATACAAAAGTAAATTGAAAGTGACAGATTTAAATGTTTTTTACAAATCAGTTGAGGGAAACCAAAAGTAGTTACTACTACAGGGTCTATATAATGTAGTTCAAGATCAGTAATCAAGGATGAGAATTTTTAGAGGGCCTCTAGGATCGATGAGTCGATGGACTATTTTAAATGTAATGAAGTTATTCTGAGATAAATATTGTAGTGTTACAGAGATTTCCTACCTCTGTAATTCACCCTTCTTCAGTTTTGTCCTAACTTTTCCATGTCTATGTAGATCTTTCATGAAATTTCAATAAAGCATTGAGCTACATATTCATCCTTATTTTTGTTGTCGATATAAATTTAGTGTTGAATGTTGATATTGATAACATAGATTTCAATTATTTTGATCTCTCGTCCAATTTCAAGATTTTCATATAATTCAACAATACCTAAAGTTTTCTCTTGTTGTTGATTATGTGTATGTCATGTTTCTTATAAACTCATAAAAAACACATGGGATATTTACATGTCGTTATAAACTAATGAATTATTTTTTAGAAAATCTCAGTTTGTTTTATGATGTCATTTGAGTGTAAGATATTTGTCCTGCAGGCACCTCTTACATTTCTATTTTGTTCCATCTACTAAAAATTCATGTCCATTGAAATGCAAACCATTCTCATACTCGACAAAATTCCTCTGAAATGATTTTATGTGTTCAAATCAATTGATAGTTTTACTTTATAGAGATATTCAATATGTATCACATTTACATCTCAATTCCCTATATATCTAGCTCTAAAATCTATAAATTTTAAGCCTCCCAATGCCCTAGCATGCACTATATTCAAACTAGTACATCTCAGGGAGTAATAGGGTACGCGATCCTTGCCTCTTTAGAATGTTCCTGTACACTAAATAATTTTTTAGACTATTTGAATCCATTACATTCATTCATGTCACTATAATTTTCAATAGTGTATGTAATCTCCCCATTTTTAATTTCCATAGGTTCGAGTGGAAAATAATTAAATTTGGAATTATTGGCCTATAGTCACCGTGCAAGTTAAGACTTAGAGCAAGAATGGGTGACGTGGGCCTTATTTTTGGTAATCATAATGGCCATAAATTCAAGAATGAGGAAGAATTAGTCACAAGGATCCATTCTCTCTTAAAATCATTTTTATTAATATTCTCAAGAGAGAACTCCCATCCAAGGTGGAAGGAATCCTATCATGAGGGAATCTCATGAGTTGTAACTCACTGGGATAAAAATAGAAAATCTATGATATCTATGATATAATATATGACATATATGGCAAGTTATGAAAACCTATGACAGTTTATGACAATATATGACACCTATGACAACCTATGACAACATCTATGACAACCTATGACAAGCTAGTTTCTAAATTTATCTAAGGAGGGAGCATGATGAAAGATAAGGCCCACAAGGTAGTGTAACACCCCCAAATCAAGATAAGAATCTCCTAATTTCAATTCTAATGAAGGATAATATCCATTTGAGCAAAAATAACATTTGAATGGAACTTAATGTGTTCCAACAATCATTCTCTCATGAAAATAGTATTTATTAATATTTTATGGATATTTTTAAGAGAGAAAACTCTGGAAGGAGGGGAAAGATGAATGGAGAGTTATAAAAGAAGGGTGAGGGCTGATGTGTTTGATATTTTGAAATTTTCATTTGTTATTATAAATATATTGTGTATTTCAAGCTTGGGAGATGTGCCCTTTGCATTTTTGAACTAGTTTCAGTGGTGAAAGATTCCACCTTAGCTAGTAGAAAGGAGGAGATCATCCAGATCTCTACATTTGGGATTCATTACGGATATTGAGAGAGATAATTCATATTTATCTACTAAGATTCATGGATTAGATGTATGTGTGAGTTTTATTGTAGATCTGAAGATTCATTTGTGTTCCAGTATTTCTATTGTATTGGTTTTACAGTGTTTCTAGTGTCTTGTGTTGGTTCTTGGCTGAGGAGGGAGCACAAATGGATCACATTTCTCTTGCAGACATATTTCGTGGGATGGATATCATGTTTATCTAACTGATGTGTCAATTGGAAGTAAAATATATCATTTGGAGCTGATTTCTATTGATTTGGATCTTGGACCGGTGTAGATGGGCCAAGAATGAACTTATGGTTCTGGTATTTCTGGACCATGAGAACTATTTCATTACGTCCGTAGCATCATTTCCAGTGGGAAACACTTTTTTTCACCAAAACAGGTTTTTGTATGCCCGATATATCATCATTTTACTGAATCCACTATATTCCACATCTCTTCTTGTGGAGGGGCTCACCTCTACATTTGTATCTCTATATTTCTTGGATTTCAAACTATTGTATGAGCCATATATTGATTTAATTAGTAATATTATTGTTTATGTACGTTAATAATAAATATTTACAATGACTTTCATCATATGGTGTTCAATGTTCAAGTTTATGGATGATTTATGTGCAAATCGGCTAGTATGGTGAAGCACTCTTAAGACAATGTGTATAAAATTCTCATATCATCTCCCTGAAGTCTATTAGTAAGTTATTTGGTTTGATTTGGGAGTGTCAAGGTCTAATTGGATCTATTTGGGAATATTTGGGTTGATTAGGAAGTGTTGGGAACAAGTTGGAATTAAAAACCCTCATTGTAGTGAAATTCGAGCTAGTCTTTCTAGATTTGAATTTATGCTTATGGAGTTGTTGCAATATTGATAAAATATGAGATACATATCATTTATACTGTTATATTAGGACAATAAATATTCTCCTTGATTTGGTGATCTGATTAGTACCTTCCATGCTTCAATATTGATGATAAAGAGGTTGCATACAAAGTGTTTGACTAAAGTCATGAACCAGACATAATAACCAACCACCTAAATTTTATGTCAGATCTGATTTGGGTATATTATAGTGGTTTAAATGTACATTTATGGAGTTTATAATCCTTGTTTGAAATATTAAATGAGTACATGCATTTCACTGTTATTAAAGCAAACATTATCCATTGGAAAAATTGAAAACCAGTACCTTTTTCGTCGAGTAATTTTGGCTTAATATTCCTAATTTTTAATTAGGGATATTATAGTGGTATCAGAGCATGGTCTTGGAAAGTTGTGGGAAATCAAGTGGTATGTTGAAGAATATTTGAGATCAGAACTTTCACAAGAATAAGTGCATTAGATGAAGAAGAAGTTTCCTTCACTGGATAGACTTGTAGATGGCAGAATGTTACCCACTTTCCTTTCTAGATTTCCCATTGAGGAGAAGCATGAGTGGGAAAATTTAATGAAGGGCCATGGGAATCTATTGAAGAGAATGGATAAAAACCAAAAGGATTTAGAGAATAGCATTCAGCAATGTAAATCCTTGTTACTAGAATGCTCCACATCACAACTTAGGAAGAGGATGCTTGGTATGTTTGCAAATAGAGCATCCAAAAGTTCCTATGATGAATTTAGTTCAAAGGTTGGTGACTCCACTATCATTTTTCATCCTTCAAATGTACATGAGGAAAGAAAAAATAAGTAATCATGTGGGAGTCATAAATAAAATGAATCCATGTTCAAAAACTATTTTCATCCATGCAAACGTTTGGACCAAACGGAAGCACCTATTGCAACCTTGAGTCTTCAGGATGAACTCAAATTGGAGCATGCCATCACGGATGGACCACATGAAAATGATGAAGCTGCAACAAAAAGGTATGATTACAATTCTGGTTTTTGCAGCATCCATATTTCCTTGCAACAATATGATATAGCAGCCATTTCGTGTAATAATGTTGGTCTTGGAAAATCCTCTAACGTTGGTCTTGCAGAAACTTCTAATGTTGATTTGAGTGTTGAAGATGAATTGTGTGTTGTGGATTCATGCCACAAGAATTCTGATTTTGTATATCATCCATTAGACAATGTAAACAAGACACAAACCTTGGGTAATAAATGGTTATAAGAAGTTAAGAAAGTAGATATAATGGAATCCCATACAAGACAACCAAGTGGGACCTCTTTTTTTCCAAGGGAAGAAGCGACATAAATTGAGCATGTAGCTAGCCATACTAAAGATGTGGGATTAGAGGAAGACAGTGAAAGGGCTATAGAAATAGATGAGAGCTTGAATGATCCACATGATTTGGATGATCCCTTTTATGACAACATACACAGTGATGATAGGATGACATTGCTTGACTTAGAGAGCCAATTTTTAGTCACAAAGGAGAAGATGTTGCAAGTATCGACTAGTACTGATGGTGCACATAAGCTTGTTGAATACATTATGTGCAGGAATCATTTGGAGGAAAGGCATAGAGGATGTGCTGGAGGGGTCATTAGTATCAAATTGTGCACCATTAAAGAGGAGTTGGAAGGGATGAAATAATAACATTTGCAGCTATTTATGGACATGGACCTTGCTCTCAAGTTTGCTAAATACATGGCCATGGATGTTGAGATACTTCGTGACTGAGTTGAGAGGATCACATCCTTCCTCCTACACCTCAAGTAGTCAATTTTAAATGGATGATTATATTCATGATTTGATGGAGTATCCTTATGTGAGGATTAACCATGAGGAGCATTCATATTTACAGGTGCTTGAGCAGAGGATTGACATGGAGGATGTTGGCGAGGAACTTGTTTTGCATCAAGAGAATCATGAGTTGCCTCTTTGGGAGAGAGACATAACCATGGAGGAAGTAGATGAGTATAGTCCATATGTACTAGCCAATAAAGTAGGATGCAAATCCATGTATTTAGTGGACATATGTATGACAAAGATGGATACACATTGGGGTCAGAGCATACCAGTTAGTGTTCAATCTTGTGAGTAGCAATAGAGGCATCCATTGTTGTTATACGATTCCTTTATTATAAATAGTAGGACATGGTAGTTCCACATGACTCAATCAGATGGGACATGTTATCGTGATGTGAGCCATAGGACCAATGTGCAGTTTGCAAAAGAGGAGCTACATATTCTATTGGAGAGGTTCACAGAGGGCCCAATTTCGTGGTGGGATCCTGGCATTCCTCAAATTTATAGATTGTTCCAGATGACAGTGATGATTTGATGGATGTAGCATCGATAGTGGGATTCAGGAGTTGCTTGGTTCAATAATTTAGAAGTTGGAATAGGAGAGAGATCCAGCCATCACTTTGAGCAGTCTCTCTTGTTTGAGCAGTGTATTAGTTTCCTGAGTGGGAGACTTTATGGGAGATGGATACAGTGTCGTCTTGTCTCCTAGACAGGAGCGACCCAAGTCGCACCTATTCCATTGAAAAGTGTGACCTAAGTCACTCAAATACCCATGAAATGAGAAACCTGACACTAAAAGCCCCATGGGGTTTATTGAGGTACCTCAAGTTCCCAAATGAAAAAACTAATGGGAAAAAATGATGAGGATGAGAACACTAATATGAGTCTCTTCGAAACTAAAACCAATGGTCAAATCAAAATAAATCAACAACTAAAAATTAGGGCCCTCCACACAACTCCAATAATGAACAGTGAAAATGACACATAGCATGTTGGGCCCCACCCTATCTTAAGTCCATCTTCCCCCAATATTATTCTGAGTGTTATGGCCTCATATGGTGCTTATTTAATGCATCATTTTCACCATCAGAATTAGAATTTTCTGCTCTTATTTCTTATGAGAACCATTTCTCACGATAAAACAAGTTTTTTCAAGACATTTTTCAACTTGTCACGATTTACATTCCCTCAAGTAAGTCACCAAATTTTTATGTACTTTTACACTACATTTGATTTCAAAAATCACATTTGCACTCAGGTATGGTTTCTATTTGTATAGGTCCAAGTCACGATGAGAATCATTACTTCCATCCAATGACCATTCCCTATAGGTATAACATTCAAACTGGCATATAGATACTCTCCCTCTCCAGAATATCATATGCATCAAGCCTTGTCATTCCCTTCACACCTATAGAAAGCCATTTTCTCGATAAAGTGTCCTATCCTATCCACTCTTGCATTCACCATTACTCAACAACAAAATTTACCTCACATGGGTGTCATTGTAGTTCCATTTGGAACCCATTCCATTTCAATTCCCATAGGATTGGGAGTCGATCTAGTCTCTAATTTTGCACAAAGATGCATATTACTTTGTCATCATCATTCATTATCCTACCCTATGGAGTCCCAAATTTATGGTCATAAAGACATTATAATGTTCCACATTGCACACTCGTGAGCCTACTACTCCATCCATACTACAAAAATTTACATTATTTTGCTGCCACTCATCATCCCACAAGGAGGTTACCATCAATGTCCTACCCCACCATCAAAACTTTCATATACTATCACCCATCCAATTGCACCATTTGATTAATTCATTGGACACTTACCTCCTTTCCTGTATTTTTATCTCGCTGAGGTGGCCTCCCTCCTCACCAAACAAAATACAAAGGTGCTTTCAAGAACCCCATTTTTTATATGTTCATGCATATGGGAAGCTATGGTAGGTACAACACCACAACCTCTCTTTTGTGCTCACACATTGGAGAAACCAATTAACAAATGGTGGTCCTCATCACCCCTATAGATCACATATAGTCTCATATTTATGACAACATCCATGAGCACCTTTGTTCATAGTATTTTTCGGTGAATTACCCTCTAAGTTGTATTGACATCATGTTAAGTATCAGTACCCCCCCACTCTCTGAGTCCCCCCCATTGCAGTTGTAATCCATGGTATCCCAAGTTCTTTCCCTGCCATGAGATCAATTTCACACATGCCTCCCAGTCATCCATGCCTTCATACTCTAAACAAAGGGATTTTCCATCCATTACTCATAGACCTTCATACCCCCAATATTCTCTTAGTCCCATGTCTAGTTCTATTCATACATTGGTTGTATCCTTCGTGCATTTTTTACGGGAACACCTTTGCCTTACCGGTTGTTGGTTCCCTTTGTTGACACCAATGCATTCACTGAAGAGGACATACATAGAGGTACCTTGTACCTTGGTCTCATAAGCACCATTGGTGATTCCCTTGGACCAACTAATGGGAGACCTCAATGCCCCTTGGATTGGTTGTTTCTCACTTTCTCAATGTTAACTAAAATATCACACCAGTGTGATTCATAAAGGTTAATGGTTCTCTCATTATTTGGTAGAAGACCTCGAATATCCCTTGAATCTAGTCCATTGGTGAATCTTTGTGGTAACCCCTCAACATAATGTTTCCAGATATATCGAGGTTGCATTGACGATAGTATTTGGAAACCCTTCAGTTATACACTTCTTATGACATCCATTTCAGATGTAGTTCCAAAGACCTGTTAGATTCATACTCTCAGTTTTTTGGGTCATTACAAATGTTGGACCCCTACAGATCCAAAAATGCATCATTTATTTTGGTTCATCATTCCATGAGGATGTCATTGTTCCACTATCACTTCTTTAGATCAACCATGGTTAGACCATGAATTTATTTTAGATTTGAGTCCATCTTGGACACTTATGATGTACACAATAGTTATCCATATATCGATGAGGTCCCCTTTAGGCCTCGATCCACTTTTTATTTTTGAGACATTGATACGAGTGTTGGAATATTCTCACCATCACTTCTTGGTTTTGCATGCATTCCATGTAGCACTACATGCATCCATTAAGCAACAATGGAGTCTCCTAGCACCTAGTCCCTATTCTGGGCCCCCTATAGCTTGTTTCTGGTCATTATTATCCCTCCTAGCCACTTATGCGCTCTTTTTTTCATCACTGAAGTTACAAGTGAGCCCTCCTCCATAGATTTAGGAGATCTATCAGTCAGTTCCATGATTTAGGGAACCTTGTCCCCTATTCAGTTAACTAACTATAGCGCTTAGACTGACTGCTATTGAGTTAGGAGCACCCTACTTGACAACTGGAAGCTACTATGAACCCTCCTTGTAGTCTCATTCCCTATTATTGTGCTCACATGGTTCAGTTATGCTCAGTTCTACTCCGGTTGACTGATCATTGACCATTGGTGGCAACTAGACCTTATCGGGAGATGGTTCCAATGCAAACTAAGCCATGCCTTGAGGAGAATTCAAACTCTCCTAGGGGTATCAAATACATTCTAGTGTATTGTCATATTTTTTCCATCTTACAGTTGATGAATGAATCGACAACATTTTCTCACATATTTTGAGTTTAATGTGTGAATTTGATCATATTTCTTGCTAATTCTTCTCTGCAATTAATTGAGTGAAATTGTGAGTTTTGTTCAAGCTTAGTGATCTACCCCTATGGAATTTCACAATGAGCATGGGAGTTCCTCCCTTGTCCATATGTTGCGATTATATGCACATCATTCATGTTCAGTATTTTATTTGTCGGTAAGGGCCCATCTAGTATCGTCAAAGGCTAAGATACATCCAACACGCTCTCCATCCTCTATGTCACAGTCACGCTTATCTAGTGGAAAAATAAGATTTTATTATGTATTTCAGCCATACAATGAGATCCTAACCTGACACATCAGGGAGAAATCTGTTAACACCCAAAAAATTTCCGATGGCCATGCTATTAGCCTAGTCGCCGACATACACCATTTTTTCCACTTCATTTCCACTCCATTCTACCCCTTGGACATTGACAGAACTTTGCAAAATCCAAAAACAAATAAAACATAAGAAAGGAACACTTTGAAATTAGGTTGCACATTTACCTCGGGAATGAGTTACCTAGGTTGCACCAAATATCTCAAAAAGAGAGACCCAAGTCCCACAAAACTAAAAAAAAAGTGACCTGACTCTCGATAGAAAAATTGATTATTTACTGCTTTTCTCAAGAAAAAAGAGGAAACCTGGGTGTAGACTCTAGCTTGGCACAAATTATGGAGAGGAATTTGGATGGAAAAATCCATCCTGATCCTTATCCACAAATCATTGCACCAATCCTATAAATTAACCCCGAAGTTCCATCATCCATGACACACACACACACATTATAAATTCACATATACTCAAGCTTTCACTTTGTCGATTTTTCGCCCAAATCTAGAGCTGTCCTTTTTCTTGCTCTTATTTCATCTATTGGATATCACTATCATGGCACGTGGATGGAGGATCATGGAATATACAAAGACCAAGTGAACCCTCCATCAAATGGTTGCAGGGTCCCCTACCACTATAACCAAGAGTTTATTCTTACTCCTACATTTTTTATAAAAAGGAATTCTTTATTCTTTGTATAACATTATCTATTGCATGTTTATTGATGAAGAATGTGTGAAAGTTTAGTTTAGATTTTATTTCATGTTATTTAATTTAGTTTTGCATGCATGCTAGTTAGATTTTGATTTATGTTTTGATTATTTTAGTTTTTCCAGTTTGAGACTCTATTAAGGTTGCTCAACCCTTAGTAGGTTCCTTTTGGCATGATTTGTTGTGAAAACACCAACAACAACAACAATTTCAGAGCTCGCAAAAAAAAATAGAGGAACACCTTACAATGGAATAGAAAAACATAGTAGAACTATAGAAGAAGGAGTACCAATGGTTTCATGAAGTTGTGAATGCGCAGGGTGAAGTCAATCATCTGAATAGTTGTATATACAGACTAATGCAAGCTGCAAAGATTCAACACCAATATTTTGGTCCTAACATTCAGAACATGAAGAACAAACCAATTCCAGAGAATTTGTTGTGACTATCAAAGATCACCACATTTATTGCAAACATCCAGTCTATTTTAGTTGAGTGGGAATATTTTCAATGATTCCTTTAACCCTCTCCATCATTTCCATAGCTGAGGCATGTGTTGAAGTGACTCCACCTAGTGTATCATATAGTTATCAACAAACCAGAAAAAATATACAAGTTTTGCAATTTTGTAAAATTTGTAAAATTCACATCTCCCTATTCTCGTTGAGATGAAGAAGTATTTTGGCATGGGGGAGATGCTGGAGTCTAGTTGACAATTCAACTAAGTCCTCATGTTTGAACACCTAATGGTTGGACCAGCCTAGTCGAATCAGTTAGGATAACTAGATGACTATTATACAATTACAATTGTCTAATGAATTGTATACTTCATATATAGAGGCTATTGATCCAGGATGATATAAATATGATTAAACCCTTTTGTACATTATGGCATGTTAATATAATAGAAGAGTTGTTGTTTGTACGAACATTACTCTTGTTTCTGCTTTCTTTCTTTATGTATGTGTGATATCACACATGATTATATGTTATATTGCACTACTAGTAACCTATTTTAATCAATTGATTACAACAATATGTGACTCTATCTCCTCTTCATCCTCCCAACTCTTTTTGTACAAAGAGTGATTTGACTACAGGATGAGGAACAATCATTTTGGTCCTATTTTTTAGAATGTAATGTATGAACTTTTTAAGTTCTTTGAATACAACATAAGATTCTTTATCTATGTCAGGATAATTCAACTCAACACCTTGTAATCGAGTGCTCATGAAATATATCATACGTTCATCCCCCTGATCTCCTTTCTGGGTGACCATTGCTACAAGGGAATGATTAGATGAAAAAGTGTATATCGAAAAATCCTTTTCAAAATTTGGGCTACTTAATGATGGGGTAGCAAGAATGGATACCTTGATATTTTAGAAATATTCTTTCTCTTTAATTGTCCATTTAAAATTAGTGTCATTTTTAAATAGAAGAAGCTCCAAAATCAAAGAGAGACTTACGCACATTGAATTATAGATATCAAATGGTAATAAAAACGGTGGTGTATTAGATTTAGATTTACCTCCAATTATTGACTCATTGATATCTTTGTATTTCCTAGAATTAAATTCTTTACATTTTTCTCCTTAGTCAGGGTAGGTTGTGATTCAATACTCATATTGAAATATTTTGATGCAGGAGCATTGGGGCCTAGGCAAAGCAGTCAAAGTTAATCGACATGGGGAGTCGACCAAGGGGATTGACGATGACCACTGGTGGAAAAGGAAGATTGGATGTCGAATTCAATAAGTCGAGTAGGATCTGTCAAAGTGCGTCGACAAAAGGAGGAGAAGGTTGAGTGTCGACATGTTCAATTCGACAGACAACAAGATTGCAGCAAAGACGTCAAATGTCGATAGGTTGTCGAACAACAACACCAATAGGTTCCAGGTGGAATCCAAGCATGGAGGAAAGGGAAGATTGGTGAAGACAACAATGCAAAAGGAAGACGATAGGTAAGTCAAAGGCTGACAGAAGGTAGTATGGTTGAGGTAGGAGATGGGGCCGACCACTGTAGCAGATTTAGAAGGACGCACAGAAATTCAAGCAGAGTACTTGGTAGTCGTTCGGGGTTGATAAGTAGGTTATGAACAGTTAAGAAGGTGGTTAAAGACATGCCAGATCTCACCACAGGTGGAGGTTGTGCACCACGGCCAGGGGCACTGAAAACTGCAAGTCTGCGGGATCAGGAGGATTCGAGGGACAGAGGAAGCGTGTCTCAGGGATTGGAGTGGACCTCGGAATGAGCATCTACATAGTAGAAGAGTTCATTCAGCAGATAATCGAGAGGGGGGAATCACTCAGGAGTGGATCAGTAGATTGGAGAGAACAGTCACTCATCAACTGAGCACAGAGGAGATCAAATACATAGCTTGGAGTTCCACAGTGAACGTTGAGAGGGTGAAGATCGACACACATAGAGAACACACCGTTACTTCTGTATATTGTAAAGTATAAGGCCGACCATTTAGTTGTTTACATTCCTTGTATTTTGCATTGTAACCGTTTAATTGATTAAAGTAATAGAATCCATCTTGTGGAATCCTGTTTACATCCATTTCATGTGAACGTGTGTGTGTCATGTGCTATTGTTAAGCAAGAAGGTCTCAACGGCCCGACTTGCATCAGTTGGTATCAAAATCTAGAAGCAGAATGCAGGGTCGAGTGCTAACAGCTCCAGCTTCGGTTGGGTAGAGTTGTGCACAAAGTGTAAAATTATGGTTGCGATTGGATGAGTGGGAGTTTCAACTGTCGTTGAAAATTTTTCACAGAGACGTTAATGTTTGAGGATTTGGACGAAGAGCACATCATGCTGTAGTCACGGTTGATCCTGAAATGTTCGACGAATGTATGCGAACAATGCAAAGTTTGGCTAGTGAAGTCTCAACGATCAAATAAAGCTAAAGGAGTGGATGTGTTCCTGATGCGTTAGACCACATCGACAAGGAGGTCAAAGAGGTGGAAGCAGGGGAAGCAGCTGAGGAAGAACTAGAAGAAAAAATCATCAAGCTTCTGATGAAGATGAGAAGTCGAACAAAGATAGATGTATGTACCTACTCAGGAACTCTGGATCCAGAAGACTTGATCAACTGGTTCAGAGAGATGGAGAAATAATTTGACATAGAGAAGATCGAGGACCCTAGACGGGTTAAGACTGCATGTTTGATGTTGAAAAGTCATGCCTCATTGTGGTAGGACAATGTGCAGGCCAACAGAGTCAAGAAGGGCAAGGAGAAGATCAAGTCTTGGGATAGGATGGTCACTAAGATGAAAGGGAAGTTCTTTCTAGGTGACTACATGATTTTCTTGTTCCAAAAGTTGCAAAACTTTCGACCAGAAAAGATGACCATGAAGGAGTACACGAAAGAGTTCTACAGGTAGTCGAGAAGGTCGAGGAAGACCGACAAAGGAAAATGAGTTGTTGTGAGATATGTCAACGGCTTGAAGTATTCCATACAGGACGAGTTGATCCTATCAAGTTTTAGAGCGTTCGGTGAAGCGTACTAGTTAGCTCTAAAGGCAGAAGAGAAACTATCGAGGAAATTCTGATCGACCAGAGCCAGGGTGACTGGTCGGGGTGCGAAGACTGTTTTTGTGAAAGGCCAAAGTAGTGAAACCAGGAGAGAAGTCGTCGAAGACAAACGACGTGCGGAAGGGACATCGAATAGGGAGAAAGCACAAGAGAGCCGACGCGATGGTATAGAGACATGTGGTTGAGGTGCGTATGGTCGAAGTGGTCCATCCGACAGAAAAGGAGTTGAAAGGCCAGCTGTGGTAACAAAGTGTCGAGGAGTCAGACAAAAGGAATATGAATGCCCAGAGAACCTACATGTTGCAGAGGAGTTGAAACCCAGACATCGAAGAGATTAGCAAGTTGATGAGAGGGCAGAGACAACATCTGAAAATAGTAAATATGGGAAGAGAAAGATTTGCTCCATGATGACTAGGAAGACATTGGTTCAGGATGACCAACACGAAGGGGAAGAGCCAGCACAGCGAAAGGCTATCTTTCGAATAAGATTGTGAATTCGTGAGTGGTATTGCAATACCATAGTTGATGGTGGAAGTATGGAGAATCTTGTGTCAATGGAGGTTATCAACAAAGCGGGGTTGAAATGTTGGAAACACCCACACCCATACAAGATCGCATGGTTGCAAAAAGGACAACATGTCAAGGTGATTAGACAGTGCCTGATAAAATTCTAGGTCGGGAAGCTTGAAGACAGTGTACTATGTGACGTAATCCCAATAAACGCATGTCATCTGTTGTTAGGGAGACCATGGAAATATGATGGGAGGATGATCTATGATGGTCAAGCAAACATAGTCACAGTGTGGAAAAATGGCACACGGAGAACTTTGTAGCCGAAACAGGAGGACCAAGCTGACTGTAAGTAGGGTGAGAAAAACTATTAGGAGAAGTGGGTGTTGATGTGTTGAGCCAAGGAATTCCTTGCAGAAGACGAGAAGCAATCGGGATGTTTCTCCATCATTTTGAAAGGGCCATGTGTCGAGAGGTCGACAATGGAGAGAATCACAGTCGAAGTTGAAAAGATGCTTAACGAGTTTCAGATCATAGTAGTTGACGAGGCACCGACGGGATTGCCACCGATGAGAAGCATATCTTATCAGATCAAATTGATTCCAGGGTCGAGTCTTCCAAAAAAGGCACCACATAGAATGAGTCCGACAGAGGGCCAGGAACTCAATCGACAGGTCCAGGAGTTGTTGGACAAAAGATTGATCAGAGAGATTCTGAGTCCTTACGCAGTACCAGCAGTATTAGCACCAAAGAAGGGTGGAGAATGGAGGATGTGTACAGACTCCAGAGCTATCAACAAGATCACGATCGAGTATCAGTTTTCATTATCGAGAATTGACGACTTGAGGGATTGCTTGAGTGGAGTGAAGTACTTCACAAAGATCGACCTGAAGAGTGGTTATCACCATATTTGGGTTAGAGAAGGAGATGAATGGAGGACGACATTCAAGATGAAGGAAGGGCTATATGAGTGGTTAGTCACACCATTCATATTGACTAATGCACCCAGTACATTCATGTTATTGATGAATGAGGTATTGAAACCATTCTTGGGGAGGTTCGTTGTAGTGTACCTAGAAGACATCTTGATATTTAGTCGAACCAAGACAGAGCACTTGGGGCACATTCGACAAGTATTGCAGAAATTGCAAGAAGAAAAGCTAATGGTGAACCTGCAAAAGTGTTTCTTCATAAAGGAATAACTGGTATACTTGGGATTTCTAATATCAGGTAAACGGTTGGTGATGGACCCAAAGAAGGTGAAGGAAATATTATATTGGATGGAATCGACAAGTGCAATTGGAGTGTGAAGTTTCCATGGAATTTCCAGTTTCTACAGGAAGTTAATCAGGGGATTCAGTCAGATATGTGTACCTTTGACAGAGTGCATGAGGAAAGGGGAGTTTAAGTGGACGGAAGCTTCCCAAAGAGCTTTCGACAAGTTTAAGGAAAAGGTCACTGAGAGCCCAGTGTTAGTGCTCCCAGATTTCGACAATTTTTTCCAAGTCGATTGCGACATGAGTGGAATGGAAATTGGATCAATGTTGAGCCAGGAGAGCCGATCAATAGCATTCTTCAATGAGAAGTTGGATGATGCGAAGCGAAAATATTTGGTCTATGACCAGGAATTTTATGCTATTATCCAAGCATTGAAGAAGTGGGGTCATTATTTGTTGCCCAAGGAATTTTTGTTAGACACAGATCACCAAGCACTTGGGTATTTGAATACTCATTCGAAGTTGAATCAATGGCACATGAAATGGCTCGAATTCCTATAGGGATATACTTTCATGTTGCAACATAAGTTGGGCAAGTTGAACAAGGTTACCAATGCGTTGAGTCGAAGAGTTGCATTGTTGAACACGATGACAGTTCAGGCAATGGGAATAGAGTTGGCGAAGGCAGAGTATGCGACCAATGAGGATTTTGCAAAAGCATGGGAGGCTTGTCATGAACCATGGAGTGTCGACAGAACTCCATACTTGGATTATTTCATCCAAGAGGGATACTTATTCGAGGGACAAAAATTGTGTATTCCCATAGGATCATGGAGGGAGAACCTAATCCAAGAACTACACAGCGGTGGATTAGCAGGTCATTTTGGCATTGACAAGACCAAGGCACTGGTCGAAGAGAAGTATTTTTGGCCAGGAATGACAACAGATGTTGGTAAGTGGGTACGACAGTGTCAAGTCTGCCAATTGGAAAAAGGAAGAATTCGGAATACGGGGTTGTATATGCCATTACCAGTGCCGAATACCCCATGGGATCACCTGAGTATGGATTTTGTGCTAGGATTTCTGAAGACATAGCAGGGAAGTGACACAATATTTATTGTAGTTTACAGATTTTTGAATATGGCACACTTTATTCCATTTCGGAAGACAAGTGACGCCACAAGCATTATTGTACTATTCTTCAAGGAGATATTTAGATTGCATGGGTTTCCAAAAAGTATAACGTCGAAAAGAGATACCAAGTTTATGGGGCATTTCTGGAGAACCCTATGGAAGAAACTAGACACAAGGTTGCAGTTTAGCTTGGCATATCATCCAGAGATAGATGGATAGAACGAGGTAGTACACAGAATTTTGGGAAACCTTCTAAGATGTTTAATGGCTGACAGACCCAAGCAGTGGGAGAACGTGTTGGCGCAAGCAGAGTTCACATACAACAATTCTATGAATCGATCGACAGGTTTGAGCCCATTCCAGATTTTTCAAGGATGAAGCCCACATGGAGTGGCTGATTTGATCGAGTTACCGACAAAAATTAGGAAAAGAGAGGATGCAGAATCATTCTCAGAACACATGAAGGAAGTTCATGCAGATGTGCAAAAGCGCATAGAAAAGAGAAACGCAACATACAAGTTGTGAGCCGACAGAAATAAGAGACTACAATCATTCAATGAAGGAGACTTAGTCTATGTACACTTGCAGAAGGAAATATTTTCGATAGGAACCTACAACAAGCTGAAGCTGAAGAAGATTGGACCATGTAAGATTATGAGGAAGACTTCGGACAATTCTTATGTGTTGGAGCTGTCGAAAGACTTGAGCATTTCACCAACGTTCAACGTCTCATATCTATACAAGTTTGAGGAAGGTTCAAGCTGCAGAAGTGCAGAAGTGTCGAACATCGATTGGACAGTGGAGATTATAGATCGACACAAAGAGGAAATTGCAGAAGTAATAGAGGAATGCAAAGTCAGGCGTACACACTCTGTTCACAAAGGAAGGAATACTTGGTGCAATGGAAAGATGACGTGTTGCAGGAGGCGATGTGGATTTCCGAAGAAGAGTTCAAGAGATTGACGGAGTAGTCGAGTTTTTTTTCACTTGGGGAGTCTGATGCAGGAGCATCAGGTCCTAGGAAAAGCAGTCGAAGTTAATCGATATGGGGAGTCGACGAGGGGGATTTCCGACGACCACTGGTGTGAAAGGAAGATTGGTTGTCGAAGTCAATAAGTCAAGCAAGAGCTGTCAAAGTGCATCGACCGAAGGAGGAGAAGGTCGAGCGTCGACATGTTCAAATCTATAGATGAAAGGATTGTAGTGAAGATGTCGAGTGTCGACAGGTTGTCGAACAGTGACACAAACAGGTTCGAGGCGGAAGCCAAGCGTGGAGGAAAGGGTGGACTGGCGAAGCTGATGATGCGAAAGGAAGTAGATGGGGAAGTCGAAGGCTGATGGAAGACAGCATGGTCGACACAGGAGATGGGGCTAACTACTGTAGCAGAGTCAGAAGGATGCGCAGATATTCAAGAAGAGTAATTGGTATCCATTCAGGGTTGCTAAGGAAATTTTGATCAGTTAAGAAGGTGGTTGAATACATGCTAGATGTCACCACAGGTGGAAATTTTGCAGTAGGGCCAGGGGAGCTGACAACTGCAGGTCTGCGGGATCGGGAGGATTCGGTGGAAAGAGGAATCGTGTCTCGGGGATTGGAGTGGACCTAGGGATGAGTAGCAGTAGAGTAGAATATTTCAGTTAGCATAGGATCGAGAGGGGGGAATCACTCGGGAGTGGATCAGTAGATTGGAGAGAAAAGTCACTTAGGAGTGGACCAGTAGATTGGAGAGAAAAGTCACTCATCAACCGAGTGTAGAGGAGATCGAATACATAGCTCAGAGTTCCGCAGTGAACATCGAGAGGGTGAAGATTGACACACATAGAGAACACACCATTACTTCTGTATCTTGTAAAGGCTAAGGTTGACCAGTTAGTTGTTTACATTCCTTGCATTTCACATTGTAACCATTTAATTGATTGAAGTAATAGAATCTAGCGTCTGGCATCTTGTTTACATCCAATTCAAGTGAACATGTGTGTGTCGTGTGTTATTGTTAAGAAAGAAGGTCCCGGTGACCCGACTTGCATCAGCTTCCATCAGTAATCTTCTTTGTTGAGGCATATTTGACATTTCAAAAAGTGAGATATTATCCTTATTTTTCTTAATATGTTCCTCGGAATTGTACTCTATGTTATGGTCACTATCCTTAGTCCCTAATGTTGTGGTAGCTCCTTGTGGACTAGTTGAAGTCTTATTATTCATTGGAGGGATGGTTTTTTCTAGTTAAGCAAGAATACTATTTTTCTGAGTTCGAACTGTCATGTGTGCCTTCTAGGGATGTTTATCATTTGCATCATTCTTATCAAAGGCTTATTGGGTTTTCTCAGCAGGACTATTTTGGGTGGGGAACTAAAGAAACATCCATGTGAGAGCAAAGTATCTCTTCCATCCATGCATTATTGTCCCTCCTTATAGTTCCAAAACTGTTGACACATGTAAATGTTCTTACAACGATAGTAGGGGTTCTCCCTGGATGAAAGTCCCAATTAGAACTTGAACAGTTTGGAATAGGGAACCTATCTGGATTTTGTCCCGAAAATGATTCACTGGTTTTTGGGTTCACCAGTTGCGGCCCGATGGATCGTTTGGGGTTTTATTTTAAGGTATGAAATGCAATATGAATTTCTCTAAGATGCATTCCTACACTATACCAACCTATCCTAGCTAGGAACAAGATTAAAAGCACATGTGATGGGATGAACTTGATACACACAATCCAAAATAAAATAGTTTCAATTTATACATGAAATATGTTGGCTGCTTTTTGGACAGACCCGGGTTTTCAGGAGGCGCAGCAACAAACACCCATTGGCGCACTGGCCCTTTCGGCAACGAGCTGCACAGTAGCTCGAGGTCTCACCCGAAGTGGCTATGGGGGGGATAAGGAATCAGGTTTCCTTAACCAGGGAAACGTGGAATCCACAGTATTCTCCCTTCCTTCCGTAGTGACTTCTTCTGAACGGAGCGTCTGATTCTTTCACGTGTCATGCAGTGCAACAACGCGGTAGCTTCCTCGTCTTAGCCTAGCTGTGCGGCCCCTCTGCACCTGTGCATGAGCTGTTTACCCGCTACGTCCGCTACATGCTGTATCACTTCTGTGTTCACGCCACAGCGCACAACGAACTCCTTACGTGCCACAACAGTAGTGCTCTTACTGATTCCTTCGATAATGCGCGAATATAACTTCTAAGGGAGCTTCGAGTACTTGCTTTATATACTTATTGATAAAGAAAATGAAACATCCATGTAAACACAGATAGTAAAACATAAACATGCATTCACACAACACAGCATCATAACAATTAGAATTATATAGTTCACCTCCACGGGGAAATCACATTAACTGGAACTGTATCTTATATTATCTCAAGATGGGAATTACACAATCCTGCTGCGCACACAGCTGCAGCCTTAGATCTTTCCAGGAAACTCCACGCACACAGCTGGGAGCCCTTCTCCTAGATCTACTTCCTCCTTCTATAGAGATTACAATGACTCATACTTTGACTGAGACTATCTACAACTCAGTGGCTAGCTCTACAGCTATCACCTCTCTAACTCATCTAACCTTCTTACGTCTAACCTCTAACGTCTAAAACATCTCATGGCTAATGTCTAACCTTTACAATTACACATATATATAGGTGGCCCTGAGGGTCGCACCTTTACAAAACTGTGGGCCTTTCCCAGCAGTAATCCCCAAAAACCCTAACCGTGGACATGGCTAGGTATACTGTAGGCGCCGCTTGCAGTCATGTCGCCGTTTCCTTTAGGTTTCGTGACTTCCGGCGTAGATTGCGGGTATGGGCACCGCTTCATCGTTCTCTACTCCTTGTCCTTCGCCTTCAATGCTTTGGTCCGTTGCTCTCCCTTGGTCAGAGAAACCATAACTTATGTACTTAGCATTAATGAGGGTAGCTGAGCCCCTTATTCCGTCGCTTCATTTATTGTGGTAGTTGAGCTTTCTACTCGTCCACATTCACTCTCCTTTGACATGTGCGCGCGAGCTCCGCGATTTTCGGTCGGTAATCTGCGCTGAGCTCGTCCATCTCGCACCGTACTGCGCACTTGTTCACTTCTGCCCAAAATTGGTGCTTACTCAAAATTAGCACTTTCCCTTGAACACTTATGCTTTTCCCTCAAAATTCACAGCTTTACCATAGCTACAGCCTATGCACCAACAGGCCCCTAATACTTACTTGTAGCTTGTACCCGAGCCACTCGTACTAGCGTGTGGTCGCTTTACTTGCGCATCTTCCTTTGCTTGGGTCGTAGCAAATGCTTTCTTCCACCGCGCAATAGCGGAGTCCATTTCATCCACGCACTCCGCAGCTGTCTGCACCATTTCTGCAGTGGATTCTTCTTCAATTATGCCATCAACCAACTGTTGAGATTCAACAATTTCTTTGATCTTTGCCTCAGCTTGGGCAGCAAGTTCAGCATACTCATCCATAAATGGCTGAATGATGTTAGTGAGTTTAGCATCTTCATTTCTGAGCTTGTGCATTTGTTGTTGTATTCTGTGCACTTCGCTCATTTTCCTCATTTTTGCTAAGCCTTCCAAGGCCTTAGCTTCTTCACTCAGAACAGTTAGGGACTGTTCTGCTGCTTGTACCTGTTCCAAAAGGCTGACTTTGAAAGGGAGCTTCTCAAGCTCATCCCAAGCCTCCATAGCTTGCGTCATAAGGTTCTCGTCTTCATCTGCTCTGCACTTCATTTGTGTGGAAGCTCTGCGCAGTGCTTCAAATTGTTCCTGCCTATCATCTGTAGGATGCGTTGCAACACGAGCTTCCAACTCGACGATCTGTGTTCTATGGTCCTTAGCCATAGCAACTATTTCCTGCTCTAGGGATTTCACCCTTCAGCCAATAATTTGCACTTTCTCAACCAGAGGAAGGTCTGGTTGAATCTCACAGGCCAACATCTCCTGGGCGATTTCATCAACTACGTTTCTTATCCCAGTGTCTTGTGCCTCATAAAGTGCGAGCTTCTCAGATATGTTCTTATAGCCTTCCTTCAGCTCTATTTCCTGCGATTGCAGTCTTTGGTTTGCATGGAATGTGGAGAGCTCTCTAGCTCTCATCTAAATAGAGACTTTCTGTAAAATCTCAATCACAGCAGGACCTAGCTACTGTGGATTCCTCACTAGTGAAAGATTGCACAACATTTGCAAGAATAGCATAAAAATTGTAAATGAATGAAGAACAATACACATCAAATTGGTGAATAATGTCAATATTATTAACTGTCCAACCTTAACATAGGTTAAGAACACCCATATATACAAATTTGGAAGAATTCGAATCCATCTGGAGTGTTCACACTGATCTAGCTTAGAAATAGCTCAAACCCCCCTAGGTTGACCAAAATATCCCAAACCATCCCAACCTGGTTCGAATCAGCTGTGTGAATGCTAGGAATGACTGGACAGGCCCATGTGACCTCACACATGTGAAGAAACTTGTTGGTTAGAGGTTTGGTAGCTAAAATTGGCCAAAATTATGACAAAGTTGGCAAGATTGTCCACAAACTGAGCAAATGCGCCCTAGGTAGAAGAGAAGCATGCTGAATGCATTAAATGACCTGAGGAGGGCGCTCTAGGCATGCTGAATGCATTAATTTCCCTGGGGATCGCTCCACATAGCTGGTTTGACTCAGCACTTGTTCACATTGCTAACTAGTTCAAGATAGTTTGACCATTTAGTAGCTAACCAACTTAGGGATGTAATAATTAATCACTTGGGCACTAATTAACCATCATTAATAAATGATTAATGTACATAGGTGTAAAAATTTTCTAACACCCCCCCTTAAGCTAGACTTAGTGAAATATCAAAAATTAAGGCCTTGGCAACTAGGCTCAAGTCACCTTTTACATCATGAAAATTTATTTGTCCATGTAACCAAGGTAAGGAGGAAAACCACATGGGAAATAAAACCTCCCCTCTAAAATGGACATGTGGCATATATCAAAATACACCAATCATCACCATGCATCACTCACCCCAAGCAAAGATCTAAGGTGAGTGAAGGTCTTCTCCGTAAAACACTTGGTGAAGATATCAGCAGTTTGCTCACTGGATGGGCAATACTGCAATGCTATGATCCGGTCATGCACCAAACCCCGAATGTAATGCATGTGTATATCTATGTGCTTGGTCCTCTGTCTCTGTACTGGATCGGTAGAAATCTTGATTGTACTTTGATTATCACACCAAAGAATAGTGGGTGAATCAAAGACAATCCCGAACTCTGCAAGAATACCTTGCAACCAAACACATTGTGTGGCTGCATTAACTGCTCCCCTGTACTCGGCCTCATCTGAAGATAAGGAAATAGTGCTTTGTTTCTTGCTTGACCAGCATATAGGTCCATGTGCAAGCATAAAGACATAACCGGAAGTTGACTTCCGATCAATACAATCACCGGCCCAATCAGAATCTGTAAATCCTACTAGTTCAAGAGATGAACCAGCAGCATAATGGATGCCAAAGGACTTAGTACCCTGAACATAATGAAGGATCCTCTTGGCTGCCTTCCAATGGATCTCATGAGGCTCTTGCATGTAGCTTGAAACAGCCCCAACAGCATAAGACAAATCTGGTCGAGAGTGTGTAAGATACAACAAACTCCCAACTAGTTGTCTATACAGTGAACTGTCAACTAGTGGTGAAGAACCCCATTCTGTAAGCTTAACTCCTGAAAGAAATGGAAATTTTGCAGACTTACATTCAGCCATCTTAAATTTCTGCAGAAAATCTGAAGCATACCTTGACTGACATACAGAAATTCCATTCACAGATTGATCAATCTCCAAACCCAGAAATTGTTTTAGCAATCCTAGATCGGTCATTGAGAATGCACTGTGCAATGCTCTCTTAACTGAGTCAAGTTCTTTGGTGCAGCTACCAGTGATCAAAAGATCATCAACATACAGTACAATAATCAATATCAGATCACTAACATGCTGCATATACACATTTGGATCAGACTTACACCTCTCAAACCCCAAATATAGCAGAAAATTGTCCATTTTTGCATACCATGCTCTAGGAGCTTGCTTGAGCCCATAGAGTGACTTGTTCAACCTGCAAACAAGTGTATGATTAGAAATAAAACCTTCAGGCTGCTGCATATATATCTCCTCATTCAGATCCCCATGAAGAAAGGCACTTTTTACATCCATGTGATGAATCTCCCATCGCTTGGAAGCCCCAATGGCCAAAACTAGTCTTATGGAGTCCATCTTTGCCACCGGTGCAAATGTCTCTGTATAGTCCACTCCTTGTACCTGAGAGTAACCCTTAGCCACCAACCTGGCCTTATACTTCATATCAGAGCAATCAGATCCAATTTTGGTTCTATAAATCCACTTGCATTGCACTAGTTTCCTCTTGGGAGCAAGAGGGACCAAATCCCAAGTTTTGTTCTCATGGAGTGAGTTCATCTCCTCTTGCATGGCTGATTTCCACCTTGGGTCTGTACATGCTTCTGAATATGACATTGGATCAGATCCAACCATCAAGTAACATGCCTCACTCAGATCAGAATTATCACATGCAAAGGAATTGTGAAATTGAGATCTAGTTTTCCTAGCATCTTGGGGATCTCCCACAAGCTCTCCGACACTTTGAATTGTTTTCTCTGCCCACTTGGGCCTTGAAGGGGGGATATGTTCAGAATCCATATCAACATCATCTTCAGCAATATCAGAATCAGAAATATCAGAGAAAGAATCACTACTTACTTCATCATCAAGACGAGGGAATGAGCATTCCCCATCACCTTGTTCACTAGCTTGCAAGAATTCCTCCTCTTCGAATTTGACACTTCTTTCAATGAAAGTTTTGTGAGTGGATGGATCAAAGAGCTTGTAGCCCTTGGAATCCTATGCATGCCCAACCATGATTGACTCCTTGATTTGGGGCTGCAATTCCTTTCTCTTCTCCGGTGGAATTCTGGCCCAAGCCCTTGAGCCAAAAATTCTGAAATGTGAGACATTGGGCTTGTGGCCCATCCATGCTTCAAATGGAGTGATTCCTTGCAAAGATTTGTGTGGTGCTCTATTCTGAACTTATGCTGCACAATTCATAGCTTCATCCCACAATTTGGGAGACAAATCCCTTGCTTGGAACATGCAAGTTGCCATCTCTTTCACTGCTCTATTTTTGCGCTCTGCAACACCATTTTGCTGTGGTGTGTAGGGCACTGAGTGTTGCATCTGAATGCCATGCTCTTGACAGAGCTGCTGCAAATTGTTATTGACATACTCTCTGCCATTATCAGTCCTCAAAACCTTCATGGCCTTCCCACTGAAGTTCTCAACCATGCTCTTGAAAATTTTGAAACATTCAAAGACTTCAGATTTTTGCTTAAGGAAAAATAACCAGCAGTACCTTGAGTAGTCATCGATGAAGGTGAGCACATATTTGCTGCAGCCATAGGAGGGAGTGGGGAGTGGCCCTATCAGATCAGAATGCACTATTCCAATAGGTTGATCAGCCCTCCTTTCCTTCCCTTTGTCATACTTCTTTTCAGGATGCTTCCCAATCATGCAACCCTTGCATGTTCCACTTGAAAAACTGATTTGTGGCAGCCCTTCTACCATCTTTTCTTTGCTTAAAACTTGAAGATATCTATAGTTTAGGTTCCCATACCTTTGATGCCATAGCTTTCTGGTCTCATTCCCATGTGACAGAAGCACACTTGGTGAAGAGAATTCGAGGAAGTGGGAGAACTTGTACATCTTCATGTCATGGTCTGCAACACCCATTGCAACAATTTTCCCGGTGGAAACTTCTGATATCTCCACATCGTCCTGAGTGAAGACCACCTTCTTTGCTGCTCCAGTATGTGTCATTTGATATACAGAGAGCAAATTTGCTGCAAGATTTGGCACATACAACACATTAGAGAAGAAGCCATTCTCCATAGAGATTTTCCCAATGCCATGAGCAGGTATTTCTGAGTCATCTCCCATTCGAATGGAGAGGCCACTGTAGGGTGCAAGTTCAGAAAACGAGTCTCTTGAGGAATCCATGTGCCTTGAGGCACCTGAATCAATGATGAACAAAGGTGAATGAGATGAACTAGCCACCAAAGCATGGCAGCTCTCCTTGTCTTCAGAAACGCACTCCTTCTTCTTGGAACTTTCAGGAAGAGGAATATTATTTTTCTGTAGGAGATGGGTCATGGTGTCTATGGTTTTCTTCATGCATGAGCTCTCTGGATGAAAACCTCTTTGACAGTAGCTACATTTTGTCTTCTCAGCCTTCTTTCCTTTGTTCTTGGCAGGATTCGAAACCCCCTCAGAGGATTTGGGCCTCTCATCCTTCCTCTTCTTCTCTTGAGGTTTCGACCCCCTGGGTTTTTGCTTGCTCTTCCACATTTCGAATCTCCAGCTGCAAGAACTTGATCTTTTTGCTTGATGGAGCCCATCAAGACCAGCTTGTCTTGCTCTTGAGTTAGTATCTCCATGAAGTCAGCCAAAGATGGCATCTTCCAACCTCTAACTGTGAGCCTTGTGGAGTTGAAGGAAGACACAAAAACTGAGTATTCAGAACCCAATTTGGAGAGAATGGACAACACCAACTGTTCTTCTTTCTTCTCTATGCCACATTGTCTGATCTGCAAGACCAAGTTCTTGAACTTGGTGAAGAAGTCCTGGATGGAATCGAAATTCCCTGGGCTCAGTGAGACAAGCTCATTTTTGAGCTGGTGGCCTCTCATCTCATCAGTCTTTCCAAACAATGTCTCAAGCTTGAGCCACACTTCATTTGGAGTTGCTAGACTTTCTACATGAAACAGGAGGTCTCTCGAAATGCTGAGACAAAGGAGGCCAAATGCCTCATCCATTCTGTTAAAAAACTTGGATTTCTCCACAGCTGAGTTTGGATCAACCTCAGTGCCCATCGTAATTCTGTAGAGACCCTTAGATCTCAGCAAAATCACCATTTCTGCCTTCCAATCGAAATAGTTGAAGGGAGTGAGCACGTTTGGGTGAGATGGCTCCATTCTTCTCTACTGCAATTCGCACTTGCTGACAATGTTGGTCTTCAATACCTGCAAACAACTCTCAAATCACTCTGGAGGGATCTACACTAACAGATTCGAACCCTGTATGGATAGTGGGTGCATTCGGGAGAGCATCACACCTGAGAGGAGCCACTAGATTTCTCCAGTAAGCTCAAGGCAATGGCCTCAGGAATTATGTGGTTTCTCCACTGCTTCTGGCAATACACTACAACAGTCTTGCTGGTTCGAATTCTAGCTCCAAGAGCTCTGATACCATGTAAAATCTCAATCACAGCAGGACCTAGCTATTGTGGATTCCTCACTAGTGAAAGATTGCACAACATTTGCAAGAATAGCATAAAAATTGTAAATGAATGAAGAACAATACACATCAAATTGGTGAATAATGTCAATATTATTAACTGTCCAACCTTAACATAGGTTAAGAACACCCATATATACAAATCTGGAAGAATTCGAATCCATCTGGAGTGTTCACACTGATCTAGCTTAGAAATAGCTCAAACTCCCCTAGGTTGACCAAAATATCCCAAACCATCCCAACTTGGTTCGAATCAGCTGTGTGAATGCTAGGAATGACTGGACAGGCCCATGTGACCTCACACATGTGAAGAAACTTGTTGGTTAGAGGTTTGGTAGCTAAAATTGGCCAAAATTATGACAAAGTTGGCAAGATTGTCCACAAACTGAGCAAATGCGCCCTAGGTAGAAGAGAAGCATGCTGAATGCATTAAATGACCTGAGGAGGGCGCTCTAGGAATGCTGAATGCATTAATTGCCCTGGGGAGCGCTCCACATAGCTGGTTTGACTCAGCACTTGTTCACATTGCTAACTAGTTCAAGATAGTTTGACCATTTAGTAGCTAACCAACTTAGGGATGTAATAATTAATCACTTGGGCACTAATTAACCATCATTAATAAATGATTAATGTACATAGGTGTAAAAATGTTCTAACACTTTCTCTTGCACTAACTGTAAAGTTTCTATCAGAATCAAAGACAAATTTATTTCAACGGGGCCAACTGCGCTTACCTGCAGTGCGGCCAAAGGATCTGGAAGTGTCATACTTGTAGGAGTGATGTGAACGACAGTATGCCTTTCTACAAGTACTTCAACTCGCTCGGCGCTTGTAGATGCCTGCGGCGCCTGCGAACTATATGCTGGCACATGGGTCTGCGCAACTCTTCCCGTGAGACCTTTTAACTCCACGAACTGCAGGTCCAGAGCAGTTCTGATGTGAGCGTGCGAGGTCCGCAGCTTGTGAAATTTCTCCTTCAGGTACTGGTCTATCCCTGGGGAAAGGGTCTCAGAGGGGTGCGACTACTTCTGCTTCTTGGCAACTGGTTCGGGCGAACCTTCATCACTTCTTTGCTCAGTCGCTTCCTTGCCCTTATCCTTCTCTTGCGCAGCAGGGGGTGGCATCGCGACCGCGACTTCAGCGGCCTGCCTCCATTCATCCGGCCAAGACTTCACAGTTTCTTCAACATCTTCAGTAGTCATCCTGTAAAGGCCTATGGCCCATTCTTTCTGAATTCTGCAAGGGCAAAGGTAAATTTCATGTTAGTTGGCAGAAAAAACCAACTTCGTTCCATAGATTTGGGCTGTCTCCTCAGTCAGCCTCGGCATTTCCTGAATGGTATCTTTGAGGAGATGGTAATATTCACAGAACACAATGCGGTTCATCTTGTGCTTCGTGGGATTGCTAGAATCCTAGAGTTTGACATAGCGCATGCCTGCAACCTCTCCTGCGCGGCGTGGAAGGAACTGTATGTTGGGGGGCTCCTTCCACCCGACAAAAGCACATAAAATCAAAAGCCAAGAAAAATGGAACAACTGACCGGCGATGTCCTGAACGTTCTGGCAGTCTTCCAAGAAAGAATTGAGGAGGAAGAGAGACCATTTATACTGCTCTCCCTCCGCAACTGCGATTATGAGCTCTACAACAACTTTAGTGACTTCTTTAGGTCTGCACTTCGTGAGAAGTCTGCCTGCAAGCAGACTGCCTGTAAATCTAAGTGCTTCATCCTCAACTATAGTGAGGTCATAAGCCCGACCACCTTTTGTCAATTTGTATTTCTGCACCAACTGTGTAGCCAATTTTCTGTCCTTATCTTTACCAACAAAATGAATATTTGGTTCCTTACCAACCTTAGATAGGCCGGTAATACGATGAATCAAGTCGACATTCAAATCAATTGGCCTCCCCAGCCAAAGGTAACCACCATGAACGCAGGATAGCAGGACCTTAACAACTGCATTGACTTCATTGATATGCCCGAAGTGTGGTAGCTTCAACAAGTTCAACAGTCCAGGCCTCTCTAAATTTGCTGCAAATTCCTTCGGGATGAATTCATCAACCTTTCTAACAGAATTATGGACTACGGTTAGATAGCGATCGGGCGCGAACTGAGGATACGTTCTGTAGTCTCCCAAGTTGAAGTCAGAAAACTTAACTAGTGGAAGGTGTCCAAGCAGGGACCCTTCTTGTCGCACGAGTTCCACCATTGGTGGCAGCGGAATCGGATACTTCGCATTCTTCGGAATATGCACCTCGGGTGCAACATCTGGACGCGGAGGAATATAATTAACCATAGTGGCCAAGGGCTCTGGAACGGGTTCATCCGGCTGCTGCTGCTGAGATGCCCTTATGCCCGAAGATTGTCTGGGATCAGTCCAACCAGGATGCATGTAAGCCGAGGTCGTCACCGGGGTAGTCATGCCGAAATCTAAGCCTCTGCGCTTAAATTGACGAACAATTTCTTCAGTTGACAGGTTCTCCGTCGTGAACCGGTATACACAACAAACACTTGAATAGACAAATGGCGGAATAGCGTAGGATACGAACGCTGAAAACAAAGGAAGCAGTCTGCATGACACAGCTCTGAAAACAATAACTTAGATTCTCAAACAAGACACTATGCAACTCGAGGAAAGTAACCCAAAGATATACGAGTGCGGGGTATTTATAGCTAAAGGCGATAGTAAATGCGAACAAGTGGGGCTAATAGCCGTAGGTGCCTATGGGTGAGTTGGAAATCCCCCTACCCGCGCCTTTGCAGTGCATTAATTGCGATGGATGGGCTCTGACAGCATTTCGGGAGGTGAGCTAAGGCTTTCGGCTCCTTTCTTAAATGCGAATCTTAGGGAGATCAAGCCGACTCTATCAGAGCAGATACAATTAATTGGCGAGCTTATCCTTCATTAATATTCAAACGAGGCTATAGGACTACCGTAATTCAAATTTTCGGTGGGTCATTTCAGCATAGGTAATTGTGCATATAGAGGGGTCCACAACGAGAACTCCTCAACTGACAAGGAGACAACAAGGAACTCCGCAAGAGCGACGGTTTGACAACCCGAGGAAAAATTTCGCAAGAGCGCAAATAGGGTCGCTCAAGACAAACTTTATTGACATGCGTGGATGTTTCAAGGAACTGCGCGAGAAGCCGGAGACTGAGAGTCTCGCGATTTCCATGTAGACTGTGATAATGCGATGCCTCTTTTCAACTACACTGGGCATCTGCGCTACTTTAGTAATTAATTAAGTCGACAGGGCGGAGTGGCCGTCGCAATAAGCTTGAGCCAAATCGCGTTGATCATTGTGGGTAGTAATTCTCCATTAAGCTTCGTGAGCTGAACTGCTCCTCCTTCTGTTATCTTCATCACTTGAAAAGGGCCTAACCAATGTACACGAAACTTGCCTGGAAACTTGATGAATTTACTATCATAGAGGAGTACCAAGTCTCCTTCTTGAAAGATTTTATTCTTAATATGCTTTTCATGCCAACAGTTCTATCTTGCCTTCTGCACTTGTTGATGGAATCCGACTAAAAGTCTGTCTTCTTCTAAGGCAAGCAATTGTGAGAGTCTTTCACACATAGTATCAGTATCTGCCATTTCTATAATTTGCGCAATTCTGAGACTAGGAACAATGTATTCCATGGGCATAACTGCTTCTTGTCCATACACCAGACTGAAAGGTGTGTGACCTGTTAGTTTCTTGCATGTGGTTCTGTAAGACCATAACACAGCTGTGACTCTAAGGTCCCAATCATCTCTTTGTTGATTACAGATCTTGGTCAGGGCATTCTTGAGAATCTTATTGAATGCCTCCACCGTACCATTAGCTTGAGGGTGGTAGGGTGTACTCTTATGGTGACTAATGTGGAATTCTTCCGTGAGGGCCTCTATAGTCTCATTTACGAAATGTGTGCCCTGATCACTCATTAGAATCAGTGGACACCCGAATCTAGTGACAATGTTCTCGAAAATGAACTACGCGGCAGTGGCAGCGTCGCAGTTCTTAACTGGCTTCGCCTCAGCCCATCTGGTGAGGTATTCGGTAGCTGTTATGATGTATCTTGTGCTGGTTCTCTTTCCTGGTGGGTTGATAGGTCCCACGAAATCAATGGCCCACTTATCAAAAGCATGCAATGCTATCTGGGGTCTTAGCGGCATTTCATCCCTTCTTGAAGGTTTTCCTATTCAGTGACACACATCGCAACATTTGCAGAATTCCTTAGTATCCTTGTGCAATGTTGGCCACCAAAGACCTGTGGCTAAGATATTCTGCGCAGTCAGCTTTCTTGCGAAATGGCCTCCTGCGGTCCCTCAGTGCGCTTCTGCGATGATGAAGTCCTTCTCATGCGGTAAAATGCATCTGCACAAGACTTCATCGGGGCCCAGCTTATAGAGCTGGCCTGCTATCAAAGTGAATTCTACGGCTTTGACAACAAGTTGATTCTTCTACTGGATTGTAAACTCAACTGGCACTTGCCCTGTAGTGAGAAACTCAAGAATATCGGAATAATAATCATCTGCTTCGTGAATAAAAAACAGCTGCGCATCAGGCAGATTGTCCTCCAAATTTGTAGGTTCCTCCCCTGACTCTATCCTAGACAAATGGTCAGGTCCTGCATTCAATCTACCTGGATTCACAATAACCTCGAAATCATACTCCTGGAAGAGCAGTAGCCATCTGCAAATTCTTCCCCCTAACACTGGCTTATTGACCAAGTATTTCAAAGCAGAATGGTCAGTATACATTTTAAAATGAGCGCCCAATAGGTAGTGTCTGAACTTCTGTAAGGCATACACCATAGCTAGTCCTTCTCTTTCTGTAGTGGTGTAGTTCTTCTCAGCTATAGAGATTTTTTTGCTAGAGTAAGCAATGGGGTGGTCAATACCTCCTTCTCCCGGTTGTGTAAGCACAACCCCCAATTCTATGGAAGAAGCATCTACATGAACATGAAAGGGTTTTCTCCTGTCTGGGAAAACTAGAATAGGCGCAGTGATCATCTTTTCTTTTAGTGTATCCAAGCTCTGTTGGCATTCTTCTGTCCATTGGAATTTCGAATCCTTTTTCAGCAATCTTTCCATAGGCGCAGTAATCTTTGCGTAACCCTTGATAAATTTCCTGTAGTACCCTGTATGTCCCAATGTAGTGCGCAATTGTTTGACTGAGTTGGGCGCAGGTAAGTTAGCAATGATGGCAACTTTGCAGGATCCATCAGGAGTCCTTGTCTGCAGACAATATGACCCAACAAAATACCAAAAGGAGCACAGAAGATACATTTTTTCAAGTTTAGGGAAAGCTGATACTGTCTACATTTTTCTAACATCATGCGTAGGTTCTCTATATGGTTCTTTAGTAAACCAAACACAGTCCAGTCATCAAAATAGACTTCTAGAAACTTATGAATGAATTCTTTGAAAACAGCAACAACGACTATATAGAAGATAGCAAGTGCATTTTTAAGACCGAAGGGCATTACCGTATATTAGAATGAGCCCCATTCAGTTGCAAAAGTGGTCTTATGGCGGTCTTCTGGATGGATTCTGATCTGATGGTATCCCGAAAAGCCATCAGTGAAGGAGTAAGCCTCTTGTCCTCCAACATTATCAAGCACTTCGTCTGTAAAGGGCGTAGGAAATGGATCATGCGTAGATGCGTCATTCAGCTTGCGCAGGTCCATGCAGATTCTTATTTCACCTTTTTCCTTTTTGTCTTGTACCACCATAGGACTAATCCAATCACTTTCCTCTACTGGCTCAATGATACCTACTGCGAGCATCTTATCAATTTCTTCTCTAACATTTTCTTTATATCGCTGGTTCAACCTGTACGGGCGCTATTTTACTGGCTTGGCGCCTGCTTTCAAAGGTATGCGCATGACTCCTAAATCTCCTAGGATGCCTTTCATTTCTGTAAACTTGGTAGGAAAGATATCCTGGTAGTCACGTAGTAAATCTGCAATATGGCCAAGAGTTTCATCATCCCAATAATCTCCTATAGAAGCAAACTTGGGCTCGGCTTCTGTACCAATGTTAATCTTCTTGAGCTTGATGTGTTCAGTAATGGCAGGGATATCAAGCTGAGGGCCTTCAACCTTGCGCATCCCTTCTAATTCTGGAATATTGATGTTGCGAGGATCATCTTCCTCTTCACCAGTGGTGAAATTATAGCATTCAAGGGCATTTTCCATCTGGACAGCCCAATCTGGTTGAGAATATTCTGTTTCAGGACATGGTTCAAATATCTTCTTTTTAATACATTTTAAAGCCTGATCAATGCTTGGATGTTCTGACTCAAAGCTGAAAGTGAGTTGAAAACGTTCCATCATAAGAGGCCAAGTGACAGTGCCTCTGCGCAATTCTATTTCAGTGTACTAGTTCTTTGGAACTGTATCCAACGTGTGGATGAATAGGTGAACCCATTCATCCTCTGGAATATGTGACCATTGCTGAAGACATGCTTCAACGTGTGACCTGGGGTCACTCTGTCCATCATATTTGTGCAAAACTCCTGCTGTAGTTTACTGAAATCTACGTAGTATCAATCTGTGACAGTCTTGCCATGTGTGAATATTCTCTTTATGCGCACCCCACCATCTTGCAGGTATAGCGCGCAGTGCTACATCCAATGCTTGTATGCGCTGCTCATCTGGGATCTGTTGTTCATATGTATGTATGAATTCGCTTACTTGAGTTAAACCATCAAAGTTTGGAGTGTCATTCAATTATGTGCCAATCCATCGAATGGATTTAGTCATCAGGGCACAACGCCTTGTAGAAGCCTCATGTAAGCGATTTTGCCAGTTTTCTAGTCCTGCTTCTGAATCTGATGTGCACGAGCTATCGCATCGCTAGGTGATATGGCCGTCCGCTGTGGGATTGAGATAGTCACTATGACTAGCAGTCATCTGATACAAACTTTCCATGTGGCGCACTTCCTCTTCTGCCCGAATGGGTTCAATATACCATGGTATTTGAAGTGGATCAAGCGGTGCGATGACCCTGATCTGCTCATCCTCAAAGGTCATCTGTCTTTTCTTCAAATTAATGATAGCCAAATTATCAAATGCCCAGTCTATGCCTAAAAGTGCTGGGTAAGGTCTACTGTCATCCAGAATTTTGATTACTTCGAAGTATGCAGAACTTCTTACTCCCTCAATATCAATAGGTACATTGGATAGTCTGCCCAATGGAGAAACTCGTTGCTGATTTGCAAGTCTTAGCTGGATAGGAGATCTTGTAAGCTGAGGACTACCCATCTGTTCCCATGTCTACATGGTGAGAAAATTAACTTCTGAGCCTAAATCCAAAATGACCTCGTCCATTTCAAATGCTCCAATCTGCGTTGTGAGTCTCATCTCTCTTCCAGTTGTAGCATGACTCCCAATTTGGTGAACAACACACTGCGGTGTATTCATCGAAGCAGATTGCTGACACTGATCCAACAGGTGTTGGAGTTCCATAGTTTCTTTTTCATTGTGCAACAACTTTAAGCAGTTTCTCAAGAAATCATGAACACTGCCTAGTGCATCCTCCTCATCAAGCCTTCCAGATGTAGTGGCCTGGTCTTGTACCCAGTTCTCTTGATGCGACACATGTGGTCTAATTTCTTTGTGTGATACTGCGACAGAACTTGAAGTTCGCGGATCTGAGAAATACTCTTGAGCTTGATTGAATGCTTCTTTTTGCTTCTGCAGGTCAAGCGGGGTTGGTTTAATATTAGCGCGGCGCACCCATTGCGTCGCTTGTTTTCCAGTTCCGGACTTTGGCGCACCAGTGGTTGCTCCACTGCATGTCACTATATTAACTGTGGGATCTGGTTCCCTTTTTTCTGCTGCAATCAACTAAATATTTTGGTTAACCTGTGGCGTCTTTGCTTGCATTTTAGCCAACAATTGAGGGCATTCTTCAATCAAATGATCATACGATTTACAGTATCTGCAGGTGGTTGTAGGATTTTGGAAATCCCTTGCATAATGACCTTGAGCTCCGGAGTTATAGCAAGTGATCTGTCCTCTTCCTCGACCAAAACCTATTGCGCGTTCACGGACCCTGTAATTTCCTCCTCGGCCTTCGCGAGTTTGGTCGTACTGTGGACCTTCTATGGGTCCTTGTGCCTCTGACTGTACTCTATAAACATCATGTTTTCTTTCCATCATAAGGTCATATGCTCGACAATTGTTCTCATCATGGCCTACTGATTTACAGAAATTGCAATATAGATTCTTTGGAGTTTGTACATATTTCTGTAACAAGTGACATTCTTGTGGTTTGTGACCTCTAGTTTTACAGATTTCACACCAAGGCCCCTGTGCCTGTGGTAAAGGGTTAGGTGCTCCAATCGCAATATACTCTATGAAAATGGGACAATGGTCCTTTGAATGACCTTGTGCTCTACATTTAGTACACCAAAATTCTTCTTTAACTTCCTTTCCTTTCTTAATATCATGCACTTGCAAGGTTAAGTTCGCTAACTGGTTCTACAACTGCGCAACATCGTTGCTTGTTCCAGCAATTGGTGAAGATTCTAGTTTCATAGCCATCTCTAGAGCTTGTTCTTGTGTAGTGAGATTCTGTTGCATCAAAGGAAGTCTAATGTGAGGAAGCAGCACAGCAATGAACCATTCCTTATGTTGCTGCGGTGCAAACTCAAAGCTTACTTGATCTATCAAGGCTTTGAACTTCTGGTCAACGTCCCATACTGACTCTGTAGGTAACTGTTTTATGTCTTTGAGTTCTGTTATACACTGTGATTCGGATTTAGGTTTCTTGAATTCTCTAATCATAGCATTTCTTACATCAGCAAGCGTCCTATTGTGCACTGCTGAGTATTTCATGAACCAGGTTAAGGCTCTTTCTCTTAGTGTGGTTGCTAACTGAACTAGCTTAACAACATCATCATTAATTTGCTTAATCGTCCAAATGGCTTCACATAGGAACCAGTGCTGCTCAGGGTCTTCTATCCCTGTTCCTCTAAAAGTTGGTAACTTCATGTCATCACCCATCCTTCTTGCGCTAGGTTGATGTGGAGGTGTTGTAGCACTGCCTCCGGGATGGTTAAACAAAGGTGGTGCTGAGGTACTAGAAGTACCGTGCGGGCTACTAGAAGGTGTTACTGCAGGGTTATACTTAGCCCCGTCTGGCTTTTGCAGTGTAAAAGGGTGATAAGGGATATGAGCACTCCCTTGTCTCTCTATATGGATCGTTATAGGAGCTCGACTATCTTCTAGGCTAGACTCAAAAGAATGTTGTCAAGGCCTACTTTATACCGTTTTCCACTACGAGTACATCCAATAACTTCAAGATCACTATCAGAATCTGCGGACATTACTTGTCTATGCTATTCATTGGAAGCTATGCGTAGTTTTCCTTTTTCATACAGAAGCATTTTAATCGACAAGTTCAGAGAATTTAAGAACTTACCCCTGTATGCTTTGAAGAAGCTCCTCTCAGCTTCGCTGAAGCTCTTTCTTGTATCTACTGCAAACTCGGTGATGAAGCCTTCCAGCAGACTGTTCAACCAGAAGTCTACTGCGTAGGACACAGAATTATCTACCCGCTTCAAAATGCTAACTAGCTCAAGCGTCCAGACGACGGGTTGATCAACATGCACAGTGGGTCTAGTATCTGCTAGCTTGGCTATCCATGCATGAAATTCAAGTGCAAATGTTACGAAGAAAATTTCATGAAGATCAGTATAAATATGCTTCTGCAACCTGTCTTCTGTCTGAATCCTAGAGCTTCTATTTTCTCGTTCAGCGAACTCTCCAGCCTTTGAATCAAACCAGTCTTGAATTTCTTTAGCTATAGGATTCCAGAATTGCATTGCCTTCAAAATAATAGGGTTATAGCCGACAACAGAACCATTTGTTGGCTCGCATTTTCTCTACGTTGCACATCAATCTCACACGTCGCCAGGATAACAAGTCTCAAGGCAACAACTTGCAAGGCAACGGAACCATTTGTTGGTTGCTTTTTGGACAGACCCGGGTTTTCAGGAGGCGCAACTACAAACACCCATTGGCGCACTGGCCCTTTCGGCAACGAGCTGCGCAACAGCTCGAGGTCTCACCCGAAGTGGCTATGGGGGGTATAAGGAACCAGGTTTCCTTAACCAGGGCAACGTGGAATCCACAGTCTTCTCCCTTCCTTCCGTAGTGACTTCTTTTGAACGGAGCGTCTGATTCTTTCACGTGTCATGCAGTGCAACAGCGCGGTAGCTTACTCATCTTAGCCTAGCTGCGTGGCCCCTCCGCACCTGTGCACGAGTTGTTTACCCGCTACGTCCGCTACACACTGTATCACTTCTGCGTTCATGCCACAGCGCACAACGAACTCCTTATGCGCCACAACAGTAGTGCTCTTACTGATTCCTTCGATAGTGCGCGAATATAACTTCTAAGGGAGCTTCGAGGACTTGATTTATATACTTATTCATAAAGACAACGAAACATCCATGTAAACACAGATAGTAAAACATAAACATGTATTCACACAACACAGCATCATAACAACGAGAATTATATAGTTCACCTCCACGGGGAAATCACATTAACTGGAACTATATCTTATATTATCTCAAGATGGGAATTACACAATCCTGCTACGCACACAGCTGCAGCCTTAGATCTTTCCAAGAAACTCCACGCACACAGCTGGGAGCCCTTCTCCTAGATCTACTTCCTCCTTCTATACAGATTACAATGACTCAGACTTCAACTGAGACTGTCTGCAACTCAGTGGCTAGCTCTACAGCTATCACCTCTCTAACTCATCTAACCTTCTTACGTCTAACCTCTAACGTCTAAAACATCTCATGGCTAACGTCTAACCTTTACAATTACACATATATATAGGTGGCCCTGAGGGTCGCACCTTTACAAAACTGTGGGCCTTTCCCAGCAGTAATCCCCAAAAACCCTAACTGCGGACATGACTAGGTGTATTGTAGGCGCCGCTTGCAGTCATTTCGCCATTTCCTATAGGTTCTGTGACTTCCGGCGTAGATTGTGGGTATGGGCACCGCTTCATCGTTCTCTGCTCCTTGTCCTTCGCCTTCAATGCTTTGGTCCGTTGCTCTCCCTTGGTCAGAGCAACCATAACTTCTGTACTTAGCCTTAATGAGGGTATCTGAGCCCTCTATTCCGTCGCTTCATTTATTGTGGTAGCTGAGCTTTCTACTCGGCCACATTCACTCTCCTTTGACGTGTGCGCGTGAGATTCGCGATTTCCGGTCCATAATCTGCGCTGAGCTCGTCCATCTGGCACCGTACTGCGCACTTGTTCACTTCTGCCCAAAATTGGTGCTTACTCAAAATTAGCACTTTCCCTTGAACACTTATGATTTTCCCTCAAAATTTGTAGCTTTACCATAGCTGCGGCCTATGCTCCAACAAAATATAATAAAATAAATATTTATGAGCATTATAACAATATTAGCATCATAAAACTGTGCACCCACAACTCGTATAAAGAGAATTATCACAAAAATATGTAGAAACAAAAAAAACAGAAAACCGCATGAATAATCCATCAAAAATCATAAATTATCTTACTACATATAAGCATGAATCAAACAGTCAAATGGTTCAACAACATTCATCCATATGATATTCATAATATTGTGCAAACATCAGCTCATTAGCTTCTCTATTCATTAATAGAAGTAATTCTTACAAAAATAAGCACGGAAATCTCCAACCAAAAATTCCTCTGCCTCTCCCTTCTTCCTTTGTTTCATAATCTTATTAAAAATAATTCCCAAAGTGACCCTTTAGATCCATTATATTCAGTTATGATTTTGGGGCTTCTTAGGCATTTGTCACTCTAGAGTTTTTCTTCACTCCTAAAAGAAATAAAAATTCATTTTATCTTACATACTCCAAGGAGGGGTGTTCCCTTTTGACATTATGAATGAGTCCTAAAGTTCAAAACCATATGTAATGATATTGAATTATTGAGGTCTAAGTAAAGGTAAAGAAACATCATGTGCAGTTGTCTCATTATTTAGCATAAGCAGTCCCTTTATGGTGGATGAATTCCACATTGTCATTCTGTGTAATTTGTTTGTGGGAATTCGAACTTAAATTTGTAGAACCTGTGAAGTAACTTGGGAAATTCCTCTAATGGTTGTGTCCTCATCTTCATTGATATTTATTATCTCCTCTATCCTTTGCACTTTTGGTGTGGGGTCATTGAATGTGCTTGGAGGTTTGATATGACATTTTTAAAACACTTTCTCTATTCCCACATGTACCTTCTCACATTTTTTCAATGATGCAATGCCATATTTTAGTTGCATTAATCTAAATTTCAGGAAATTTTCAATGGTTGTATAATTCAACTATATTTCCTGTAAGTTTCTCCTTCAAATACTAGAGGGGGTTTCAATTGTTTGTTGTTTCCAAGTCGCAATACAATTCATATTTGCTTTGATACTGTTTGTTAGCACTAGTTTTGTCCTAGATAAAATGGGGGGTTAGAGCCCAGAAAGGAGTGAAGAAAACCTCGGGGGTTTGTGCAAAATGTCCCAAAAGAAAGCTAAGTGGGGAAACTAGATAAATATTTGTGGATCAAGGGATAAAATGACCAAAGCATAGGTCTAAGCATGGCATAAAGGATTAAAAGGACAAAAGCCTACCTGGGTTAAACAACAATGCACATGGAAGGCAATGATCCGTGCAGAGGAAGATCCACGGCTGAGAAAAAATCTCGTGGAAAAAGTGGCAGTGGTTTAAGTGGAGGCGGCACGCGTAAACCATGGGCATGTTGGGATTAGATCGATGGTCAACGATTTAGATCAACGACCAGGAACTACTTCGTAGATTTGACAAGCGTGAAAGGTCGGCGTTTTCATTTTTGTGAACTTTTGGTAGAGGGGCGCAGGTTTCAACTGCCTAGATCCAATGGAGTTCGGATCTACGCCGAAAAATAAGTTCGTGAAATGAACTAGTGCAGATAAGCGGCAGCCCCTGACTTTGGGAAGTATGGTAGGGACCCTATTGTTCAACTGTCTAGATGTGAGTAAGGGTCAAGATCAACAATTGGAAGGCACACATGCTGTCTAATGATGATCTAGAGGACAAAGGTCACATCGGGGCCGTCATATACCCTCCACTCAACATGAGAGTCTGGTCAAATCTGCTGGACGCCACATCAGAGCTCGGTCATCATCCTGCAATATGTGAGGGATCCTGTCAAGCAATCATGCCAAATGATTATCCTGATCACCAGCTTGTCATAAGCAGACAGGACTCCCAATGTTTACTATTCATGTCCAAGATTTGAAAGGGTGGCAGGCTCAAAGGCCCGGGTAGTTCCAGTTGAGAGTTTGGTCATGGAGGAAAGTCAAGAGGCCAAGGTGATTTTCATAACAGAACATGCATGGTTCGATGTGGAGGATGACCACGTTCCTTCATCCCCTGTAAAATTCGACTACATAGATGAAATTTTAGCTAGTGAGCCCGAAGATCCCAAAGAGCGATAGGTGCCCAGGAAAACTCAGCAGAAGAAGAAGAAAGGGGTCCGGAAGGTTGAGCATCCCACTCGCCAAACTGCAGATGTTCTCAAGTTTTCATAATCCCTACGGAGGAAGTGACGCCTCCTCCTTCGACAAAACAAGCGCAGGTGGTTGATTCCCTCAAAGTGGAGGATTTCTTCGACCAGCAAGGCCACGTAATAGCTCTAGCATAAGGTGGCAGCTAGTTTAGGGTATTTTGTTTCCTATTGCATCTGTTTGTTTCGGATATGTAATATTCCCATAGTTTTGAGGCATCTTAGGGCCTCCCAGCTACTCAGGGATCATTATAGTCCACAATCATACAGAGACACCTGCGAAGTCAGTCAGTTTGTCTATCAACTTTCATTATATGTTGTAATTAGCTTTCAAAGATAGTGGGGTGGTCCATTTAGGTGTCGGCTCAACCGTAACTGTTTTCTGTTAGAAATTTCGAGCCTAAGGGTGTTGGCTTACTATACTGTCTTGAGGTTTTCTATAAAAACCCAGGTTCTTCACAGTTCAAGGAACCAACAAAAACCCTTTTCACCGACCCTTTCGGCAACAATCTGCGAGAAGTCTAAGGTCTCACCCGAGGTGAAGTTATGGGGGGGTTGTGGAATCCGGTTTCCACAACCGCATGATGAGTGATTAAACAGATCAAATGACACCATGCTGATGGGCTGCACTGTAAACTCAGGATTGCATGACGATCCCCTTCGTCACGGCTAACACTTCTACAAGCCCAAATTCTTGTACAACTCGCGCATCCCTAAACTGGCGGTTCGGAAATAGCTCAACACAGGACAACGAAATAGATAACTACGCTCCCGCTTTAGACTTAACCAGTTTCAACAAATAACACTTATTGTTTTACCTACTCATCAGTTGCCTTAGATTATTGATCTTATGACTTATGCAAAGTGATGGAACTCAAAGTACTGCGCACTTCCGGTGCTGTGCTTCGACGGAGTCGCACAGCGTGGACTCAATTGACTTAAGTGCTTATACAACAGGCTTACACATTCACTTAGATTTAGAAATACTTAAGCATCTAGCATTCATCCACATATGTGAAACTTAACATATTACTCCCATCTCATTCGTTATGACGAATACATATAAAAGTAAACACATAAACTTATAAGCACAATTGTTAACACCCAAAAAGTGCTCACTACCTCATCTACCCCATTACATGACTCATTTGTGCATATTTCCTACCATACCACCCAAGCAGGCCAAAAATCCTAATTTACGAACAAACCATCCTTGTTCTATTTGCGGGGTCTATGGCCACTACACACATGCTTTCCCACATTTGGAGTGAGCTCAGCAACTCTGGGATGATGATGCCCATCGCCAAGGGCATGCATCTCCTCAAGCACCGCCCAACCCCCCACCCCCTCAGCAGCAACCTTTGGTGCTGCAAAACCCCTTACCAACCCAAGGCGTAGTGAACACTCAGCCATTGGCTCCCCCTCAAGGCAACGCGCCACCACAACAACAGATCACTTATGCTGCTCCTAATCAATCCATGTTCGACTCAGGTACTCACCAGTTGTTGATGATGTCGTCCATTGATGTCAACCTCCAAACCCGTTGAAACCAATATGGCTCCACCCATGAAGCCCCTCCCGTTGACAAAAACACTAACGCTCATCCCACTAATCAGACATTACGTATACGTTCGACTCCACTCGATGGCGCCTCCAAAGCACCTTGCTTCCCACTTCGTCGCATCAATAATAATCCCAATGCTCGCGCTGCGTCAACTTACAACATTGTAGATGACTTAGCCCAGTCTCGCGCAGCCATGTCTGCGTTAGAAGTCTTAAAAAATTTCCCTTCACAACGCAAGACTTTACTCTCTGCCATTGGTGCTATTGACCCAAATGATTCACAACTGATGGCATTCGATTTGGACCAGGCCGAACCACGCCTGCCTTCCACTTTAGCATTCCAAGTTTATGTTTCTGTTCGAAATCTTGTCATCCATCGGTGAATTATCGATGAAGGTGCCTCTACATGCATTATGTCCACATTCGTTTGGCAGAAGTTGGGATCCCCTACTCTCCAGCAGTCCACCACTGCGTTGCAAGCCTACAAAGGTCGTTCGGCTCAACCCCAAGGTCTCTTAGCTAATGTCCCCATCCAGTTGGCTGGAAAAACATACTCATTGACATAGAGGTCATCAATGCCCAACTTGATTATAACCTCTTACTTGGCCGCAGCTACATGTATGCCATGCGGGTGGTTTCCTCATCTATTTTTTGTACCATGATGTTCCCCCAGGATGGATGCGTGGTCAAGGTTGACCAACTCACCTATTACGATCCCAATGCCCCTGCTGCACCCGAAAATGTTCTCCCCATGGTTGAACAACTAGTTTGTGGTGCCACTACCTCTTTTGTTTCCTCCGTGGGACCCAGACTTTACTCAAATCCGTCGATGCCCTCAACGTTCCAATCCATTCCCCCCCGTCACCTGCGACTGAAGTATCTAACCTATGTACCCTCTCCCACAATGCACAAACACCCAACTGTCAACCGTCCTTGTTACCCAAACCACCATTGGTACCTAGTCACATTGGTGTTACACCCACCCACACAATCCCCTTCCTATTCCCTCCTTCGGGAGTAGTAAGCGCCTCGGTTATGGCTACTCTTAGCCTCCCCGGTTTAACCTTAGGATTACCCATGTGGTATATTTTGCCTCCCGTTCCCCCGCCGACACCAAATGTCGTCCTACAACTGGTGCAACCCATTGTCACTACTAGTCAACCACCTCCCGGTGTCGCTACCCCCTTCGCCATCTACGAATCCCCCTCCTCTTATCAATCCCACTGGAGGAAGAGGCCCAAAACCATACACTACTGTACCCCCTCCCAAATGCTCGTTGTGTGATGAGTTAGGCCATCCGACTCATCAATGTCCACAATTACCTGCATTACAGGAACACATGCAAATGCTTGACGACGACCCCAACATTCCGGTTGTCGAACTCGATCCAACCCCTAAGCCTCGTGATAAATCACTGCGTACCAACCACCCTTGTGCCATATGCGGTATTTACGGCCATTACTCCCATCACTGTCCTGATCTCCCAAATTACAGAGCATTTATCTATGAGATGAATAATTTGGACCTTGAGACGACACCCCCCACCATTGAGGAGATCCACCCCCCGGTATCATCCCCATCCGGAGAGATTAACACCATTTATATGATCTCTTCGACTACCACTCCCTCGTCAACCGATTTGACAACTCAAACTTTCCGCAATGATGAGGAGATTCTAGAGGCTCTCACTGCCCCAAATTATCCCTGGGATGACATGCACCATCGTTCGTATTTCCTCCCAGAAGACTCCTCCTCTACCACAGCTACCCAATTCGCAGTTGAGTCCAAATATTTCCTTCCCACTAAAGTCGACTGGTTCAAGGATCCTATTCCTGCTCTTGATGCCTTTGAGGAAGGTAACATGGCCAACATCTCACCCGTCATCCATATAGATATCTCTGACCCACCTGGTGCTCTTGAAATCATTACCTTAGGAGCCTCCTGCAGTGAGCATGAGATTGCAGAGTACAAAAAACTTTTCCAAGAATTCCGTGATGTCTTTGCCTGGTCCTATACTGAAATGCGTGGTCTTGACCCCGCCATTATAGAACACCACATTGACACATGGGTATGCCCGCCTCGTCCATATATTGAGATTCTTCCTCATTCATTATTTGAGGCCATGTATATGTTTCAGGTCCCCATATTTTGGACCCCATTGATATTATTGTTCTATATCTTGATACGAGCATGGGAATGCCCGCCTCATCCATATGATCAGATTATTCCTCATCCATTATTGAGGTTATGTACTTTTAGTTTTTGCATTTTGTTCGGGACCGTTGTTCCAGGCTCTAGTTCATTTCTTCTCTTCTCCACACCCCAGGAAAACCATAAAAGACTTATGATGTCTATCGGCCATACAATGAGCTCTTGCCCTCCCACATCAGGGGGCAATCTGTTAACACCCAAAAAGTGCTCACTACCTCATCTACCCCATTACATGACTCATTTGTCCATATTTCCTACCATATTTGCCTTAAAAACCTTAAAATCCCACTAAAAAGCCTCCAAAAGGCCAAAAAAAGCCTACAAAAGGCCACAAAACCATCAAAAAAGCCTCCAAAAGGCTAAAAAAGCCCCGTTTCCCCCAAAATTCCTCCAAAATGGCAAAAACCCTCTAAAAAGGGAATAAAAAATATAAAAAAAGGAAGAAAAAACCCTATATAGCTGACCTAAACCATATGGTTCCCAAAACCATGGGCCAGCACTCCACCACTAAAAACCTATAAATAGGTGATGGAGACCCCTCATTTCATATCCACAGTCAAATACACCCTTACTCTGCCAAAATCACTCTTGAAACCCTAGCTCACCCTTGAGCTACTTTCACCATTGAGTGCCCCTTTTGGCCCATTTCCACCCTTTGGAGAAAGAGAAGGAGCAAAGCTGGAGTTTGGAGCAACCCTCTTGGATCATTGCAAGAAATTCACCAACCTTCACATTGGAGGTATAATCTTTAATATAAAAAACCATTTACATTCCATGTTTTGTTATGTTTCTTAATGCTCATGCTAGTTTATAATTTATATTGTTTTATCATTTTAATTTACTGTTTATTGAACTACTACTAAGGAGTCCATTCTCCTTAGTAGGTGCTCATTTACACAAGCTAGGGTGAAAACCCTAGCTACAACGATCTCAAGCATTCATTGGAAGCAAATACACAGATGCAAACATGTAAACGGTCACATAACATAGGGATTTAATGTGGTTCACCCCTAGGATGGGAGCTACGTCCACAGGAACTGTTGTTGTATTAGTATTTGGGAAGGGTACAATAGTTATAGTCTTCGCACTCAGTTGCAGACTCTCTTCTCTCTCAATAGGCCTCTGCGCACATAGCTTGCAGAGCCTTTACAATGGCAGACTCAAAACAAGTCTTGCTCAGAATATACAATAAATATTATTCAATAACAATGAGAGATCAACCCTTTCCCTTACAAAATGGTTCCTATTTACAGATCATGCCCGTAGGTCATGTCTTTACAATGTACAGGAAAAAACCCTAAGGTTTCCTAAAACTATCGTGGTTTTCCCTTAACCGGACTTGCCAGCTTCTGGTAGCGAATTGTCCATCGTGGCCATCCTCTACGCATGGTCACATCGCTATCAAACCCCCTGTCGCACGCACGCCAATAGGTCACTTTCACCTAGCTATTCCTTCTCTAATGACCTTATGCGGCCGGTTAATGTAGTGGTTCCTTGCTTGTGCGACCGGTTGCTTTCCTCCACTTTACTCCTTACCCTCCACTTGGTAATCATGGAGCATATTTACCCAAAATAGACCGTTGATGGTCTAACCAAAATATATGTCATATTCCTTCCAATATTCTAACTTATCTAATCTCCGTAGATCGGGCTCATTGTAGTGATCTACTCCTCCGCAATGCTGGATTTCGCAGCTCTTCTGACCCTGCACGGCGCTCAAATTCGCAGCATCCCAAAATTGACTTGTTCAAAAAGTCTTCAACCTTACTACACTTGGCATCGCGGTACAAAAGCTTGATTTGCACAGAAATTCCCCACTTGGACCAGGCCCAACACTTACATGTGGCTCATCCCCGAGCCACCTTCAACTTCTACTTCTCCTAGCTGTTCCTACTCTTGCGGATCTAACTTCGTTTTGAGCTCTTCGTATGCTGCAGTCAATTTTGCAACATCTTCCTTGGTGTCGTACTCAATTTGTTTGATGGTTTCGAACACATCAGTTGTGATTTCATCATCCATTTTCTCTTGTACTGAATCCTATCCCTCGTGGAGCTATTTCAACTTTTCTTCAATTTTCTGCGTGAGCTCATGGGATTCCTCTTGCAGGGTCTGCGACTTATCTCTGACTTTTTTCTCCCTGTCTCGCAGTTCTTGTAGTGCCTTTTTCAATCTTCTAACTTCTGGAAATATCTTGATTCTGTTGACTTAGAGTCTATCGACAGGGGTTCACTCCGCACTATCGCCAACAAACTATCAACCTAACTCCCTTATACACCGGCTCAGAAAGGTGTAACCCTTCACAGCAACACTTGCGAAGCAAGTGCAGTCTCACCCGAGGTGGATAAGAGGGCTGCTGGAACCAAGATTCCATAGTTGTGAAGAGGATATGTGCACATTAACCATAGCTTACAACATTCATAACAATCCATTAACCAATCATTCGCATCCTATACATGATATATTTATTCATACATACTCAACAATATATTCGCACTAATCAATAACAGCATGTGTTCGCATTAATCAAAAGAAATCATTCACATAACCCATCATTCATCATCGCATCATACAACAACATAATTCATATCATAACCGAACATCTTCATTCGTTCATCAAAACCTGCAGAACAACTCTCACAGAAACAGTCAAGTCATCATAACGCGGATACAACCGAACCCAAAAGATGGGATTAATCTCCAAAACTCCGATGCCCTTAGGCTTACAATCTTTCTTTATTTATATGATTTCATCTTATTACAAAATGGTACACATGGCCGACTCAACTAATCTAACAAATCTTATGCTTCCGCAAATAGTGGCGAAAGGTCCTTTTTCCACGGAATGACTCATTCGCGCCTATCTGCTTTCGCACTTACTGTGGATCTAACCCGTGCCAACAGGCCCCCAACACAAACTTGTGGCTCGTCCCGAGCCACCTCAGCTGGACTCTGCTAGTTTTTTGTACTGCTGTTGAAAGTCATCATAGGTGGTCCTGATCTTGTTGACTATCTCTTTCACTGACGTGCTAAGCTATGTACTTTCTATTTCCTGCTACTCCGTTGGGTGGTCGCACACCTTCTGTCGGACCTCCTGTAATTGCTCCTGTACCTGCTTCATTTCTATAAACTATGATTTCTATGAGGGCTTTAGCCTTTGCTTGAAGCTCGTCCAATTGTGTAGCTCGTCATTGCTTTCTTTCATGGGATTTCTTGGCTCGCTTCTTCATACTCAGTAGTTCTGCGGTCTTTTCCATCAGTGTTAGGGTGGGAATCACCTTAAATGATCCCTTAAATGTTTCCAACTATTCTTCACCTTCGTGATGCATTCTCTTTAGTGTAGCTAACTAGTCATCATCGACCAACCTATCCCAGAATTCTGTAAGACTTACAGCCACCTTCTGTGCTACCTGTTCCAATTCCTGAATTTCCGCCACTGCTTCCTCTATCGCCATCTGGTGACTTTGAACTTGTACTGGTGGTGTACTTGCTATTAGCCGAGCTTGGAGCTCCGCATTTTCTTTTCTGAGGTCATTCACAATGACTCCTAACATAACAGACTGGGCTTCTGGGTCAACATCCAGGTCTAGCGCTTTTGTTTCACATGTCTCTGCTAGAGCTCTTTCTAGCCTCATCTGTTCCTTTGCAATTTCTTCCTTCGGAGTGAGCACTCTGGTCTGTTCTGCGATGACTATCTCCTTTTTCGCGAGGACTTTCTCTAACTGTGCCTTCTCCTCGATAGCTTTCACTTTCACAGCCAGTGCTTCGGTGTGTTTTTCCCGAAGTTGTTGTGCCTCCATCTCACTATGTCATAGTTGTTTCATGTATTCAACCATCTTATTGTGCATGGCGGCCTCACGGTCCCAGATTTTTGCACTTGTTTCCACTTGGACCCGACGTAGTATCAACATTGGTAGTAAGATGAAGTCGAGCATTTCCAAGTTGTCCTTTCGGAGCTCCAGGTTCAAGTTCTCATCTCCTGTCAAGAAGTCCGGCCTGTTGTGCAATAAGTCCGGCCTGTGTACTACCGCCATCTGTGTCCATTCTGTGCTTCATCCTTCGTTCTTCCTACAAGAGGTCAAGCTATGAATCTGTTAGGGTGTTGTCTATTGAGGCCCCGTCGCGACCAGATTCTAGTGTATGGTCCTTCGCATCGGTCTCCTATTCGGCGTCCTCCTTTTGGTTGGCAGAAGCTTCGTCTTCCTTGACTGGGTCTTGTCGTCCTGCTGCCTACGCCTATGCAATGTCCTTCAGATCTGCAAAAACCTTCCATGCCTTTGGCTAGTGGGTGATCATGTTGTCAATCTCGACTTCAGTGAGCTTGTACTGTGTTCTCACCCATTGTTTGGTCGGATCTGCATGGGACTGAAGATAAATCGTATGTGTTTCGACAGACACCTGGGCGATGGATTGATACATGTCGTAGCCTGCAGTGTGATCCGTGGTATCATGAGTGCATCCATCTGCATCCGCTCAAGCCAAATATAAAACTGAATGACATTCTCCTGTTGTCGTTCCTTTTCAGTGGTTTCCCACAAGTTTTGGTACCTTGCACCATCACACACCATCAACTCCATTAGGTCCACCCCTTGGTAATCGCCTTGTTCCCTTCATGCTTTTAAGGCAATGAGGAGAAGTAACCACGAGTATGTGAATGGTCATCCATGTTCCTAGGCATCATACGCATCCTTTGTTAATTCATGTAGCAGGAACTGAGCCCAGTTCATATGTTTTCCTGTGGCATGTCGTTTCGCTACTGCAAGGACCCCTGAATTACATTGTAGCAGTCGATTTTTCCTTCAGTGTATTATAACCTCTTTAACTTGGTGGTAATATCCCTAGTTTCAGGGACTCCTGGGAATACTGGTGCAACTGTGATGACGTATTTTTCATTCTTGTTGATCCGCAGTGTGGGTGCCCCAGTATGACGGGGTGGAGCATATTCTTAAAGCATGGGACTGTCATATCCCTCCTGCACAGCTTCAGTGGCAAAGGGCCCTACAACACCATTAATATTCCTCATGGATGCCCGGGTGGCCTTCTTTTTCTCCCGACCAGAGTCGGGAGGTCTCGTCGCACTCCGTTTTTTCTTGTGTGGGACTGACGACATGACTTTAGGCTATTCCTAAATTATTGGTGTGGCCTGTGGTCGTTTGGTGCCAGTAATGGATACATATACTTCCATTCGGCTCTTGAGATGCTAAGTAGATGAACATGTTTCCCCTGCACCTCCTATATACCGGTCGGTAGTATCCAACCATTCGGGGTCATAATTGTGAAATCTCATCTGGATTGGCCAAATCCATTGCATGTGCTGGATATTAAATCCCAGTGTTCTTGGGTTTGACATTGTCCGGTGTGGTATAATTGTAGCCTTATTATCTTTAATGATGGACTAGACCATCGCACATTGTGGCAGCTTCCAACTTGCCTATAGTGTTTTTTTTTTTTTTACATCGGCACAGCAAGTACCACTATTTCAATACATCGTCGTATCGTTGGCTTGTCCACTGCGGTCGTTCTTCGCAGATTTCACTGGGTCATTGTTGTCTACCTCTCAATGTTATTTGTAAATGGTTCTGCTGTGATCCGTTTGATTATCGCGGTTGGTTTTTGCTGATGTGGTCGCTGCTTCGACTCATTTTTCAAGGAGGTTGTTAGTTTTTCTGATCCATTGGAATGTTCTCTCGCCTCTGAGGATTTTGTCGAAAACAAATTCTGAAACTCATGTAGTAGGTTAGTTATTTCTGCAATGATCGACTCATCCCAGTAGTCACCAATGTTCGTGAATTCCATATTTTCCTTTGATCCAATATTGACCTCTCTAGTCTATAATAGTTGTTTATATTTGTCGGACGGTATCTCTGGTGTTGCATTGTTGTGAATGTCTTCGGGTTCTGGTGCACATATAGCCCCGAGTTCATTATAATCTACAGGATCTGAATTGATGTTATGGTCTTCCCTCATTATTTCTAGGGTAGTCGGTTCCGGCTCAACTGTTCTTGGTTCCGTCATTTTTCCATACTCCTCTGTGGCTACCCTTCATAGGGATTTTGTTATCCATGCACATCTTCGAAAGGACACTTCATGCATTCAGCTCTGCTAATTCGCAAGGGCCTCATCTGATTCGGAGAATGTTGAACTTTTGCTGTGCCATTCTAATTCTCCATCTGTGTTGGGTTTAGCATAATCCTCTGAGATGTTGTACACATTGTCTCCTTCTGTAAATTCATCTCTGGCTGGCTCCGTATAGCGTTGTCCTTCTGTGGAATCCAGTGGTGCAATGACTCTCATCTCTTGATTTTCGAATGAAATTATCCTTTTCTTAAAGTTGATAATTGATCGATTTTCCATAGCCCAGTCTAATCCCAGCAGTATCGGATAGGGACAGGTATTATCCACAATATCAATGACGTCGAAGTCCACATACGTTCTGAGCCCTTCAATTTCGACCAGAAGTTGACATACCCAACCTAGCGGTGTGACCTTGCTCTGGTTCTCTAGTCATAGCTATACTAGTGACCAGGTCATCTGCGGTTTCCCCATCGTCTCCCATGTTTGTTTAGTTAGGATATTCACATCCGAAACCAAGTCCAGAATGATGGAGTCAACATCAAATTCTCTGATCTGTGTCGACATCCGCATCTCCCCGCCTGTCTTTATTTTGTGTATGTGGTTAATTCTTTGTTCCAGTCGTGCACCTCCTTGTCGTCATAGTATACTAGCTATATCCTCCAATGCATTGGGGTCTTTGGCTAAGTCCAAGCAACTTTCGAAGAAGGATTCTAGCATGCTTTCCTTCCTTCACATATTCGTTGAATCAAACGTCGATGGCATATCGTATATTTCTTCCTCGAAAGGTAACTATCTCTAATTCCTTAGTGCCTCTTATGCTTTTAAGAAGACATCATTTTCAGCATTGACATCGAAGGTGACCTTCATCTACTATGTTTGTGTTGGTCTAACATTGGGGTGCTACCTATCGCTTCCTGTCGCCTCCCCTCCTCTTGTTACTATGCCAACCGTCGCATGGCTACTTCTGGATTCTGTCGATATCCTCTGTACGGTTGATGGTGCATTCTGATTATTCTGGTTGGGGGGTGGATGCTTGGTTTTCCATTTCACAATGAGCTGGGGGAATTCCTCTACACTATGATCTACAACACTGCAATATGTACACTGCGGCACTGGATTCGGAGAGTTTCTCTGGTAGTTCCCCTGTTGCCCACAATTATAACAGGTAATTGGACCTCTTCTACATCCAGTAGTGCCTCCGCATCCCATCCCTCATCCATCGCGGTATTCTCCCCCAAAACCTCCGTGCGGTGGTCCATATTGTTGATACTGTGGTTTCCTGTACTGCAGCTGGCCATACGGTGGTGGTGGATACTATGGGTGCCCATAGTGGCCCTGGTCATATTGCTACATCTAGCTATAGTGTGATTTCTATTGTACCACTGGTTCTTCTCCCTTCATGAAATTCATGTCAGTTGTTCGTTCTTGGAACAAATCTTAGTCCCTACATTCCTTTTCATCATGGCCAACCAATCGAAAAACTTGCAATATAAGTTTGCTGGCTTCGATACCATCTTTTCCAAATATACACATTCCTCTAGTCGATGCCCCCTGTTCTGACAGATAGTTCACCATGGCATGCCTCCCTAGCGAAGTGGGTTTTCCCCCCTTCCTGTAAGTATTCCCAGAATTCTGGGCAATTGTCCTTATGGTGCCCCTCAGTTCTACATCTGGTACACCATACATCTCCTCGGGTTTCCTTTCCCTTCTTCATATCTTCCAGCTGTTGGCGGATATTTCTACCCTATAGTCAGGAAACTAAACTATCAACTTGGTTGGGGTGACATGTAAGTGTATTTATGTCATTTACAGAAGTGTTTGCAAAAGAAATAGATTACAGATTTAGAGAACATACCTTTCACTGGAGTCTGATCCTAGCCTTGACCCAGCCTTGTGTCCAGCTCTCAAATCTTCCTTCTTTCAGCAAACCTGAAACAACAATACCTTCCTCAAACACTTTGGGCAACATATAAATCATAAAATAAACAAAAATTATGTTTAATATCCAGTATTGACCAAAATGAATCCAACTCAAAATGCCATTTAATAACACCTTCAGATTGGAACAAGGAAACACTTCAACCTTTATTTGTCAAAATAGTATGCAGTACAAATATACCTGATAATGAAGCAGGCTCCTGCAACTAGATCCTGGGCTCTGGCTCTGCTCTGGTTTGGATGTCTTCTGCAACAGTTTCTCCATTAACTCATCCTCTCATTCTTTAGTAAGCATTTGCATTCATAATTTCTTCTAACCTTGCTCCCTTAGCCTTCTAGGAATTTATAGGTTTAAGGAAGCAGTTCCAGTCGATGAGGAGGTTGGGGAAGTTAAGAAACTGTCTTCAACTAATCCTCTTCGATGGATTAATATATTTTTTAATCATTTTTAAAGGTACACGCGACTATTACACAGTGGAGTAGCGTATAGGGCGCTACCCTATTGTTTAAACAATAGCGCTCATTTAGTTTTAAATTGTGAGCGCTACTTTGATGAGACAGAGTAGCGTATATACTGATATGGGCGCTACTATTATGCACTGGAGTCGCGTATGGGCGCTAGTCTCTTTAAGTAGAGTAGCGCTCATACCTCAAGATGATATTTTTGTATGTTTTCCAGTATTCTCAGGAAATGGGATGAGTTGTCATGATATCCAAAGTCAACATGCTCCTCCATCCAAGTTGTCCTTTTGTGTGATCAGCAGCTCAGGGTGATCACGGACGGAGAGGTGCAAGTTTGACCTATAACAGATGCCCCCTAATGTGTGAGATCAGAGGGTAACGATGGCCGAAATACATTATAATCCAAAACCAGAGAGAGAGCACAGAACCGCAGAACAAAGTCGCAGAAAACCTGCAACAAAAATCAAGGTCAGCGAGCAATTACATTGTTGACATCTTATAGATGTGTAACATGATCTCCGATACATAACAAGGAGATGTATATAAAAGCATGGCCACTTGAAATACAAGCGTGGATCCATGTCAAACTAAGAGATCATAGCCATAACAACACACTGGATCTATGTCTCATGGAGAGCCGTATAGAGGTGAGGCTCAGTCTTGCGCAACTTGGGTGATAACAAAATGGGGTTATGTCATCCAAATCCCAAGGTCTTCATCCCATAACAACCCTAGGTACAAACCTGAGCCATGTGAATAGATGAGCTGATAGTCGAGCATGGAGGGCATCGTCTGATTACCGGTCATTGATGTATACCGTTAACAAACGCGAGGACTTCCACCGATAATGATGATGGAGTCCAAGGTACCAAGTACGATTCGCCAAATGTGAATAGATGGACTTGGAGTCGAACACTCGGGAATCCTGTCGAAGAAGAGACATTGATGTATTCTTATCATTCAACAGCGAGGACAATTGCCACTGGTGACTGCAATCTCCAAGGTACTAACCGAAACTCTAAACTTCAAACCCAGAATAATGATTTGATGTCGATGGGAAGAAGTCCGTTGGAAGGGAGGCCTTAAGGTATCCTCCATCATCCAACTCGAGGAACACTCAACTGGTAAGAGCTGATATGAAATGATATGTAACAAGACTGACACTAGGAAGGCCGACACATGAGGTCAAGGTAAACTGCAGAATGGCCGACACGGGGTATATCCTTGAACATTGAGCACGACACAAAGTGACTTAGGCAGTTTTTGACATAATGGGGTAAATAAGTCTGAAATGTAAGAGACATTAGCAGACCCTCCATATGGTTGGAAGAATAACCAACCGGGGGAGTAAATAACTCGGAGGAAAGGTTCACCTTAAGGCCAAAAACTAAACCCAACTGACAAGATAGACTCAAGTAGGTGCTGTGTTCAAGGATAGGACTTGACTGATACTGCCTTTAACAATGAAGATATGATGTGTTTTCCCGTTCCTTATTCTTTTTAGATAAAAGAATACCCTTCTTGTGGATTTAATGAGTCCAAGAAAGAATGAAAACTCAATAGGTCCAACCATGTAAATAATTTAATGAGCCCATGGGAGGAAGACTCAGTACCTTCTTCAGAATTTAAAGAGTTCGAAGAAGAGATAGAAGATTATTCTATATGTACTGATCTCTGGATTTTAGTATCGAGCCGAGATCTGTTCTTGCTCGCCGGTGTTTTCAATTTTAAGGAGTCTGAAAAACTTAAACAATAACTCCATATATCTGCTCGTGGATTTTAGTATCGAGCCCAAGCAGATTAATGCTCGTCGGTGTTTTCTTGTTTATAGAGTCTGAAAAACTTAAACAATCCTCTTTTCACCTATCCGTGGATTTTATATCGAGCCCGGATTGGTCTATGCTCGGCGATGTTTTCTTGTTTATAGAGTTGAAAAACTTAAACAGTCCTCTACTTACCCTCTCGTGGATTTCACATCGAGCCCGAGTAGGTGAATGCTCGCTTGGTATTTTCATATTTAGAGAGTCTGAAAACCCTAAAGAGAGACTCTAACAGGTCCTTTTTCGTATAGTTAGTCTCCTCCCCCGAAAAAGTATAAAACAATGAAAGGAGAACTCTTCTAGCGTACACTGACGTATACCTAGAGTATACCTTTTCCGTAGTTAATACCACTGAGGCCCGGAAAAGGGGTAATTCTATACCTGAGTGGATGAGCCTTCGGGTACTTTAACGAGCTTGAAAAGGACAAGTCTGCTCGGCAATCTTGTTTAGGTTTAAATAGTCCAAACAAGAGCTTAAAATGACTTAAAGGTCAGCTTCTGGGATCATAACTTCATGTCCTGCCAAAAACTAGGTTTTCAACAAAATATTAGTTGATGACGCAAAAATCTTAAAGAATATATGGATTTGAAATGTTTAGCTAACTGACAAGTTTCATCGTTAAGAAATTTGAGGTCAGGAGACGAATTCGACGACATTTGAGTGAAAATTGAACTTGGATCAGTTTTATACCTTATTTTGTGTTTCAATTAATTAATTAGGGTTTTTGAAAATGTTTGAAACTATAGAAAATTAAAAATTATGGGTAAAAATTAAAATCCAATTATATATATAATTTCAATATTAACAAATCAATTTTCATTTTGTGTTGTAGGGCAAACATTGGGCACATTTTCACGAATTTCAAATCTCTCTTGTGATCAAACGGAGCATCCAAACGCCAAACTACTTCCATCAAGTAAGTAACAATCAACCCACCTTGCATTTCAATGGTTTGTTTTTAAAATTTTGAGGAAAAATGGCCCGAAACGCAATGCTCATAAAGTTTTATGCGCGGGCGCTACTGTGTGTACATAACAGTAGCGTATGAAGGCGAATGGGCGCTACTTTACTCAAACAGAGTAGCGCCTACACGCTACTGTGTAATACACACAGTAGCGTATACATTTGCAAAGCCAAAATGAAGCGCCGAGACTCAAAATTTTTCGGGTTTTTGTGCAGGATGGTCTTACAATGGAGGGAAAGGGAGCATGAAGACATGGATAGACTAGCTATGCAAGACCCTGCTACCCTTCATGCGCTCCGTAGATGTGGTTTGTTGAAATTTTATCGAACCGTAAACATGCGGGCACTAAACAAGCTGTTTCGGAGATTGATTCAGTATTGGGATGTTGATACTAATACCTTCATCATCCGGGGGCAAACTCTTGAGCTTACCGTTGAGGATATATATTTTATTACCGGTCTCTCAAGAAGAGGAGACGTAATCAATCTAAAAGGGACATCTCGCTTGGGTGCGCGGTCCGTGCAAGAATATGTGAACACCTACTGTGTTGCTGGAGCAGAAAAATCGGGAAGCCAAGTCCTGATTTCAACTATTGATGGTCTCCCGCTGAAAGTAATAGTGAGTACAATCAACCGGGTATCCGGTAGCGCATCACAACACTTGGCTTCTAGGAACTCGATGCATGTCGGTGTACAGTGTTTGCATGGGCATGTTTATGATTGGAGTACTAGCTTGTTGGCAAACATGAAGTATCAATTGACAAGTTGCAAATCTGGTACAATGAAGAATTTCGGGTACGGGAGTATCTTGTGTACTTTCTTCTTCGAGAGAATGCCTGCTATTAGTTTGGGAATGCCATTACCACAGGTTAACCCCCTTGAGCCCAGACTAGGCCGTTGGGGTGACATTTTTCTCCGCCAAGGTGGTGGGGAGAGTCACTATTGTTACCATACAGATGACTTCTGGGGGTGGTGGGAGAGGCAAGTTCCCGCTTTTGAGCAGTTTCCCTATGCTGGACTAGATTTTCGTCACGACCCAGAGCTGGTACTTCCGCCAGGTGGTGCCTGGGGAGATATTGGTATGTTTACTTTTTGAGAATTTATTTAATTTTTTCAAACTTTTCGAATATTTTATTTTTTATGAAATGAGTTTTGGAGTTCTAATCGAGTGTTCAATGCAGATGCTGGGCCTGTTCGTCCCGAGGGCCATCCTACTATCTATGTGAGGCCAGCTGATATCACCGCAGCAGAAGCTATGCTGGGAACCCTAGAGAGGACAATGAGTCGGCTGACTCATGAGATTCCTACCAGCCGCATGGACCAGATACCTGTTGACATGCAGGAGGATGTTGTTGGGGTGCCCCCAGCATGGCTTAGATTACTGCATAGGGTTGCTAGACTAGTGATATGCTACCGTAATGCTGTAGATGATGAGGAGGTTCCTCCTTCTCCATAGGAGAAGAAAAACATTATATGTATATATTTTTGAGGCTGCCATGCCCAACTTTTGTACTTTTATGACTTGACTTATGAAACTCATGACTCGAAACTCATATTTTTTGATACGGTATCAGTTATATATACAGTATCGGTTATTTACATGTGAATGTGTTTTTAAATCTTATGTGTGGAATGTTGTTTACAATGTATGATGCAAATGCCAATCTAACACATAGTTTGCTAACGAATCAGCTAAATTGTTTAAATTTCTTGGAATGTGTTCATATCTGATAGAATGAAAATGTCTTTCCAATAATCTAACTCGTAGAAACTGTCGTAGCAATCCTGGATCTCTGATCCGATAGACACCTGTTAACTGAAATACAATTAGTTGTGAGTCAAGCCTTACCTCCAGGTATGAAATGCCATGACTGAGGGCATCTCGGAGAAGTTCTATAACTGCACTGTATTCAGCCACATTGTTCGTGGTAGGTCCCAGACAAACCCCCCCCGAAGAGACAAGTTGGTCAGCGGGTGAATAAATGACCCAAGCTGCTGCGGCCAACTGACAGGTGTGGCGACTGGCGCCATCAGCAAATCCTAAGAAATGTGTGGTTGACATCTGGTACATGCAACGAGAAGCACACATCAGATCACCTAACGAACATAACAAAACTAACTATACAGAAATATACAGCTATGTTACAAGAAAAAGTACTTCAACCTAGGCGTAGTACTTCTTCAGGTAGAGCCCATTTCTAGGCTCGTCCAACTTATTACCTTCGTAATCCACCAGTTCATAGGCACCTTTCTTCAAAACTTTAGAAATGATATAAGGTCCGAGCCATCTGGATTTGAATTTACCGGGTCCCAAAGGTTCTTTGTCTTGATCCCAAAGTAGGACCAAGTCTCCTTCAATGAAAATTCTGGGTTTAACGGATTTGTCGTATTGTCCTTTGACTCGTTTTTTGTGAACCTCGTTTGTTGTAAGCGCATCCCGGCGCTGTTCATCTAGATGTTCTAAGCGTAACAAACGTTCTTCAAGTATTGAAGTATCGGGTAGTAACTGAACTGCTAGTTTTAGCGAAGGAATCTCGCATTCAATCGGTACCACTGCCTCTATCCCATGCACAAGTTGGAAAGGAGAGAAACCAGTAGCAGTCTTAACGTTGGCTCGATAAGCCCAAAGAGCCGGGTATAGCATGATGTGCCAGTTATTTCTACTGGCATTAACAGTTCGTTGTAATATAACTTTTAACGTTTTATTCACTGCTTCAACTTGTCCATTCGCCTGAGGATAGTATGAGGACGAATGTTCTTGTCGAAAACCAAGCATTGTATATAACTCAGTCATCATGCTATTTTGGAAATGTCTACCATGGTCAGTCACTATCTCTTTAGGTATACCAAACCGTGCTATGATCTGATTAAATACGAAATAAGCGGCAGTTTCTCCATCTGCCTTAACAGTAGGCATTGCCTCTGCCCACTTAGTAAAGTAGTCAACGGCAACGATGATGTAATGATGTCCTCCAGCTGAAACTGGGTTACATGTCATGAAATCAACCCCCCATTTTGTGAAGGGACCTGCTGTAATTATAGGATGAAGAGGAGTTGGGTGTGCCCTCATTTTTTTAGTGAAAAACTGACATGGTTGACAATGTTTCACTGCTTCCACACAATCTTTAAAGATCGTGGGCCAAAAATATCCGGCACGCAGTATCTTCTGAGCTGTTGCCAACCCGGAAAGATGTCCCCCACAAGCTCCACTGTGGGCATCGTTTAACACTGCTTCAGCTTCTTCCCTAGTTAAGCAACGTCGTAAAATGGAATCTACCCCACGCCGATATAAAGTATCAGAGATAATAAGGTAATTTTTCGCATGGGTTTTAAGTTTACGTCGCTCTTCTCGGGAAAAAGTGGTAGGACACCTCAAAGTCTGGAGATATATTAAAATATCTCCGTACCATGGGTCAGAAGAGGCGATGAGAAAGATATGTTCATCAGGAAAAGATGTTTCTTCCTCTACGAGTTCTAGGTCACTTGGAAATTCTGAGATTAATTCCGCGAATACTAGTGATTTTTTCGATTTAGCTGATTGGAAAACCAAATCGAATTCTTGTAGAATTACAATCCATTTATTGTATTTCCCACCAATGATTCGTCGTGTGAGAACATACTGGAAAGGGTTTACTTCTGCTATCACTGTAGTAGTTCGTAAAAGTATATAGTGGCGAAGTCTCTGGACCGCATAGACCGCAGCAAGTGCTAACTTCTCAACGTGCGAGTATTTAACCTCAGGGGCTATCAATGCGCGAGAAAGATAGTAGACAACATGTTCTTGGAACATATCGTCTTCCTGAACCAAAACTATACCAATTGTAGTAAGAGACGCCGCCAGGTATAACAAAAAATCTTTTGAGTAATCTGGCGGGCTTAACAAGGGTGCTGAAAGAAGTGCCTTTTTTAATGCTTCAAAGGATGATTGTGCCGCTTCGTCCCACACAAAATAAGAATCTTGTTTGAGTAGCCTCATAAAACCTTTGGTAATTTTGGCGTAGTTTATTATAAATCGCCGTAAGAAATTAGACATGCCTTGCAGACTTTGAAGTTGTCGCAAGGTGCGAGGAGGAGGCAGATTTAGAATCGCCTCGACTTTAAGTGGGTCAACCATTATGCCACGATTAGAGACAATGAAACCTAGCAAACGTCCCGATTCGACACAGAATACACATTTATTCGGATTCAAACGAATCTTGTATTTTCTGCATCTTTCAAACACTTGTCTAAGGTGATCCGGATGGTCCCGTCTCTTTCGAGATCGCGCCGGGAGATCGTCCAAGTAAGGTTCTACAATGTGTTTGATGTCGTGAAAAGCGAAATTCATTGCTCGCTGGAAGGTAGCCCCAGCATTTTTCAAACCAAATGGCATTTTCCGATAAGCAAAAGTGCCCCATGGGCAAATGAAAGCTGTTTTATGCTGATCTTCCTGTTTGATCTCTATTTGATTATATCCTGAAAAACCATCCATAAAAGAGAACATTTCATGTCCTGCACACGCATCTATGATTTGATCGATAAATGGTGTGGGATAGTTGTCTTTCGGACAAGCTTTATTCAAATCTCGAAAGTCAGTGCAAACTCTAATAGTGCCTTGCTTTTTATCAACCGGAACGGGGTTTGAAACCCATTCCGTCATATCGATCGGATAAATGAAACCGGCTTTGAGCAACTTTTCCACCTCAGCTTTGATGGCGGCTGCTTTTCTAGGGTTTACGGGACGGAGCTTTTGCCTCACAGGTTTCGCGTTAGGATATGTCGTGATGACGTGTTCCACAATGGTTGGGTCAATACCTGGCATCTCCTCATATGACCAGGCAAAAACGTCGCGGAATTCTTTAAACAATTTGGTATACAGAGCTATCTCTTCTGGAGAGTAGTCTGCACCAATAAAAATATTTTCCACGACCCCGGGCTTGGTGGAAATGTTGACTGGAATTGTTTTTGAAATATTAGCCATGTTCCCTTCAGCATAAACAGCTTTTGAAGTAGAAGGAGAAGATGACAGATCAACAAGTCCACCGGGTCTCAAAGGGAATTCTCCTTTCTCAATTCTGTCTAAATCCGGAAGTATGTAGGACCTATGATGCATATGTTCCCAAGGTTGGTCTAGGCCCATCATGACTTCTAAGATGGCTTCATCAGATGGCAAAACCGTATCTAAACAATCGAATGAGTGAGTAGAATTCAGTGACCATGCCGGAGCATAGTCCATATCTGACTCGACTGAGACTGGTGGAGTCATGATATGTTCCATTGTAGCGTGTTGAGTTTCCATATAGGCTACTTCTGCAATGGAGGGAGGCACAAAAGGATCTGACGTGGTAGGAAGGATCCAAGGATCAGTTTTTAAACCGACCGTAAATTTTTCAGTAACGGTACCCACATCAGAACGCATAAACAGAACAGGAGAGGGGATGTCGAAAGTGCCCATTAACGAACCATACAACCCTGCTCCTAAACTCTCCTTAACCGTGGCGGTTTGATCAACCATAGGAATCGTGGTTTCCGTAGAAGTCTGGTGTTTTCCTTGAGTGAAAGAAAGTTGATCGACTGTAACGATCTTACCTTCAAATGGGAACATGACCACTCGAAAAACTGCCGATGCTATAGCTTGCATGGCATAAGTCCAACTCCTGCCCAATAACATGTTGTAATCGAGCGGAGCGTCCAGAACTTCAATCTCAACAGCAACTGTCTTACCGGCCAAAGTGACATTAAATGATGGAAAAACTCCATGTGGACGGAAAGTTCTGCCATCAAATGCAGTAAGCATTGTGTTGGAAGGGACTAACTCAGGAGAACCTAGAGCTTTCCAGCAGGAAATAGACATTACGCAGGTCGACGCTCCCTCATCTACTACAGCTCGTCTTATGGTCATTGGACCATGAACGACTTCAATCTGGAGGGCAACGTGATATGGCAACCGGTATTTGACATCAGTCATATCAAATCGCGCAGACATGTTGGAGGACTCCATACTCCCAATAGCTGCCAGAAGTGCATTTCGTTGCAAAGGACAACTCTGCAAGACTTCTAAGGTAGACATGGCACAAGGAGTTTGGGCTAGATCTTCAACCACATTGTAGTTGGAAGCAGCCCGCGTGTTGGGATTGTGCGATGCCCTCTTTAAGACACCTTTCAGAATCTTAGGCATTGGGTCCACAGGTATGTGAAGTGGAGTGGAGGATTCAGCAATCTCCTTATCCTTTCTCTGCGTTTCCGGGGTATAGTTCTTAGCTCTGGTTTGCAAAAGTGCATCTGAGTTGACCATGTTTATGAATGTTTGATCAACCGAAGCGTGTGAGGTGCCCCCAGTTTTGGAGGTGCCAGAAGTGGAGCCTTTCCCTTTGGGAAATGGATCTTTCAAGACGGCAGGCTTCTTCTCTTTCAAAAGCTTCTGGGCTTCTTCTAGTAGAGGGCATTGATGAGTAAGGTGGTTTTGTTTGCAAAGTTTACAAGGGAACCTAACCTTCTTCTCTTCTTTATTACCCTCTTCGGCATTATCTTTTTTGGGCTTTTGTTGGTTCCCCTCTCCTTTCTTGCCCTTCTTTTTGTTATTGGGCTGCCGAGGGCCCTTTTGATTGTTCTGAACCTGATTAACAGATTCAGAAGTAGAAGGAGAGGTTGTGACGGAAGCAATGTCTGCAGTCGAATGTTTGACAGTTAAGGCTTGGACCTGTTTGGTCAGTGCTTCGAAAGCTGCAGAGTTAACCGAACCCACTATGCCGTCAGCATGTGGTCCGGGTTTGGGCCTACTTAGATCAGTGTTTGATCTCGGTGCGTCTGGTATAATCTCATACAGTAAACCAGATTGTGCGTATACAAGGTCTAACTGTTGAGTCCTTAAAATGGCCTCTTCTTCATTGGAGACTCCGGATGTCGCTACTTCCTTAGAAATATAAGGAAGGAGTGATTTCAAGTACCACTCGAGTAGAAACTCTGGAGGGATATTGGCCTTTATGAGCCTCTTCCGTCTTCGCCACTCCTGAATGTGGTCAGATAGGTGAGTGGCTTTGTTTTGTCTAAAAGTAGACAAAAGTTCTGTTCCGGCATCATACCGAACAGGAAGTTGGAAATGGTTCAAAAAGACGGTGGCCAGATCCCCAAAACTAGAGAAAGTAGCCGCAGGCAACTCAATGTACCATTTGGCCGCGGGACCAGTTAAGGTCCTTTGAAACAATCTCAATCTGATGGAATCTTCGTTCAATGAATTTGAAGAACACTACAAGTGAAAGGTAGTGACATGGTCACCAGGATCTTCACCAGCTTTGCCTTCGAATTTGGGAATATCCGAAGGTAATTTGGTGGGAACTGATGGCCATGCTGAGTTATGACACACCGGATCATTAGTCAATTTCGAAAGGTCTGGCAAATTCAAAGTTGCCAGAAAAGGTAGACGAGGCCGATAAGATGGAGCTTGATAAGGGAAAGCACCCATTGTTTGTCCCATGAATTGTTGGTAGGGGTTGCCCCCAGCCATTTGGTGATTAGGGTTGCCCCCGGCCATGTGTTGGTAGGGGTTTCCGCCTCCCAACTGTTGATAGGGGTTACCCCCAGTTAACTGTTGGTAGGGGTTGCCCCCAGGTATTTGTTGGTAGGGGTTGCCCCCTGCCAGTTGTTGTTGTTGTGAGAAAGAATGATTAAAATTTCCCCACCCGTACGAGAGCGGATTAGTGCTTTGTTGGTTCGTCCATTGTGGCTGGGTGTTAGCCCCGCCATATTGCTGGTTGAAAAAGTTGCCCCCTCCTCCTGAAAATAAGGAAAAAGGAACATTATTTGCAGGCATGCTACCCTGATTCAAGTTAGGGCCTACAAAGTTGTTGAAACCAGCCGAAGCTGATGTGGACGGTGCAGTCATGGTACCCATGACTGGCATGTTTGCTGAAACACTTGGTCCTACCACAGGTGTGGAAACCCAAGTACTGGGGATCTGATATAAAGGTTGTGAAGTAGAAGGTGTTGCACAGTTAGCCATACTGCTAGGTCTAACAGTAGGCGTGGGAATAGATGCCATTGTTGTGAAACTAGGCATTCCTAAGGTACTAGTGTTAAAACTAAAAGATGGAGTAGGCACAGACGCAGTTTGTGCCTGACTAGATGTAGCAGTAAAAGAAGGGTTAACTGTGCTGGCATTCATACCTAAGGTGGGAGTTTGGGGACCCCCTGGTTCACCTCCTGTGTTAGTCATCAGATAATCGGGAAACAAAAGATCTGCACTGAAAAGAGACTGTTGGAAACCAACAGGTAACAGCACCGGAATTCTAGTGTCAGTTAAGGGAGGATTGAAAGGAGTGCTATACTCCGCGGAAGTAAGATCTTCCACCTCAACAGTACTAAAATGTTGTTGTTCTGTGATACCTGGTGATGGTTCCTCAAGAACCTCAGTTTCAAGGTTTTCTGTTATAAGTATTTCTTCAAGCAGTTCTATTTCAGAGGTAATTTCTGAAGAAATACTGGGGTTTACCCTCTGTCTTGTAGCTGGTTGTAAAGGCTCTATTCTAATAGGAGGAAGGTTTTGAATCCTTCTCGATCTACGGAGTTGTTGATTCTCCGTGATTATAGATATCCAATAAACAGCCTAGAACCTAGTGGCCACTAAGACTAGGGGGCAAACAGCACACCAACTAAAAATTCCTAAGTATTCAAACCAATCAAACAAAGGTGCCTCCCGGAGAAGAGTCTGGGATGATGAGGGCCCAGAACAGATCAACGAAGGATGAAGAACAGTTACCCGGGGTCCACAATACAATGACTAAGGGTGCAAGCGCTGGAATCACCCAACCGCCCTCCCAAAGACCTGCAAGGGATTTCCTCCCGCGTCTGTCCTAGGTACAGCAGATATACCCTCTGCTGTCACCTGTGTAAGAACCTAAAAGTCTGATACTAAGGATACCAAAACACCGAAAAATCCTGGGGGAACAGTCACCGGTCGAATCAGAAAGCGTGGGCAGGGTAGCTAAGCCCGAAACTCGAAAGAGTCCCCAATACGCTATCCAATCCTGGCGTATGCTCAATCAGAAAGTAGGAGAGGTATTCCCACAAACCGATCTCACATTGACCTACTGCATATGCTCCCAGGCAATTTTTGAGTGTAGTGGATTTTCCTAAATGATAATCTCACTACGATTATTGCGCAATGTGTGATCTTGGGTGGTTTAAGGTGATTTAAACCCAAGACCCTAACCAAGACTAGTTGGTGTAGTGTGCCCTAAAAAAGAAAAGGTTTCTAGTTCATTTTATTAATAAATTTTAAGGGCTTTTATTACGCAAAGGGGATAGTGAGTGTGTGAACGTGGTTATAACAAGAAAACTAAATGCAAATGTATTCAAAATTTCTTACAACAAAACTCTTTTATTTTTTACTTTTTCATCTATCTTTTTCGAAAATGCAAATCTAAGCAAACTTTCCTACTAATTTTTTTTTTGTTTTCTTTTTGAATTAAACAAAATATATTAAGCTATTTTGCATTGACCACGACAAGTCCTATTTAACTCAAAGTACCAAATTTTTTTGCTTTTTCAATGATCGAAAAAGAACTATATATAAAAAAAAAATGGAAAGCCAAATAAACTTCTTATGCAAAATTGGAAGTATGGCAAATGTTCTTGAGCCTACAGCTATCGAAATCTAACTCGAGAAAGGCTTAATCTACAGGTTTTTTACTCAGGAAAAAACCTATAAACTTGGACACTAAGTGGAAGAAAAACAAGGAGAGAACACCCAAGGACTGACCTAAAGTGCTTAACCCTAACAAGACCACAAAGCCAAGTACGTAGACAAGCAGGCTGTTCTGCTAACACGAAGAAAACTGAGAGGTGGAAACTAGCCTAGAGCTGTTAAAGAAGCACTTGCGACCATCAAAAGACAAAAAAGTCTCGGGAAAAACATGAAACTAGACACAAAGAAGACACCCTAAAAGCTCTACCAAAGACCAAAACCCTAAACAAAGGACATGGACAGTAGAGAACATACAACTTCACCACAAACAACAGACACAGGAGTGTACAGGTTTGTAAATGGGCAAAAGTAGTCAGGGTCTGAAAACAAGTGAAAATGTTCGTCACCGAACACCACTAGGTTTTCCAAATAGGTCAAAAAAGTCTCAAAGAAATCCAAAGGTCAACAAATGGTTTAAAACATGGAAAAACTTTAAGGAGCGGTTCTATGACTTGAATCAATGATTAAAAACCTTATGCAATCATCCCAAGAATCCTACAACAAAGTCAGAAAATCTCCATAGGGCCAAAAGCAAGAAAAATCGAAAATGGCTGCTTCAGAAAAAATACTCTACTGTGCAGTAGAGCAACTCGCGCCCATGCCAAAACGGGCGCTACTGTATATACAGTACAGTAGCGTATGGGCGCTACTGTGTATATGAAATAGTAGCGCTCATCTTTAAAAGGCTAGGAAACTGACCTTGGGGGGTATGGAAATTGATGAAAGCAGGCAAGCCAAGACAAAAGATACCTGAAAAGGTTCTTAGCAAGTCGAAGAAATCAAAATCAACCGAGAAGACAACCAACAACAATGGTTTCCTAAAGCCAAAACACTTAGTTCCCCAGCGGAGTCGCCAGTCTGTTGGCGGATATTTCTACCCTATAGTCAGGAAACTAAACTATCAACTTGGTTGGGGTGACAGGTAAGTGTATTTATGTCATTTACAGAAGTGTTTGCAAAAGAAATAGATTACAGATTTAGAGAACATGCCTTTCACTGGAGTCTGATCCTAGCCTTGACCCAGCCTTGTGTCCAGCTCTCAAATCTTCCTTCTCAGCAAACCTGAAACAACAATACCTTCCTCAAACACTTTGGGCAACATATAAATCATAAAATAAACAAAAATTATGTTTAATATCCAGTATTGACCAAAATGAATCCAACTCAAAATGCCATTTAATAACACCTTCAGATTGGAACAAGGAAACACTTCAACCTTTATTTGTCAAAATAGTATGCAGTACAAATATACCTGATAATGAAGCAGGCTCCTGCAACTAGATCCTGGGCTCTGGCTCTGCTCTGGTTTGGATGTCTTCTGCAACAGTTTCTCCATTAACTCATCCTCTCATTCTTTAGTAAGCATTTGCATTCATAATTTCTTCTAACCTTGCTCCCTTAGCCTTCTAGGAATTTATAGGTTTAAGGAAGCAGTTCCAGTCGATGAGGAGGTTGGGGAAGTTAAGAAACTGTCTTCAACTAATCCTCTTCGATGGATTAATATATTTTTTAATCATTTTTAAAGGTACACGCGACTATTACACAGTGGAGTAGCGTATAGGGCGCTACCCTATTGTTTAAACAATAGCGCTCATTTAGTTTTAAATTGTGAGCGCTACTTTGATGAGACAGAGTAGCGTATATACTGATATGGGCACTACTATTATGCACTGGAGTCGCGTATGGGCGCTAGTCTCTTTAAGTAGAGTAGCGCTCATACCTCAAGATGATATTTTTGTATGTTTTCCAGTATTCTCAGGAAATGGGATGAGTTGTCATGATATCCAAAGTCAACATGCTCCTCCATCCAAGTTGTCCTTTTGTGTGATCAGCAGCTCAGGGTGATCACGGATGGAGAGGTGCAAGTTTGACCTATAACACCAGCTATAATGTTAAATTGGCTAGTTGTGCCTGAACTCTATCCATTCCCATTCCCGCTTCGCCAATTGGTGAAGCCTCTACCTTCATTGTTATTTCTAATGCTTCCACTTGTGTCACGACTTTTTGTTGCATTAACGGCCCTGAGATATGCGACACCAGACCTGCGATGAACCATTCTTTGTGTTGTAGCTCATTTATCGGAAAGCTCACTTTCTCTATTAGCATCTTATTTCACTGATCGAATTCCCACACTGAATCATTTGGGAACTGCTTAATCTCCTTAAGCTCAGTGACATATTGCGACTCAGATTTTGGTTTCCTTAATTCTTCAACAATTGTTGTCCTAATCTGCTCCAGTGTTTTGGCTGTTGTTCCCACCGGAACCTTTAAAAATATCATGTACCAGTCTAACTCCCGACCCCTAAGAGTCATCGCCAGTTTCCCTATCTTTATAGCATCGTCCTAGATGTGCTTCATGATCCACACTGCTTCGCATACAAACCAATGATGTTCAGGATCCTCGGTCCCGTTCCCTTGAAAGGTGGGCATCTTTTCCTCGTCTTCCATCCTAACGTTGCTGGTATTGTTATTTACTGAAGCACTAATCTTTCCACTGCACGTGGGGAAACTCCGCGAATAGTTTGGATTCCTTCTTATAAAATTTGGAGTAGTGTGCGGGGTCGAAGGTACATGGTAACTTACAATCTAACCTTCCTCTGCCTCTGGGGTAGCCTGTTCAATGTCTTCTTCACAATAAGGTTGCTTTCTCCTGTGTGGTCCTATCCCGCAATTCTCTATTCCGGTCCTCTCAGGAGACTCTCTCTCATTCCTCCTCTTCCTCTCAAGACGCTGGAATATAGCTCCACTCCTCAAGAGACCACACTCTTCGTTAGCTTCCCCTTCAAACTCGTAGTCGCTCATGTCCATCTACCACATCTTTGCATCAGACTTGCATTTACGTGACACCTTCACCTTCGCACACCAATTCTTCTACTCATCAGAAGACATCCTCAATATTCCTTTTTCACAGACCAGCATTTTAATCCACAGTTTTAACGATGATAAAAATCTCCCCCTTGGTCCCCTAAAGAAATTTCTTTCAGCGTCGCTGTATGACATGATAATATCTACTCTGAACTCAGTTACGTATCCTTGGAGGATACTGTCCACCCAAAAATAAACAGCTCGCGATACCTTATTATTAACTTTCTTCAACTGTGGCACCAACTCTGGAGTCCAACAGTCTAGTTCAATCTTCTGACAGTGGTTCTTGCAGAACGTCAACTATGCTAGCCACTCATGCACCAGCAGCGGGAATTTGCAGAAAAAGATTTCATGAATATCTGAGTAGATGTATCTTTCTAACCAACCGGTCGTTATCTGCTTCGGATATTGCTTCTCACTTTCCATGAATTCCTCTGTCTTCTTATCGAACCACTCTTGGATCTCTGGTTTAGTCAGGTGCCACAGCATATCCTCTTTTCTTCTTCCTTAGGGTCCCAGCAACAAAACCATTTGTTGACGTAGAGTCTATCGACAAGGGTTCACTCCACACTGTCTCCAACAAACTATCAACCTAACTCCCTTATAAACCGGCCTGGAAAGGCGTAACCCTTCCCAGAAACACTTGCAAAGCAAGTGCAATCTCACCCGAGGTGGATAAGAGGGATACTGGAAACAAGCTTCCACAAATGTGAAGAGGATATGTGCATATTAACCAGAGATTACAACATTCATAACACTCCATTAACCAATCATTCACATCCTATACATGATATATTATTCATACATATTCAACAATATATTCGCACTAATCAATAACAACATATCCTCGCATTAATCAACATAAAGCATTCACATAACCCATCATTCATCATTGCATCATACAATAACAGAATTCATATCATAACCGAACATCTTCATTCATTCATCAAAACCTGCGGAACAATTCTCGCATAAACAGTCAAGTTATCATAATGCGGACACAACCGAACCCAAAAGATGGGATTAATCTCCAAAAATCAGATGCCCCACAAGACTGACTCGACTAATTTAACAAATCTTATGCTTTTCCAAATAGTGGCGAAAGGTCCTTTTTCCACGGAATGACCCTTTCGCGTCTGTCTGCTTTCACACTTATTGTGGATCTATCCCATGTCAACAGGCCCCCAACACAACATTGTGGCTCGTCCTGAGCCAGCTCATCTAGACACTGTTGGTTTGTTGTACTGCTTTTGAAAGTCATCATAGGTGGTCCGGATCTTGCCGACTATCTCTTTCACTGATGTGTGACGCTGTGTACTTTCTATTTCCTGTTGCTCCATTGGGTGGTCGCACACCTTCTATCGGACATCCTGTAATTGCTCCTGTACCTGTTTCATTTCTGGAACTATACTTTCTATGAGGTCTTCCGCCTTTGCTTGAAGATCTTCCAAATGTGCAGCTCGTCGTTGCTTTCTTTCGTGGGATTTTTCGGCTCGTTGCTTCATACTTTGTAGTTTTGTGGTCTTTGCCATCCGAGTTAGGGTGGGAATCACCTTAAACGATCCCTTAAATGTTTCCAGCTGTTCTTCGGCTTCGCGATGTGTTCTATTTAGTGTAGCTAACTCATCATCATCGACCAACCTATCCTAGAATTCTATAAGACTTACAGCCACCTTCTGTGCCACTTGTTTCAATTCCTGAATTTCTGCCACTGCTTCCTCTATCCCCATCTGGACACTCTGAACTTGTGCTAGTGGTGAACTTGGTGTTACCCGAGCTTGGAGCTCCGCATTTTCTTTTCTGAACTCATTCACAGCGACTCCTAACATAACAGCCTGGGCTTCCAGGTCAACATCCAGGTCTAGCACTGTTGTTTCGCATGCCTTTTCTAGAGCTCTTTCTAGCCTCGTCCATTCCTATGCAATTTCTTCCTTCGCAGTGAGAAATCTAGTCTGTTCTGTGATGACTGTCTCCTTTTCTGCTAGGACTTTCTCTAACTACGCCTTCTCCTCGATAGCTTGCACTTTCACAGCCAATGCTTCAGTGTGTTTTTCCCGAAGTTTATGTGCCTCCATCTCACTGTCTTGTAGTTGTTTCATGTGTTCAAACATCTTATTGTGCATGGCGGCCTCACAGTCCTAAATTTCTGCACTTGCTGCCGCTTGGACCCGATGTAGTGTCAATATTGGCAGTCAGTTGAAGTCGAGCATTGCCAAGTCGTCCTTTCGGAGCTCCAGGTCCAAGTTCTCATCTCCTGTCAAGAAAGCGTGGGTTTCAATTCTGACTATGGGTTTCTGGGTGTGAACTTAAACCTCGACTCTAAGAGTCGAAGGCTTTGTTGGATGTCCCCATGTGGTACCCTGATGTTGATTATTGTATTTTCCACTGTGTTTAAGAATTCCCCTATGTATTCAAAATTGTCAGTGGAATGTTGTGTAACCTTCCAGTGATTACGCTCTATAATATCCGTAATACTATCCAACGGAATGTCATCTTGTTGTGCAGTAAGTCGAGCCTATGTACTATTGTTGTATCAGTCCATTCTATGCTTTGTCCTTCGTTCTTCCTGCTGGAGGTCAAGCTCTGAATCTGTCGGGGTGTCGGTTGTTGAGGCCCAGTCATGACCAGATTCTACCATCTAGTCCTTCGCATCGGTCTACTATTCTACGTCCTCCTTCTGGTTGGCGGAAGCTTTGTCTTCCTTGGCTGGGTCTTGTCATCCTGCTTCCTGCACCTTTGCAATGTCCTTCGGATCTACAAGAACCTTCCATGCCTCTGGCCAATGGGCGATGATGTTTTCAAGTTAGGCTTCAGTGAGCTTGTACTGTGTTCTCACCCATTGTTTGTTTGGATCTGCATGGGCCCAAAGATAAGTCGTATGGGTTTTGACAGATACCTGGGCGATGGATTGATACTTCGTCGTAGCCTGCAATGTGATCCGCGGTATCATCAGTGAGTCCTTCCGCATCCGCTCAAGCCAAATATAAAACTGAATGACATTTTCCTACTGTCGTTCCTTGTCAGTGGTCACCCACAATTACTGGTACCTTGGACCCTTGCACACCCGCGGCTATGTGAGGTCCACCCCTTGGTAGTCGTCTGGTTCCCTCCATGCTTTTAAGGCAATGAGGAGGAGTAACCACGAGTATGTGAATGGTCCTCCGCGTTCCTGGGCATCATATGCATCCTCGGTTAATTCATGTAGCAGGAACTAAGCCTAGTTCATATGTTCTCCTGCGGCACATCGTTCCGCTGCTGCAAGGACCCCTGAATTACATTGTAGCGGTCGGTTTTTCCTTTAGTGTATTGTAACCTATTTAACTTGGTGGTAATATCCCCAGTTTCAGGGACTCCTGGGGGTACTGCTGCGACTCCGATGGTGTATTTTTCATTCTTGTTGATCCGCAGCGTGGGTGCCTCAGTCCGATGGGGTGGAACGTATTCTGAAAGCATGGGACTGTCATATCCTTCTTGCACGGCTTCAGCAGCGGAGGGCCCTGCAGCACTATTCATATTCCTGGTGGATGCCCAGGTGGCCTTCTTTTTCTCCCGACCAGAGTCAAGACGTCTCGTCACACTGCGTTTTTTCTTGTGTGGGACTGATGACATGAATTCAAGCTGTTCCTGGATGATTGGTGTGTCTTGTGCTCATTTAGTGCTAGTGCTGGATACATATACTTCCCTTCGGCTCTTGAGATGCTAAGTAGTTGAACATGTTTCCCCTGCATCTCCTATATACCGACCGGTAGTATCCATCCGTTCAGGGTCATAATTGTGAAAACTCATCAGGATTGGCCAAATCCATCGCATGCGCTGGATATTAACCACCGGTGTTCTTGGGTTTGACATTGTCTGGTGTGGTATAACTATGGCCTTTATCGTCTTTAATGCTATATTAGACCATCACACATCGTGGAAGCTTCCAAATTTCCTATAGTGTTTTTCTTTTTTTTACATCGGCACAGCGAGTACCACTCTTTTGATATGTCATCGTATCGTTGGCTTGTCCACTATAGTCGTCCTTCACAGATTTCATTGGGTCACTGTTGTGTACCTCTCAATGTTATTTGTCAATGATTATGTCGTGATCTGTCTGATTATCGCAGTTGGTTTTTGTTGATGTGGTCGCTGCTTCGACTCATTTTTCAGGGAGGTTGTTAGTTTGTATGATCCGTCGGAATGTTCTCTCGCCTCTGAGGATTTTGTCAAAAACAAATTTTGAAACTCATGTGGTAGGTCAATTATTTTTTCAATGATCGACTCATCCAAGTAGTCACTAATGTTCGTGAATTCCGTATTTTCCTCTGATCCAATATTGACCTCTATGGTCTCTAATGGTTGCTGATATTTGTCGGACGGTATCTCTGGTGTCACATAGTTGTGATTGTCTTCGGGTTCTGGTGCACATATATTTATGAGTTCATTATCATCTACAGGTTCTAAATTGATGTTATGGTATTCCCTCGTTATTTCTCGGGCAGTCGGTTCTAGTTCAACTATTCTTGGTTCCACCATTTTTCCATACTCCTCTGTGGCTACCCTTCACAGGGATTGTGTTATTCGTACACATCTTCGAAAAGACACTTCGTGCATCTAGCTCTGACAATTCTCAAGGGCCTCATCTAAGTCATAGAATATTGAACTAGTGTTGTGCCATTCTAATTCTACATCTGTGTTGGGTTTAGCATAATCCTCTGAGATGTTGTACACATTGTCTCCTTCTGTAAATTCATCTCTAGCTGGCTCCGTATAGCATTGTCCTTCTGCGGGATCCAGTGGTGTGATGACTCTCATCTCTTGATTTTCTAATGACATTATCCTTTTCTTAAAGTTGACAACTTCTCGATTTTCCATAACCTAGTCTATTCCCAACAGTACCGGATAGGGACTGGTATTATCCACAATCTCAATGACGTCGAAGTCTGCATACGTTCTGAGCCCTTCAATTTCGACAAGAAGTTGACATACCCAACGTAGTGGTGTGACCTTGCTTTGGTTCACCAGTCGCAGTTGTACTGGTGACCAGGTCATCTGCGGCTTCCCCATCGTCTCCCATGTTTGTTTAGTTAGGATATTCACGTCCGAACCTAAGTCCAAAATGATGGAGTCAACATCAAATTATTTGATCTGTGCCGACATACACATCTCCCTGTCTGTCTTTATTTTGTGTATGCAGTTAACTCTCTGTTCCAATCATGCACCTCGTCGTCATCATAGTATACTAGTTATTTCCTCCAATGCATTGGGGTCTTTGGCTAAGTCCAAGCAACTTTCGAAGAAGGCTTTCAGTGTGCTTTCCTTCCTTCGTGTCTTCATTGAATCAAACATCGATGGCATATCGTAGATTTCTTCCTCGAAAGGTAACTGTCTCTGATTCCTTATTGCCTCTTGTGCTTTTAAGAAGACATCCTTTTCAGCATCGACATCGAAGGTGACCTTCTTCTGCTGTGTTTGTGTTGGTCTAACATTGGGATGTGACCTGTCGCTTCCTGTCGCCATCCCTCCTCTTGTTTCTATGCCAACCGTCGCATGGCTACTTCTGGATTCCATCGATATCCTCTGTACGGCTGATGGTGCGTTCTAATTATTCTGGTTCTGGGGTGGATGCTTAGTTTTCCATTTCGTAATGAGCTGGGGGCAGTCCTCTACAATATGATCTACAACACTGCAATATGTACACTACGGCGGTGGATTCAGATAGTCTCTCTGGTAGTGCCCCTGCTTCCCATAATTATAAGAGGTAATTGGACCTCTTTTGCATCTAGTAGTGCCTATGCATCCCATCCCTCAGCTGCTGTGGTATCCTCCCCAAAAACCTCCACGCGGTGGTCCATATTGTTGATAATTTCCCGTACAGCGGCTAGACATACGGTGGTGGTGGATACTGCGAGTGCCCATAATGGCCCTGGTCATATTGCTGTGGCAGGATATACTGCGATTCCTATTGTATCACTGGTGGTTCTTCTCCCTTCATGAAATATGTGTCAATTGTTCATTCTTGCAACAAATCATAGGCCCTCCAATCCTTCTCATCATGGCCAACCGATCGAAAAAACTTGCACTATAAGTTTGCTGGATTTGATACCATATTTTGAAAATATACGCATTCCTTTGTTCGATGCCCCCTAGTCTGATAGACAATGCACCATGGCGTGCCTCCCTAGAAAAGTGGGTTTGGCTTCCTTGCCTGTAAGTATTCTTGGAATTCTAGGCAATTGTCCTTATGGTGCCCCTTAGTTCTGCATCTCCTCGGCTTTCCTTTCCCTTCTTGATATCTTCCAGTTGTAATCTTAAATTGGCCAAGTGTACCTAAACTCTGTCCATTCCCATTCATGCTTCACCAATTGGTGAAGCCTCTAGATTCATTGCAATTTCTAATGCTTCCACTGTGTTCCATATTTTTGTTGCATCAACGACCCTCGGATATGCGACACCAGACCTGCGATGAAGCATTCTTTGTGTTGTAGCTCATTTATCAAAAAGCTCACTTTCGCTATTAGGGTCTTATATCGCTGATCGAATTCCCACACCAACTCATTTGGGAATTGCTCAATCTCCTTAAGCTTAGTAACATATCGTGACTCATATTTTGGTTTCTTGAATTCGTCAATCATTGTCATCCTGATCTGCTCCAGTGTTTTGGTTGTTGTTCCCACCGGAACCTTTACAAACCAATACTGTTCGGGATCTTCGGTCCCGTTCCCTTGAAAGGTGGGCATCTTTGCCTCGCCTTCCATCCTAATGTTATTGGTATTGTTATTTACTGAAGCACTAATCTTGCCATTGCATGTGGGGCAACTCCGCGAACAGTTTGGATTTCTTCCTATAAAGTTCAGAGTAGTGTGCGGGGTCGAAGGTACGTGGTAACTTACAATCTGACCTTCCTCCACCTCTGGGGTAGCTTGGTCGACGTCTTATTCCCAATAAGGTCGCTTTCTCCCATGTGGTCCTATTACGTAGTTGTCTGTTCCGGTCCTCTCAAGAGACTCTCTTCAGTCCTCCTCTTCTTCTCAGGATGCTGAAATATAGCTCCACTCGTCAAGAGACCACACTCTTCGTTAGCTTCCCCTTCAAACTCGTCATCGCTCCTGACCATCTACCATATATTTGCGTCAGACTCGCATTTACGTGATACCTTCACCTTCGCAGACCAATTCTTCTACTCATCAAAAGGCATCCTCAATATTCCTTTTTCGTAGACCAACATTTTAATCCACAGTTTTAACGATGATAAAAATCTCCCCCTTGGTCCCCTGAAGAAATTTCTTTCAGCGTCGTTGTATGACTTGATAGTATCTACTACGAACTCAGTTATGTAACCTTCGAGGATACTATCCACCCAAAAATCAACAGTTCACGATACCTTATTATTAACTCGCTTCAACTGTCGCACCAACTATGGAGTCCAACAGTCTGGTTCAGTCTTCTGATAGTGGTTCTTGCGGAACGTCAACTGTGCTAGCAACTCATGCAACAACACTAGGAATTCGCAGAAAAAGATTTCATGAATATCTGAGTAGATGTATCTTTCTAACCAACTAGTCATTGTCTGCTTCGGATCTCGCTTCTCGCTTTCCATGAATTCCTCTGCCTTCTTATCGAACCACTCTTGGATCTTTGGTTTACTCAGGTGCCACAGCATATCTTCTTTTCTTCTTCCTTAAGGTCCCGACAATGGAACCATTTGTTTACGTAGAGTATATCGATAGGGGTTCACTCCACACTGTTGCCAACAAACTATCAACCTAGCTCCCTTATACACCGGCCCGGAAAGGTGTAACCCTTCCCAGCAACACTTGTGAAGCAAGTGGAGTCTCACCTGAGGTGGATAAGAGGGTTGTTGGAACCAAGCTTCCACAGTTGTGAAGAGGATATGTGCACATTAACCAGAGATTACAACATTCATAACAGTCCATTAACCAATCATTCGCATCCTATACATGTTATATTTATTCATACATATTCAACAATATATTTGCACTAATCAATAACAGCACATGTTCGCATTAATCAACAGAAAGCATTCACATAACCCATTATTCATCATCGCATCATACAACAACAGAAATCATATCATAACCGAACATCTTCATTCATTCATCAAAACCTGCGGAACAACTCTCGTGGAAACAGTCAAGTCATCATAACGTGGATACAACCGAACCCAAAAGATGGGATTAATATCCAAAACTCCGATGCCCTTAGGCTTACAATATTACTTTATTTATATGCTTTCATCTTATTACAAAATGGTTCACATGGCCAACTCGACTAATTTAACAAATCCTATGCTTCCGCAAATAGTGGCGAAAGGTCCTTTTTTCGCGGAATGACCCTTTCGCGCCTGTCGGCTTTCACACTTACTGCGGATCTATCGCGTGCCAACAGGCCCCCAACACAAACTTGTGGCTCGTCCCAAGCCACCTCAGCTGGACAATGCTGGTTTGTTGTATTGTTGTTGAAAGTCATCATAGGTGGTTCGGATCTTGTCGACTATCTCTTACACTGATGCGCGAAGCTATGTACTTTCTACTGCTTGCTGCTTCATTGGGTGGTCGCACACCTTCTATTGGACCTCCTGTAATTTTTCCTGTACCTATTTCATTTCTGGAACTATGATTTCTATGAGGGATTCTGCCTTTGCTTGAAGCTCGTCCAAATGTGCAGCTCGTCGTTGCTTTCTTTCGTGGGATTTTTCGGCTCGCTACTTCATACTCTGTAGTTCCGCGGTCTTTGCCATCTGTGTTAGGGTTGGCATCACCTTAAACAATCCCTTAAAAGTTTCCAGTTGTTCTTTGGTTTCACGATGCATTCTCTTTAGTGTAGCTAACTGGTCATCATCGACGAACCTATCCTAGAATTCTGTAAGACTTACATCCACCTTCTGTGCCACGTATTCCAATTTCTGAATTTCCACCACTGCTTCCTTTATTGCCATCTAGCGACTCTGAACTTGTGCTGGTGGTGTACTTGGAGTTACCCGAGCTTGGAGCTCCGCATTTTCTTTTCTGAGCTCATTCACAATGACTCCTAACATAACATCCTGGGCTTCAGGGTTAACATCCAGGTCTAGCGCTGTTGTTTCGCATGCCTTTGCTAGAGCTCTTTCTATCCTCGTCCGTTCCTCTGCAATTTCTTCCTTCGCAGTGAGCACTCTGGTCTATTCTGCAATGACTGTCTCCTTTTCCACCAGGACTTTATCTAACTGCGCCTTCTCCTCGATAGCTTGCACTTTCACAACCAGTGCTTCGGTGTGTTTTTTCTGAAACTGTTGTGCTTCCATTTCACTATGTTGTAGTTGTTTCATGTATTCAACCATCTTATTATGCATCGCAGCCTCATGGTCCCATATTTCTACACTTGCTGCTACTTCGACCCGATGTAGTGTCAACATTGGCAGTAAGTTGAAGTCGATCATTTCCAAGTCGTCCTTTCGGAGCTCCAGGTCCAAGTTCTCATCTCTTGTCAAGAAAGCGTGGGTTTCAATCTTGACTATGTGTTTCTGGGTGCCCACTTGAACCTCGACTCTAGGAGTCGACAGGTTTTGCTGTATGTCCCCAGGTTTTGTTGGATGTCCCCATGTGCACCGTTGGTTCTTTGGATTTATCTTGCATTGTTGTAGCGTGTCTTGGTGATCTTTTGGAAGCCTGACCTTGTTCTATTATAACTTTCTTGATGGGGGTTCTCATCAACCCTTCGATACCTCTGTATTTAAACATCTTCGCAGTCTCTTGGACCGTAAACTCTTGCTCAATATAGGACCTCTCAGACATTCACTAGAGAGTTCTTGAAAGAACGATGGGATTGCTGATAACTAGTTGTAACGAATTGCAGAGTATCGGTCGCAAGAAAATTGAAGGGTTTCGGTAACGCCCACGAGTCCAAATACAACAGTATTTATAGGTGCAGCTAGCGTCCTCCACGCCCCTCAACTGCTAGATAAGCAAAAAATGCAGTATCCATTGGCCAAATCCGGCGACGATTTCGGTCCTTCCCTTCATTAACTCATTCAGAACAACTATTTTTGCGTTAAATGCTCAAGCAGTCGCTGGCAAAAATACTCTATAACGGCTATATTTGTGACCGACATACTAATGACTATTTTTCTGGAATGTTGCATCGAACTACACGGCAGACCATCTCTACTCCAGCATAGTTGCTTCGTCATGCCGAGATTCTTGGTTTTGAACCTGCATCTTTTCTACTTCATTGGATCTGCACAACTACATTTTTTAGCGTCGAGTTGCGCAGTTCTTCTTTTCTTTCTCTTTTTCTTTTCTCTTTTCTCTTTTCTTGTTTTTTTTTTGTGTTTTCCTCGTGGCTGTTAACACCCAAAAAGTGCTCACTAGCTCATTCCCTTATTCACATGACCCATTTATCCACTTTTTCCACCATTCGAGCCTCTAAAACCTTCAAAAGGTCACCAAAAAGACGCTAATACACCTTTTTCTCCTCAAAATATGTATTTTTCCTCAAAAAACCTTCAAAAACGGTCCAAAATTCCCAAAAATCAATTAAAAGGGAATGATATTCAAAAAATATTCAAAAAAGGAAAAAGAGGGAAAAAGAGACCTAAACCATTTTGGTCAATACCATTGGTTTCCTTAAACCATAATAGTATTCCCCATCACCAAAAAATTATAAAAAGGTGATAGGAGCTCCTCACTATTGATCCACATTTCATCATATCCTTATGCTGCCAAATTCCCTTTGAGAGCCCTTGCCTCCCATTTCGAGTTTGAAGATCCCCGTTGAAGCATTGGAGAAGAAGAGACTATTGGACATTGGAGCAACTCAACCTTGGAGCTACTCAAAACTCACGATCCTCACCATTTGAGGTAATACAAAAAATTAAATTTTTTATTTCTTTTTTTTTCTCATAGATCTTAGTTTATTGTTCTTAAATCTAGTTTTATTTCTTTTCACATGTTAGATTAGATTTATTTTTATTTACATTAGTTTTTACTTTTACATTGAGACTACTGCTACAAGTTAGCAGGTGCATCCTTACACATGCTTGGTTGAAAAACCAAGCAATAGTTTTTGGAAACTCCGTTGGTTTTTGAATTTTAAATATTTGATTTAGATCTATATTTTAGTCATTTTTCCCATTTAAAACTATAGATATGCCATACTAGTCAGCTTCTTAATAGCTGCCCTAGCCATTGGCCCTTTCTGCAGCCCAAAACAGCCCAAAATTTCAATTTTTGGGTTTGTTTTTCGATGACTATTTTCCGTCCATACATCTTCGATTTCGGCACCCATAGTCACGTTGCGCATCGCGCCCTCACACCTGTTTTCCGCATGGCCCATAGCAGTTGTTCAAATTTTTCTGTGCGATCCCTCGCAGTTGTTTGGATTTTTCCCGCGCGGTCCCTCGCGGCTTTTCGGCCTTTTTTCGCGCTGCACATCGCAACTTTTTCCCACATCACCGCGATTCACATCGCGACTTTTACCCATATCGCCATGATTTACATCGCGTCTTTTTTCCTCACAGTCGCGATATTTCCTGTTTCGTTCGACCCATTTTTTCCCAAGCTTTTGCCCATTCGACCCATTTTTTCCAACCTTATTTTCTGCAATTTTTTGATAGCATAGTGTTTTATTATTGCAGCATTTGAAATTTATATTCTGTTATTTTCTTTACTAATCTTTTTGAAAAAATTTAGTTAAGTGAAAGAAATATTTGCTAAGTATTTTTCAGGTTGTAAGTTTCATACTTTGCGAAGTTAGAATCATATTTCTGAATTGCTCAATATTTTTCCCAAAAAAGGATTTAGAAATCCACTTATTTCTTCATATGTTATTTGCTTTACCTTAAAAACAAATTAAAAATCCATATTTTTTGAAACAAGCATTTACATTTGAAAGCATCTTTCATTTTTTTGCAAATTGAAATCATTATTTTAGTTTGTGATTAAATTGCCTATGCAAGGCAAATTGTTTTGGTATACAACCACACTAGCACACAATCTGTCACAATAATTTCAAGAGAGCCTTAAAATTCTCTTAACTCAACCAACATTCTAACCCCATTTGGGGAACACAAAAATAATATTTGTATTGGAGAAAACTCACTATGGCTTGGGAATACCACAATAGAAAGATGACTACCAGAAATCTACTCAATTATCAAAGCAATGCTATTATAAATGACAATGTTAAGATAATGGAGAAATGTAACCAACCTCGATTCAAACGTTTTATGTAGATCTCCGTTGGAGCTTTCAATCCATGCACTTGAAATCTGCAAATTAGTCTTGACAACCAATATCCAACAAGTACATATAATATATAAATGGCATTAACATTATCAATAACAACGGTCCATAATATCATAAGTAAATGTAACCCAATGTATAGTAAATGACATTCACACCATGAATGGATGAGAATATGATTATTTCTATTAATGAACAAGAAGAACTACAAAGTGATACGACCTCTTGCCGACAACCAATCTGAACCAAGATCTAGATCAATCCACTTGCGCCTCCACCACTTCAATCCTCCATGAATGGCAAACTCAAACTAGATGGGAGTTTGGAAGGTGAACATAAATGGTTCATAACTACAAGGATCAATGAGTGCAGACTCAAGATAGGGAAAAAATCCACTAGATTTCTCTTACGATTCTCCTCTTCCTCCCATCCATAAGCCATATGTGCTCAATATATAGTCCTCTCAAAGGTAGGTGAAAGGACATATCGAGGTGTTACTTGGGCAGATGGAGAGCCAAAGGTCACCCAATGACCGCTTTTTGGGAGTGAAAAGTAATTAATAGTGGTTTTTACCATTTTACTTGATACCTGCGGGCTATAATGATGCAACTCGCGGGTACACATGCTATAGTGATGCAACATGTGGGTAGGAATAAAAATAGGGCAAACTGGTATCTCTGAAGGATATAAGTGGATCTTAGTCACTGAAATGGATCCTATAGGCCAAAAAATGCTGATGTTCATAGGGTGGAAGATTATGGTGTAACAGATTCCCCCTAATGTGTGAGGTTAGAGACTGAAAGTGCTATGATGGCCAAAATGCATTATAAAACTCAGAAGTGGAGTGATGGAGACACAAGTGGAAAGAAAAGCTCACTCATCATAATACAATAGTATCTCTAAATACATGTCGATATAGTACAACAATCTGATACAATGGCCATGAATAGGCAGTATATACTGGATACATGTCATAAGTGATCATAGCCATGATCCCTCTACAGTAAGATACGGTCTTCTGCTGAAAAGAAGACAACTGGTGCAAAACTGTAGGTACAAACTGTTGAAATCTGAGAGGTGATATCTCAAATGTAAAGTCAAAGTCATATGTGGCATATTGAATGCCACAATCGCCTGGGGTCTTCTACACAAGTCTTCGATGGTGCAAGTCCCATCAAGTGAATAAAGGAGTTGGGGTCGAACCTGATGAGACATCATTTGATTACTGGTCAATGATGTATACCGTTAACAGACGTGAGATGACCCACCAATAATGAAAATGGGCATCAAGGCACAGAGCACAATCATCAGAGTGTGAATAAATGGGTTGAAGTCGAACACTAAGATGAATCCATCGATCAGGGGACATTGATGTATTCCCAAAACTGTTGATGGCGAGAGAACCTGCCACTAATGACTGCAAACCTCAAGGTACTCAACTGAACTCTAAGCCTCAAGTCCCATAATAAGTGAGTTGAAGTCGACAGAACGAGATTCGTCGGAAGGAGGGCATTAAGGCATCCCACATCAACTAGCATGAGGTACCAACAATACTGAAAGATTTGGAAGATCTCAGGTGAAACGGACTAACTCAATAAGGATGGACGACATGCAATAGTCAAGAGATCTGAGGAGTGGCCGACACTAGTTTTAGGACTTCCTTTGAACAAATGCATGAGCAGATGGATAGACTCAGGTAGCATAGACTTGACATAAACTGTGCAATGCAGGAGGAATTACAAAGGGGGCTCCATAATGACTAGAAGCTTAACCAATCGGTGGAGAAAACTGAGAAACAAGTACAACTCCTAAGGCCCAACTATAATCCCGACTCATAATGTACGGAGTGGAATGAATGCTCTGTTCAAAAGCGACACAACAGCTGCCAACAAGAAATAGTGACCATAATCTGGTCCGGCTTTTTGGAATATTGATTTTTTTGGTCTTTTTCATATTTGGGAAAAGCTTGAAAAAGAATAAAATTGCTTATAGTACAACAAGTGAGGGAACGAGTGTCAAATAGCGAGCAGACTAGTCCCAAGCAGTGGAACATACATATGCTCAATGTAAGGAAGTGTGTGCAGGATGTGGACACTCGACGGTGTGTTCCCTCAGGGTCAAAAGGTCATCAAATTGTGAAGGAAAAATATAAGCTCTACAGGGCTCGACAGGGAAAAGTGCTCAGGCACCAGGCTGACAATTGAGTAAGCGGGAGCCGACACAAGGCTCAAGTGACAAGCAGGATGATGCAATGCAATCACAATATGATATAATTGAGGGGAGTCCTTAAGGGAGATGGCCAGCATAAGACAAAGTAGAGTATGAGTCTTTATCGCAACGTCATGGCATGACTACAAAGGACTCCCAATCCTAAGGACAAACAACGGCATGGGCACCAGAATGCATAAAGGGGTTCTAACTAAGGTACCCATGTTCGGGAAATCCCTACTGCAATATAACGACACTTCTATAATAATGTGAAGGTTCTGTGTCAGTCACAAAGCGGGGTCGCACCTAGGGTTTATGAAAATGGTCAATAGGTCAAATGCATAATGCATGCGAAAATGGCGTCTAACCTATATTCCAGGTGCGAAACGTACCTGTCGTAGGTGTGAAATGGTTTAGAACAACTCTCGCTGAGGAAATTTGTTGAAAAACACTACTCCATGACACGATATTAGTTCATAACGGCTCAAAATGGAAAAAACTATAGAAAAGTGGGTCCAGAAAATTATAAATAGTAATAAATTTTTCCAAATTACAATTCATTTGCACTATTCATCAATTTGGAGTTATTTGGGTAGTTTTCACCTGAAACTTCAAACGCCGATCATGGGAGCTACAAGTGACCGTTCAGCAAACCGTCTGGAGCAGGTTAGTGGTCACTCCCATAACTTTCATTTCAATGCTTTTATTTTAGTTTTGGTCGGGGGAATCTTTTTATTATAGTTTAAATGAAAAAAATATTTTTGGTCATAATATCATGTGCTAATGGGTGACTGTTTTCTCCCAGACAAAGGCCCAGTGAGACCCAAGGGCTTCCCGAGACATGGTCGTTGGGGTAGAGATGAGGTGAGAGCAGATGATGCAGTAGGGCACACACTCCAGACATTGCGGCGCAACATATCACGGATGGTTGCCCGAGTACCACAGATAGAGGTGGCCCGACTACCTGAGGCAATGCAGCGCCAGGTAGTGGGTGTTCCTGGTGAGTGGGTGCGGCTACTACAGTGGGTGGCTAATGCAGTATAGTACTTCTATGAGACACACCCCATCGAGGTGGCAGCTAGACCTCCTCGGAGGGAATAGATATCCTGGGGTCTCATCATTTTTTGTATCGATATGTATATTTTTTAGGGCTACGAGCTCCAGTTTTGTATGACACTACCATTTTTGGACATATTTATATATATATACAACTTTGGTTCTCAATTCTACTACATGTGTGTATGTTACAAATGTATGAATGTCTTTGTATTTATGTGCTTTATGATGAATGTGACAAATGCCAATCTAATACATAGTTAGCATATGCATCAGATATATAATTATGACTTCTTGGAATATGAATATATGTAATGGAAACAAAATGTCTCTCTAAGAGTCATACCTTAAGGAATATCCGTAGTAAGGTAGGGTCTCGTATACGGTACTGCCCATTCAGTTGAGACACAACTAGTTGTGAATCCAGGTAGACTTCTAAAGACTGGATGTCATGTGAAATAGCATCCCGAAGTAGCTCAACAACGGCACTATACTCAGCCACATTATTAGATGTAGGACCGAGACAAGCACCTCCTGAAGACACAACTAGGTGGTCAGGTGAGAAGATAACCTAGGCAGCAGAAGCAAGTTGTTGCGTATGTTGGCTAGCACCATCCGCGAAACCCAAGAATGTAGGAAATCCTATTGACATTTTTCAATCAAATAGAGGCTAATCAGCAGACCCGATAACCAAAAGGAAATCTAAACTATGTACAGAAAAACTATACAATAGTGTACAAAAGTATCAGCCTGAACTAGAGGTTCAAGCGTAATACCGCTTGAGGTAGAGCCCATTTCTAGGCTCCTTTAAGGAAACTCCCTCATAGTCTTCTAACTCGTAAGCTCCTTTTTCTAGGACACGCTTCACAATGTAAGGACCGTGCCACATGGGATTGAACTTTACTACCCCCAGGGGTTCCTTAGCTTGGTCATACAAGAGTACCAAGTCACCTTCAGCATATTGCCGGGGATGAATAGACCTATCATATTGAACCTTGACATGACGCTTGTTAACATCAATGGCCACAGTGGCATCTCAACGGTGCTCGTCAAGTTGCTCGAGGTGTACTAAACGTTGCTCAATCTCCATCGTATCAGGGAGGAGCTCTATGGCTAGCTTAAGTGAAGGGATTTCGCATTCAATCGGTAAAAGTGACTCAACACCATGAACTAACTAAAATGGTGAGAACCCGATGGCAATTTTAATATGCCCAATAAAGCAGGATATAACATGATATGGAAATTGGTCTTGCTTTGTTGGATGGTACATTGGAGAATGGTATTCAAATACTTATTTACTGCTTCAACCTAACCATTCTCTTAAGGATAGTAGGAAGATGAGTGTTCCTGATGAAACCCGATATTGAGAGACAAATCCTCCATCATCTTGTTTTGAAAGTGACTGCCATGGTCAGTGACAATCTCCTTCGGGATACCGAACCGAGTGATAATCTGGTTGAACACGAAGTGGGCTGTAGTAGCACCGTTGGCTTTTATAGTAGGCATGGCCTCATCCCACTTGGAAAAATAATCCACGGCCAGGATAATATGGTGATTCCCCCCAGCCGAAGCTGGTTTGGAATCCATGAAATCTACCCCCCACTTAGTGAAGGGACCAACAGTGATGACCGGATGGAGGGGCGCTGGATGCGAGTGTACGTTCCAAGAAAACACCTGGCAAGGGTGACATCTCTTCACAGCATTAATACAATCTTTAAAGATGGTAGGCCAAAAACAACCCGCTCGCATGATACGCTGGGCTGTAGCAAGCCCGGATAAGTGACCACCACACGCCTGCGCATGGCAATCATTAAGTACCCGTTCCACTTCTTCATGAGTCAAGCAACGACGGAGAATGGAATCCTTTCCTCAGTGATACAAAGTGTCACTGACAATAGTATAATCTTTAGCGTGATGTTTCACACGCCATCGCTCATCTCGTGAATAATGCGGAGGAAACTTCAAAGTTTGAAGATATACAATGACATCCCCATACCAAGGGTCCTCAGTCGAGATAAGAAATAAGTGTTCATCCACAAAGGAATCTTCATGAATTAAATCCTCATCAAGTCATGGAAGGTCCAACATAAGCTCAGCGAACACCAATGATTTCATCGATTTTGTCAAAGCAAAATCAAGATCAAATTCCTGAAGGATCACAATCCATTTATTATACTTACCCCCAATAAGGCGTCGTGATAGCATGAACTAAAATGGATTGATGTGAGCTATAATAGTGGTTGTTCGAAGCAAACTGTAATGCTGTAACCGCTGGACTGCATGGACGGTTGCAAGTGCCAGCTTTTCTACGTGGGTGTACCTTAGTTCAGCGTCTACTAAATTCCGACTGAGATAATAGATAACATGCTCGACGAGCACATCATTTTCCTGAACCAAGACCATGCCAATAGTCTCTTGAGACGCGGCCACATAAAGAATGAAATATCGTGTAAAGTCCAGGGGACTAAGCATAGGGGCCGATACCAAAGCTTTCTTAAGGGCATCGAAAGACTGCTAGGCTCGCTCATCCCAGATAAAAGGTGTGTCTTTCTTCAATAGGCATGTGAAACCTTTAGTAATACTGGCATAGTTAGCTATAAACCGACACAGAAAAGTAGCTCTCCCTTGGAGGCTCTGAAGTTGTAACAGATTACGAGGAGGAGGCAACTGAAGTATTGCCTCAACTTTGAGAGGATCGACTCTAATATCCTCTCTTGAAACTATAAATCCTAGAAGGCGACCAGTCCTAATAGCGAAGATGCATTTGTTTGGATTCAATCGAATTTTGTAGTGGATACATCATTCGAGAATCATATGGAGGTGCTTGGGGTGGTCCATTCTCTTGCGAGAATGGCCAACAAGATCATCCAATAAAACTTCCATAATCATCTTAATATTGTGAAAGGCATAGGTCATGGCTCACTGAAAAGTAGGTCCGGCGTTCTTGAGGCCGAAGGGCATTTTCCAGTATGCAAATGTTCCCCATGGAAAAATAAATGCCGTCTTATGTTGGTCCGCGGGTTTGATTTGAATCTAATTATAACCCGAGAATCCGTCCATGAATGAAAAAATCTCACTCCCCGCAAAAGCATCCAATATTTGATCAATGAATGGCGTGGGGAAGTTGTCTTTTGGACATGCACAGTTCAAATCTCTGAAATCAGTGCATACACGGATTGTTCCCTGCTTCTTATCCACAGGAATGGGGTTTGACACCCATTCGGTAAGGGGAATGGAGTAGATGAAACAAGCTTTGAGCAGTTTCTCCACCTCTGCTTTAATAACAGTTGCCTTCCTAGGGTTCAGAGCATGTAAGCATTGTCGAACTGGTTTAGCATCGGGATATGTTCTAATCTTGTGTTCAACAATGTGCGGTTCTATTCCTGGCATCTCCTCATATGACCAGGCGAAAGCTTCCCGGAGTTCGGTAACCAAGTCAGTGTAAATAGCAATCTCCTCAGGAATGCAATCGGCACAGACGTAGACGTTCTCAATCTTTCCAAGAGTGCGGTAGATTTTGATCGAAGTGGTTGGGGAAATATTGGCCATATTCCCCTCTGCAAAAACATCATGCGACTCCAAAAGAGCCATAGGGTGAACAACGATCTCAACTAGAGTCATCCTAAACTCCTCCTGCTCAACGAGCTTGAGGTTGGGAAGGAAATAAGAGCGATGGTGCATATCTTCTGAAGGCCTCTCACTACCACACATGGCCTCAAGGATAGCTTCATCAGATGGTAAAGTATCATCAAGGAAATCGTGAGAGCAAGATGAGTTGGCTTCCCAAACTGGCAGCGTAACGGGATCTTGTTCAACTGTCAGGGAAGAAGAGAGATCCGAATATGCAGTGGTCTATTGGATATGATCGTAAGCGAGCTCCGCTACAGATAAAGGCATAGACATCCCAACGTGCGCAATGTCTCCAAACATGGAACTCGTGGATGGTAAAGCCCATGGATCATTTAAATATGAGGTCCGAAATAACATATTATTCGAAGGAGGAGGTGCATTGTCCGTGATGGTTCCAATAAAATTCACAGGCGCAAAAAGATTATAAGTTCCCATCAATGAAGGGTACATTCCAACACCTAAGTTCTTAGTTGTTGGCTGAGAATCAGAAACTTGCGGGACTACAGATCCCATGGATGCTGTGGAAGGAGTACCAACAAAATCCAGCAGATCGATTGTCACAATCTTGCCTTCATGGGGAAATCAAATAACTCGAAATATAGTATATGCGATAGCCTTCATAGTGTACATCCAGTTCCGACCTAGTAAAAGGTTGTAGTTGATGGGCGCATCAACCACTTCAACTTCAATAGCCATGGACTTACCTCCCAAGGAGACAACAAGGGAAGGGATAGTTCCATGCGGCGTAAAATATCTACCATCGAATGTAGTGAGTGTAGTTCTAGACGCGAGTAGAGGAGGAGATCCAAGAGCTTTCCAACAAGCTAACAACATTACTGACGCAGAGGCACCTTCATCAACCATAGTACGTTTGACAAAGCTCTTAAGGCAAACCACCTGGATTTGAAAAGCCAGGTGGTAAGGTAAGCGAAGCTGGACATCAATAGTATCGAACTTGATAACACTACGACTTCCCCCATCCTGAACTCCTAACGCACTCAAAAGGGCATGCTTCTGAGAAGGACGGGCTTGCAAAATTTCAAGAGCCGACATGGCACACGGAGTTTGGCCCAAATCTTCTACGATGGAGTAGTTCTGGGCGAATTGAGCATTGGGATTATGCATGGAGCGATGGAGTAATACTACTCTTTACGAGGAGTATTACGATTGCTATTGTTATTACTTGCATTGTTTCCACCCCTACGATTATTTCTCCCCTTTTTCTTACCACCAGGTTGCTGGTTACCTGACGGTTTCGTTGATTGCACATTGTGTACATCAGATGATGGAGTGGAAGTGGACAAGGTGTGAACCTATCCAGGAGCAGACTGGTTTAGCGACAAATTTTGCATTTGATTAGCTACTAAGTCTACAGGGTGAGTGCATGTGGACCCCACAATGCCATCGGCATGTGGTCCGGGAACTGATGTAGGCTCATGTCTTGTTCTCGGTGCATCAAGAATAATGTCATACAAAATGCCAGACTGAGAATAAAGTAGATCTAACTGCTGGACTTTCAAGATAGCTTGTTCCTCAGTCACAATGCCGGACATCAAAACATCCTTAGCAATGTATGGAAGTAAAGACTTGAGGAACCATTCCAATAGGAACTCTGGAGGAATGTTGGCTTTCACTAATCTCTTCCACCGATGCCACTCTTGAATGTGGTCAGAAATATGTGTGGGCTTTCGTGGGTGAGGAAAGGAAAATGGGCAAATAAAGAGTCCAAAGGCTCAAAAAAATCAAGTTTTCTATAGTGTATCTTAATGGCCAATCAGTGACACGGAGCTTCGATAAACAACAACTCTAATTAAGGACTAATGCTCAAAACATTTCCCAAACATGGATGTTTTCCCCAGCGGAGTCGCCATTTCTGTATTGGAGAAAACTCACTATGGCTTGGGAATACCACAACAGACAGATGAATACTAGAAATCTACTCAAATCTCAAAGCAATGCTATTATAAATGGCAATGTTAAGATAATGGAGAAATGTAGCCAACCTCAATCCAAATGTTTGATGTAGATCCCCATTGGAGCTTTCAATCCATGCACTTGAAATCTACAAATTAGTCTTGACAGCCAATATCCAACAAGTACATATAATATATAAATGGCATTAACATTATCAATAACAATGGTCCATAATATCATAAGCAAATGTAACCCAATGTATAATAAATGACATTCACACCATGAATGGACGAGAATATGAGTATTTCTATTAATGAACAACAAGAAGTACAAAGTGATATGACCTCTTGCCGGCAACCAATCTGAACCAAGATCTAGATCAATCCACTTGTGCCTCCACCACTTCAATCCTTCATGAATGGCAAACTCAAACTATATGGGAGTTTGTAAGTTGAACATAAATGGTTCACAACTACAAGGATCAATGAGTGTAGACTCAAGATAGGGAAAAAATCCACTAGAGTTCTCTTACGATTCTCCTCTTCCTCCCATCCATAAGCCATATGTGCTCAATATATAGTCCTCTCAAATGTAGGTGAAAGGACACATCGAGGCGTTACTTGGGAAGATGGAGAGCCAAAGGTCACCCAATGACCTTTTTTGGGAGTAAAAAGTAATTAATAGTGGTTTTTACCATTTTACTTGATACCCACGGGCTATAGTGATGCAACTCGCGGGTATGCATGCTATAATGATGCAACATGCGGGTAGGAATAAAAATAGGGAAAACTGGTATCTCTGAAGGATATAAGTGGATCTGAGTCACCGAAATGGATCCTACAGAACAAACAATGCTGATGCTCACAGGGTGGAAGATTATGGTGTAACAATATTGTAGTTAGGTAGGACTGAGGGGATAAGTATCCAAATAACACCCCTCACTCACTTACAGGTTGAGACATAGTGGTTGACATTTAGGGTACCAAAATCCCTTATTATTTGTTGACACGGTTTAAAACCAATTCATCGGGAAGGCCTCTCCCTTAGGATGGTTGAAGTAGCCAGACTGGTTCTGGAGGCTTGAGTGGAATACTACAATCCATTCAATCACCGAAGGATACCTACTCCTTGTTCTTGATATACCACACTTGTGGGAGTAGAACGGTGATAGAACAAGAGCTGTAGATTCACCCAACCGAATGTGTCATGAATGAGGTATCTTAGTGGCCCATTTTCTAGGATTGAATACCCGGTATCCCTCCCGATAGGGGGATATCTAGCCTTTGATTCTACAATTTATATTGTCTAAATTGGATTTCATCACCTTACAGAGGATATTTCTTGTTGAGTCATAATACTTTTTAGTTAGGTGTTTGCATGCTCCATTACCTCCCTTTGGTCAATAAGTACACCTTTTTCTATTTTTAGGAGTTGTTTGCATGTCGGTTTTCTGACCACATTTTTTTATTACTCCACTTACTATAGCACAGCTGTTATAGTAAGTGTTTTGAGGGTGGTTGTTGGCCTGAGTGCCATTATTTTTTACGCTCCCCTCTTGCACGCACGGTTGCATTAGGGCTTTAGATATTTTCACTCACCACCACCTAGTAGATTTAATTCATAACTATCACCACTGAGTCCCCAAGATGTTCTCGACGTTTACGGGGTGAACCCCCACAATACAGTTCACTTGACACCACTCGTCATAGATGAAGAGCACTGTCACTCGACTCTACATGTCATCGACGCAGAGCCCTGTCATCTGATTCTGATGCACCTCATTTCACATCTGACTCTGAGGAAGAATCCGAGCAGCCTACATACACAACACCCACTAGCCCCATGGCTGGGTCACATTTTGACTCCTTCTTCACAGGAACTGTTGGTGGAACATCCACCAAAATGGCCACTACTGCAACAACTCCCTTAGGTATGCCTAACATGGGACCCCTGCCCAATACAGGACCCACACCTAACCTAGGCATGCCCACTATGGGAACTATACCTACTATCCCTGCTACCACTCATATTCCAACACCTCTTGGACATCTTCCCAACCCATATGTAACTCCCATTGCACTTGGTGGTGTGGGCCCCTCCCACACTCCTTTGGGTGGAGGGCACATACCTCCCATTGCTATTATCCCCCTAGGGTGCAATGGCCAAATACATAATGCTACCACTAGCACTTATGCCCCCATGACAACATCATACCCCTCCGCCAGTTTTCCATTTATGGCTAGCCTTAACCTACCCAACTTGGCAAGGCTAACAAATGATCCCATTAGACATGACCCTACTTGGCCCCCCATGCCCACAAAACTCCCGTCAGACATCCCAAAGTTTGAAGGGAAGGATGGGGAAAACCCCCAAACCATATCATGTCGTTTCACCTATGGTGTTCCTCAAACTCCATAGTCAATGATTCTATTAGACTCCGACTTATACAAAGAAATTTCACTGGCTCGGTAGCCAAATGGTATATCGAGCAACCACATGGGACACACCCAACCTTTACATCCCTCACCTTGACTTTTTTACAATTCTTTCAACTACTTTTCTGCTATGATGCAAGCATCGAAATCCTTTTGTGTTGTAGGAAGAACATAGCAACCCATATCACGGATCACATCCATGAGTGGCGAAAATGCCAGAGTCTATGCAAGATTAAGCTAGATGACCGTATATTCTTGGATTGGTTTCTCAAGTCTCTTCTGCCCCTCATTGCCAAAGATGTAGCTTCTGAACGACCCCAGTCAGAAGAAGAATCCATCCTCAAAGCTCAGCAATTTGATCTAATCTATGCCCAGTGTGGGTACCTGTATACCATTTTACCCGATGCTCCTCGCGGTGATTCCTCCTAGATTGACGCACCAGGGGCATCCCATGCCGCCGATGGCATCATTGGACAAGTTGCATCCCACAACCAACCCTTTTCCATTATGTGCAATAATACCGGCCTCGATCTTTCACAGGCCACATCCCAATCTAGAGCTACAACTTCGTATGCTCCCATGGCCCACCCCCACCACACTCATGGACCCTCATGTCCACCACATTGTTATGGACACCTTTAGCCTATCCACCTCTAGTTTCACCCCCTACGTATTACCATCAGTAGGCCAAACATGCTCCTGTTTACTCACAAGCCCTAGTGGCTTATTACCCACCACAGGCAGCGCTTGCTGCACCACAACCTCCAATCGCTCAATCTTATCCTCCAAACAACAACAATGCTACCGCTTCCAACCAAAACCCTGATCAACCATTGAAACAGGGTAAGAACCCCAATTTACGAACAAACCACCCATGTTCCATATGCGGGGTATACGGCCATTACACAGACACTTTCCCCCATTTGGAGCGAGCGTGCCAACTGTGGACTGATGATGCCCAACGCCAAGGGCATGCGGCACAACTAGCACCACCTCCTCAACCACAACTCATGGTGCTACAGAATACTTTTCCCACACAAGGAGTGGATAACACTCATCCGTTGGATCCTCCTCAAGGAACCACAACACCAGAACAACAAATCACATACGCTACACACACAAACCAACCGATGGATTCTGGTACTCATCATCTCCTTATGATGTCATCGACCGGCATGAATCTCCAAATGCATCGAAACCAATACGCCCCCGTTGCACCTGAAAATGTTCTCCCTATGATTGAACAACCAGTTCAAAATGCACCTATGTCGTTCGTCTCCACAGTCGGACCCGGGATATACTTGGATACACCCATGAATTCCATGTTCCAATCCATTCCACCCCCTATGCGGATAGCCAAAATATCTAATTTGTGCACCATCTCACATAATAGGGACGCACCTAACCAACAACCCTCTTTATTGCTGCACCCACCCTCAGTGCCCACTCATGTCGGAGCCACACCAATCCACACTATCCCATTCTTATTTCCTCCTTTAGGAGTCATCAACACACTAGTAATGGGTACCCTCAATCTTCCAGGGTTAACGTTAGGACTACCTGTGTGGTACCTACCTGCCCCAGCCCCTCCCCCAACACTGAATATTGTTTTACAACCGGTACAACCCATCAGTACTTCTAACCATCCACCCCCTGGTGTAGCGAACATTCAAAACCAACCACCCCCAACAGGGGCCACTGCATCAACATCTAGTAATGCTCCCCCTGAAATCCGCTACAATGGGGGCAGAGGCCCACAAACCTACACCACAGGACCCACAACCCGCACCGCCCCACAGACTCCCAAGTTGGCGAAGAATCCCCCAACAATCCATGCTCCCCCCAAGTGCTCATTGTGGGATGATATAGGCCATGCTACCCATCAATGTCCACAATTACTAGCACTTTAAGAACACATGCAAATGTTGGATGATGACACTAACATACCAGTTGTCAAACTTGAACTTCCCCCTCAGCCTCACGATAAATCATTGCGTACCAATCACCCTTGTGCGACATGCAGCATTTACGGCCATTACTCACATCGCTACCCTGATCTCCCAGATTATAGAGTAGCTCTATACAAATTGAATAATGCCGACCTAGAGATATCCCCTCCTCTCATTAAGGAAATTCATCCCCCACCATATTCCTCCTCAGAAGATATTAACACAATTTACATGGTTTCCAATGGAGACCCCTCTGTCCGGTCGACATCTTCCATTGATCCCTCCAACCAACATATTCAACCTTTTCAAATCAAAGAGGAAACCACATGTCACAACATGGAGGCATGCTTGAAACCTTTCCTACTCATCATCATCGTCATTCTCATCGGCGATACTGGGGGCATCCACCCTACAAGGGGAATCCCCCATCATCATATCATCACTTCAGTATGTCACCACGGCCAACAGCCTCATGGTACACCCCCCCTCCAGTAGTTGGTCAATGCCCTGTTGATCCCTCTCTAAGACAACATCTACACCGCATTGGCACCTCTGAGTTCGGGGGCATAATAGATTACCTTGAACCTGGGATAGGGGGCGTGATCAATCATTTTGACCCTACCCCATCACCTCTATCTCAACACCTCAATGAGCCCATTTTTCAAACCAACACATATGTGATCCACAATCACAAACCCCATGCACATCGCATGGGGGCAGGTCATTAACCCTGCTCACTTTTTCACATTCGTGATCTCAACCATTTTTGAGGTCATGTGTCACTTGTATATTTGAGTTGATTTGATACACATAGTATTTCGCCTCCGCGGGTCATCATGTATCCCCACCAGTACATCCTTGGCTTAGTGGGCTTACCTTTATTTATAGCCATTTTTTAACCTCGTTTTTTCATTTGACCATTCCGGAGTCATTTGACCTCCGTTTTTTGCACGTTTTGCACCGTCGGATTCAGATTTTCACACCCATGATGATGCTTGAGATCATTTCTCGCTCTCACCACCATATTGTGAAGGCATTTTTTCCATGCCCCTCATTGCCTCGATTTGCATGCCACATCAGCGATTACTGATTTTTTAAACATTTTTCATATCACCAAATTCAGTTTTCTGCACTCATGACGATGCTTGAGATCACTTCTCTCTCTCACCAATATCTTCTTGTTCAATATAATTTTATCCCTTTTTTGGGCTGAACAACTCTTTTACAAAAAAGGCACTTAGGGAGTTTTTGTTAAGCACTTTTTTGACCCCTAAAACAATGAAAAGATCATCGAGCAATCTTGCTTCCCTTCATGCTCGTTAGAAGTATCTGAAAGGGCATCTACCTGGTATAAGCTTACCCCTTTTCCGGACCTTGTAGACTAGTTACGAAAAATGAATACTCAAGTCACATCGGCTAGAAGAGTTCTCCATTGGCATCATTTTATTCTTTTTCGGGCCTTGGAGACTAACATACAAAAAATAACACCAATGGAGTCTACTTACCACTTTCAAACTCTCCAAAATTGAAAGCAATCGCGAGCAATCACCATCTTGGGCTCGTACAAATCCACAGGATGGTACTCCTCCACCAATTCATAGTCTTCTTATCGTTTTCAGACTCCTTAAAAATGAAAGCACTCATGAGCATGAATAGTCCTGGGCTCGCATAAATCCATAGGACAATACCATTTCAGAGCACACTTTTTTTCCTTCTTAGAGCTCATTAAAACCACAAAGAAGGACCCAACGGTGCTTTTCGGCACCACAACAGATCATGTCCACTCATATGGCAGCTTCCCCATTATGGTCTCCTTTGTTCAAAGTATTCTGCAGTATGTCACCCTGAGAGTCTCCCAATAGCATCCATTAGCTTGTCCCCCAGAGTCACTCCAGTCTGCAATACATACCCATGATCCCTTAAGCTATGATCCTCACACCTAAAAGTCAGTTTCCTATGCTACCAGGTCAACCATGCCATCATGCTCTGAACAAAGGAAGTTTGAGTCCACCCACTCTATGACCTCAGTTATTCCCCATCCCCACAGTATGACAGTCCACCCATTAGCTTGTCCCCCGGAGTCACTCCAATCTGCAATACATACCCATGATCTCTTAAGCTATGATCCTCACACCTAAAAGTCAGTTTCCTATGCTACCAGGTCAACCATGCCATCATGCTCTGAACAAAGGAAGTTTGAGTCCACCCACTCTATGACCTCAGTTATTCCCCATCCCCACAGTATGACAGTCCTACCATCAGTACTATCACACTTCAGTTGTACACCTCGCGCTCCTATCAAGGAAACATCATTGCCTTGGTAGTTGTCGGTCTCCCTCTATCGACGCCAACCAAATCTATTCCAAAGGATAGACCCATAGGTCATTGTGCCTTGGACTCATCACCATTAGTGATGAGTGGCTACGGATCATTTTGAAAGGAGTCCTCAGTGCCTCTCCAAATGATTGTTTCTCACATGCTCGACGTCAACACCTTGATCGCATCGTTGAGACTCATACAGGGTATCGGTCCTTTCAGTTATTTGTTGAAGACCCTGGATATCATCTGACTCTACCACATTTGAGAGTCTAATTGAAGAAACAACTAGCTACATTTTCCTATGGATATCCGGGTTGCGCTTGGCGACAGTATTCATATGTACCCCAGTTTTATACTCCCTTGAGTATACAGTTACATATACTCCTCAGAAGTTGGCTCACAGTCATCTAGTCCCTACAGATGTTGGACACCTTTAGATTCGATAGTTCATCAACCCTTCTGACACCTTATTTAGAATGGTTGTTACTCTTTTCCAGTGTATCAGTCCTTCAGATCAGTCATGGTATGACCATGAGTATGTCTCAGTATTGTGTCCCCTCTGGAGCATCATGATGTACCAACAGATTTTTATGTATTATTCAGGTCCCCCTCTTAGGCCTAATTGTTATGTATATGTCTTGATACGAGCATGGGTATGCCTACGTTATCCATTATCAAAGATTATTCCTCATTCATTTTGAGGCCATGTATTTTTTCAGTTTTTGCAGCTTCCAAGGGACCGTTGTTCTAGTCTCCAATCGGTCTCTTCTCTTCTCCAAGCCCCAATAAAAAGACAAAAGAACTATGATGTCTATTGGCCATATGATGAGCTACTGCCCTCACACATTAGGGGGCAATCTGTTAACACCCAAAAAGTGCTCACTAGTTCATTCCTTCATTCACATGACCCATTTGTCCACTTTTTCCACCATTTGAGCCTCTAAAACCTTCAAATGGTCACCAAAAAGACTATAATACACATTGTTTCCCTCAAAATATGTATTTTTCCTCAAACAACACAAAAAACCCTAAAAAAGGGTCCAAAATTCCCAAAAATAAATTAAAAAGGAATAATATTCAAAAAAGGAAAAAGAGACCTAAACCATTTTGGTCAATACCATTGGTTTTCTTAAACCATAATGGTATTCCCCATCACCAAAAAACTATAAAAAGGTGATAGGGGTTCCTCACTATTGATCCACATTTCATCCTATTCTTATGCTGCCAAATTCCCTTTGAGAGCCCTTGCCTCTCATTTCGAGTTTGAAGATCCCCATTGAAGCATTAGAGAAGAAGAGACCATTGGACATTGGAGCACCTCAACCTTGGAGCTGCTCAAAACTCACCATCCTCACCATTTGAGGTAATACAAAAGATTAAATTTTTTATTTCTTGTTTTTCTCATAGATCTTAGTTTATTGATCTTAAATCTAGTTTTATTTCTTTGCACATGTTAGATTATATTTATTCTTATTTACATTAGTTTTTACTTTTACATTGAGACTGCTTCTACAAGTTAGCAGGTGCATCCTTGCACATGCTTGGTTGAAAAACCAAGCAACAGCGGCTGCACTCTATAGAGGGTTCTACGAAGTAGGGTTATCTTGATAGGGCTTTAGCCTACTCCCATTGACTAATCCAGGTACATAATCTCCAGCTAACATGACTAACTAAACTACGCCAGCGTTAGTAACATGTACAATAGTATATGGACCAAGCCAATGCATCTTAAAATTTCCTGGAAATTTCATAAATTTGCTATCATACAGAAGGACTAGATCACCTACTTGAAAGGACTTGTTCTTGATGTAACGATCAGGCCATTTTTTTCTCTTTCTTTCTGCACTTGTTGGTGAAATCCTGCAATGAAGCGATCTTCCTCTAGACCAACCAAGTGTAGAAGCCTTTCTTCTAGTGCATCACGATCTGCCATGCCAATGAATGCAGCTATTCTCAAGCTGGGAACAATATACTCCATAGGAATTACTACTTCCTATCCATAGACCAATATAAAAGGCGTATGGCCTGTCAATTTCTTGCAAGTAGTTCTGTATGCCCACAACACTGTTGGAATGCGCAGATCCCAGTCATCCCTATTCACATTGCATATCTTAGTTAGCGCATTCTCCAGTACTTTATTGAAAGCTTCAACAATTCCATTTGCTTTTGGGTGATATGGCATACTTCTCTGATGATGAATGTGGAATTCTTCAGTGAATGCCTCAATAGTTCTATTCAGAAAATGAGTGCCTTGATCACTCATCAAAATCTTTGGGCATCAAGACCTTGTAAGGATGTTCTAAAAAATGAACTATGCGGCAGTGACTGCGCTACAGTCCTTCACTGGTTTTGCTTATTCCCATCTGGTGAGATAATCAGTAGCAGTAATAATATATCTCACACTAGTTCATTTCCCCGGTGGGTTTATAGGTCCTACAAAATCAATTCCCCATTTCTCAAATGCCTGAAGTGTCAGCTGCGGATTCAAAGGCATCTCGTCTCTCCGCGATAGCTTCCCTGTCCTTTGACAAACATCTCAATTCTATCAATGTTCCTTTGCATCTTTGTGAATAGTAGGCCACCATAGCCCTGCTCGCAATATCTTCTGCGCAGTAGCTCTCCCTACGTAGTGGCCTCCCGATATACCCAAATGTGCCTCAGCAAAAAAAAATGGCTTCTCGTGCTCTAAAACACATCTGCGCAACACTTCATCTGGTCCCAATTTGTATAGCTGTCCCGCAATTATGGTGAAGTCTGTTGCTCGCACTACCAACTGCTTCTTCTGCTGCATAGTGAACTCAATGGATGCCAACCCAGTAGTTAAGAAGTCTATGATATCTTTATAGTAGTCATCATCTATTTGGATGAAAAATAATTGTGCATCAGGCAGATTGTCTTCAAGGTTCGTAGGTTCTTCTCCTGACTCGATCCTTGACAGATGATCAAGTCCTAAGTTAAATCTGCCCAGCTTAACGACAATTTCAAATTCTTACTCCTGAAAGAGTAACAACCTTCTATAGATTCACCCCCCTAACACTAGCTTGTTGACCAGGTATTTCAAAGTAGAATGGTCAGTGAACATAGAGAAGTGTGCACCAAGCAAATAGTGCCTAAATTTCTGCAGTGTGTAGACCATAGCTAGACCCTCTCTCTCAGTGGTCATGTAATTCTTTTCTGCAGATGAGAGCTTCCTGCTTGAAAATGAAATGGGATGGTCAATACCTCCCTCTCCTAGTTGTGCAATTACAACTCCTAATGCTATACATGAAGCATCAACATAGACATGAAATGGATTCTCCCAGTCTGGAAAAACTAGGATCGGCACCGTTACCATTTTCTCTTTTAATGTATCAAAGCCTTGTTCACATTCTGCGTTCCAGATGAACTGCGTGTCTTTCTTTAACAACTTCTCCATCGGTGCAGTTATCTGAGCATAACCCTTTATAAAATTTCGATAATAACCCTGTAAGGCCCAATGTGGTGCGCAGCTGCTTTACTGAATTTGGTGTCGGTAGGTTTACAATAACTGCGATCTTCACAGGATCAACCATCAAGCCTTATTTGCACACAATGTGTCCCAATAGAATTCCATAGGGTACACAAAAGAGACTTATTCAGGTTCAATAAAATTTGATGTTGTCTACACCTTTCTAGAATCAATATGAGGTTTGCGCAATGGTCCTTCAACAACCCAAATACTGTCCAATCATCAAAATAGGCTTCTAAAAACTTATGCATGAAATCTTTAAATGCTGCGACCACAACTCTAGAAACAATGGCAGGTACGTTCTTCAGACCAAAAGGAATTACTGTGTACTGGAAAGACCCCCATTCGATGGCAAAAGTGGTCTTATGTCTATCTTCTAGATCAATTCTTATCTGATGGTATCCCAAAAATCCATCAGTGAAGGAATATGCCTCATTTCCTCCAACATTATCGAGCACCACATCAGTTAAGGGAGTGGGAAATGGGTCATGCATCGAAGCATCATTCAATTTTCTGAGATCCACGCAAATCTTGATCTCACCTTTAGTTTTCTTGTCTTGGATAACCATCGGCCTTATCCATTCAGACTCTTCAACCGGCTCGATGATCCCCGTGTCGAGCATCTTATCGAGTTCTGCCCTAACTCGTTCTTTGTATCGCAGATTCAATCTATAGGGAATTTGCTCAACAGGCTTTGCGCCTAGCTTCAGAGGTATCTTCATAACCCCTAAATCGCCCAGAATACCTTTCATTTATGTGAACTTTGTTGGGAATAAATCCTGATATTCATGTAACAAGTATGCGATCTCCACGACCGTCTGATCATCCTAGTTGTCTCTAATACTTGCGAACTTCATCTCTTCGCTTGTGCCAATGTTCACTTTCTTCATTTTCACAGGTCCACTCATGTCCGGAATTTCCAACGGAGGTCCCTCTACATCGCGCACACCTTCGGACTAAGGTTTTTTTATGTTGCACGGATCCTCCTCATCACTTTCTTCTTGTTTATCTTCTTCTTCAGCAAGGTTATAGCATTCAAGGGCGTGCTCTATCTATTTTGTGTACTCTGGCTGTAGGTTTTTAGGTACTTCTATATCTCCAAAGAATTCCTCTAATGTCATGTTTCTATGTGGATATTCTAGTCTAAATATTCTTTCTTTGATAATCTGCAAAGCATCATTTATATTGGGGTTGTTGTCTTCAAAACTAAATCTCTTATGGAAGTTCGCAGTCATGGTAGGCCAATCTATAGTTTCTCTGTGCAACTCCATGTCTAGATACCACTTCTTTGGAATTTGTTCCTCCAATGTGTGCACAAACAGATGCACCCATTCTGTCTGTGTTCTCTCCGCCCATGCTTGTGAACATATTTCAATATGCTCCCTTGGATCTATCGGTCCACTATATTTTTGAAAGGTCAGCGCAACCTTCTCATCAAATCTAATATGCATCTTGATTTTTCACTAATCCCATGTGGTCAATGTCTTCTTATGTGTAGCCCACCATTTGGAAGGTGTCTTGCGCAGTGCCATGTCTAGCGCTGGTAAGCGATGTTCTTCTGCAATAGCTATAGTATATTCTTTGATAAATGAATAAAAATTAAATGAACCATCATAGGTAGGAATTGGACTTACCTCCTTTCCAATTGATTGCAATGAATCTGTAACCTACACGCATCTCCTTGCAGATACTTCATGCATACGGCCTTTCCAGTTCTTCAGTCTTGCATCAAAGTCTGATATGAAAGAACCGTCGCATCGCCAATTGAGTGTTCCATCCGCAGTGGGGTTAATATAGTCATCTTGATTAACAATCATCTTGTAAAGGTGGTCAAGATCCTGTGCTCTGGATTCTTCCTGAATCGGCTCACTGTATGTTTCTCTGTCTCAAGGATCCAATGGTTCGATGACCGTGAGATGTTTTCCTTCAAAGATCATCTTCTGTGTCTTGACATTTATGATAGCGAGGTTATCCATAGCCTAGTCAATTCCCAACAGTGCAGGATAAGGCTGACTATCGTCCATAATCTCGATAACCTCGAAGTCGGCATGACTTCGCACTCCATCAATGTCAACAATAACATTGGCTAACCTTCCAAAAGGTATGACTTTCTCCTGGTTGGCCATTCTCAAGTGTATAGGTGACCATAATAGCTTTGGTCTCCCCATCTGCTACCATGTCTGTTTAGTTAATACATTTACTTCAGATCCCAGATCAAGAATGATCTCATCCATCTCTTAGTCCCCTATCTATGCACCGACTCTCATTTCTCTTCCTATTCTTTTGTGTTTCCCGATGTGATGAACTGCACTCTGGGCAGTTTCCATCTTGTTGCATGGTTCATACTGTTAAAATTCAATATGCTAAGACAAAAAATAGCAGCATTACATTCTATTTCACAATAATAGCATATACAGGATCACTAAAGAAACAACAAGCATAGCATAAACACAAGAGACACAGATTTATCCTGGGAAACCCTCATGGGGTAGAAAACCCAGCAAAGCTTTCCTCAATAAGATGATAAACCAAAATACAAGATGTGCTCCCTCCTTCTAATCCTCCTTAGCAAATCTCCCAGACAAGTGCTCCTCTTTTCAAGTGTGTGTGTGTATCAAATGAGGAACACACCTCCTCTATTTATACACTACTTTGACATATATTTTACACAAGTACATGTAGGCTCGTATTTAACCATTAGGTTAAATACCTTATTATAACTGACTGGGCCGACCCCCACATGGTGGGTCTAATAACCCTAGTTGCCACAACTCCTCGGAGGAATAAAAATCTCCGGATACATAATAGAATCACCTCGGAGGGATGGAACATCTCCGGAATAAATAATGTACAAATATAATATTCTTAGAAGTTACAATATTAACCACTCCCCCTTAACGAGAAGGATATTATAACAACATCTACAGAAGCAAGGAGTCATTGACTACATCATCTATATATCATCGGAAGCTTTCTTTAATTCATCATCATCAGTAACTCAACTAGTTACTGGAACATCAACATCATCAGAGTTGATATTACTCGATCATCAGCATCGTCATCATCATCGTCATCACACGATCACACGATCATCAACATCGTCATCACACGATCATCAGCATCGTCATCACACGATCATCATCATCATCATCACACGATCATCAGCATCGTCATCACACGATCAGCAACATCGTCATTATACGATCAGCATCGTCATCATACGATTAGCATCGTCATCACACGATCGGCAAAATCGTCATCATATGATCAACATCGTCATCACACGATCGGCAGCATCGTCATCACACGATCAGCATCGTCATCATGCGATAAACATCGTCATCACACGATCAGCAACATCGTCATCACACGATCAACATCGTCATCATACGATCAGCATACACGATCGGCAGCATCGTCATCACACGATCATATTACAGGATGATCAATCCTGCTCTCTTTAGGACATAGGTCCATGGATGATGCAATCCAGATCAAGTTCCAGGATGATCAATCCTTATCTATTTAAGATAAGTCTCATGTCTAGGGACGATCCAATCCCAACCACAGTGCCAGTCCTTTTTCATACTGGATGTGACCTAGATCAGATCTAGGATTTACCACCACAGAGCCAGTCCTTTTTCATACTAGATGTGTCACATCTATAGAGCCAGCCCTGTTTCATGCTGGATGTATCACATCTACAGAGCCAACCCTGTTTCATGCTGGATGTATCACATCTACAGAGCCATCCCTGTTTCATGTTGGATGTATCATATCTACAGAGCCAGCCCTGTTTCATGCTGGATGTATCACATCTACAGAGCCAGCCCTGTTTCATGCTGGATGTATCACATCTACAGAGCTAGCCCTGTTTCATGCTGGATGTATCATATCTACAGAGCCAGCCATGTTTCATGCTGGATGTATCATATCTACAAAGCCAACCCTGTTTCATGCTGGATGTATCACATCTACAGAGCCAGCCCTGTTTCATGCTGGATGTATCACATCTACAGAGCCAGCCCTGTTTCATGCTGGATGTATCACATCTACAGAGCCAGCCCTGTTTCATGCTGGATGTATCATATCTACAGAGCCAGCCCTATTTCATGCTGGATGTATCACATCTACAGATCCAGCCCTGTTTCATGCTGGATGTAACCTAGAACAATTCTAGGATTTGTCATGTACATTTTGAACTGAGGTCCAGGGAAAATCCAGTCCTATCATGTACCTTTTGAACCGAAGTCCAGGGACGATCCAGTCCTATCATGTACCTTTTGAACTGAAGTCCAGGGATGATCCAGTCCTATCATGTACCTTTTGAACCGAAGTCCAGGGACGATCCAGTCCTATCATTCAATTCTCGGAGACCTCATGTCTACGGCTCAATTCAAAGGACCATAGTCCGAGGACGATCCAATCCCCTTACCTGTTCATTAAGGATTTAGTTCTTGGAGACATCATGTCTAAGGCTCAATTCAAAGGACTAAAGTCCGAGGATGATCCAATCCCCTTACCTGTTCATTCAGGATTTTGTTCTCGGAGACATACGTCTACAGCTCTCTTTAGGACTGAATTCCAGGGATGATCTAATCCCCTCAAGTCCACCAAGGACTTCATTCTCGAAGACATACGTCTACGACTCTCTTTAGGACTGAAGTCCAGGGATGATCCAATCCCCTCAAGTCCACCAAGGACTTCATTCTCGAAGACATGCGTCTACGGCTCTCTTTAGGACTGAAGTCTAGGGATGATCCAATCCCCTCAAGTCCACCAAGGACTTCATTCTCGAAGACATACGTCTACGGCTCTCTTTAGGACTGAAGTCCAGGGATGATCCAATCCCCTCAAGTCCACCAAGGACTTCATTCTCGAAGAAATACGTCTACGGCTTTCTTTAGGACTGAAGTCCAGGGATGATCCAATCCCCTCAAGTCCACCAAGGACTTCATTCTCGAAGACATACGTCTACGGATCTCTTTAGGACTGAAGTCCAGGGATGATCCAATCCCCTCAAGTCCACCAAGGACTTCATTCTCGAAGACATACGTCTATGGCTCTCTTTAGGACTGAAGTCCAGGGATGATCCAATCCTTTCAAGTCCACCAAGGACTTCATTCTTGAAGACATACGTCTACGACTCTCTTTAGGACTGAAGTCCAGGGATGATCCAATCCCCTCACATGTTTACCAAGAACTTCATTCTCGAAGACATACGTATACGACTCTCTTTAGGACTGAAGTCCAGGGATGATCCAATCCCCTCACATGTTTACCAAGAACTTCATCAAAACATGTGTCAATCATGTATCCTCATCATCAAAACATGTATAACAAAACATGTATCCTCATCATCAAAACATGTATAACAAAACATTTATCCTCATCATCAAAACATGTATAACAAAACATGTCTCCTCCTCATCAAAACATGCATAACATCTATCATCAAAAGCATGTATACATCTATCATCAAAAGAAAAAATATAAGATTCCTAAATCTAAATAATTCTAAGTAACTAGGTGCAGTAAATAGGTAACCTCATCATTGATGAGACAGACTTGTTATCAGATACTATGCTACTCCCCCTTTCAAGGAGGGTCCTTCTAGACTATACCAACCTTGTCTCGGAAGCATTCAAACTTTACTCGAGATAGAGGTTTAGTCAAGATATTAGCAATTTGATCCTCAGTGCTTATATACTCGAGCTTGATAGCTCCTCTGTGCACCATATCTCGTATATAGAAGTATCGGATCTCTATGTGTTTTTTTTTTTACTTATTGTGGAATACAAGATTTTCTATCTTGATGCAGTTTTGAATTTCACACATAATCATATTGGAATTCATTTCTAAGTCAAACACGCCATATAATAGCTTCTGAAGCCACACTGCTTCACAGCTGGCAGAGCAGACAGCTATATATATATTCTGCTTCAGCAGTACTGAGAGCCACACTAGAATGTTCCTTGCTGAACCATGAGATCATGGCATATTCAAGACTATAATATCCACCTGATGTACTCTTTCTGTCTGAGGCACTTCCTGCCCAATCAGAATCTGAGTAACCATGTAAACGGAGTTCATGACCTCCAAGATAATATAGACCAAAATATAATGTACCTTTTAGGTACCTCACTACATGCTTTGTAGTTATTAAGTGAACCTTTCTAGGTTCTACTAAATACTGACTTAGGGTATTTACAGCAAATCATATATTTGGCCTAGAATTTGTTAAATACATCAATGACCCAATGATTTGTCTATATAGGGTCAGGTCCACTAAATACGATGAGTTATTAACTAATAACTTCAAGTTGGAGTCCATGGGAGTGGCCATGGCTTTATACTCCAACATATCAAATCTTTTTAGAAACTTCACAGCATACTTACCTTGATTTAAAAGATTCCTTTTGGATCTTGCCATACTTCTAGACCTAAGAAGTAGTGCATTAATCCAAGATCTTTCATTTTCATTTCTGCAGCCATTTTCATGACCTGTTTCTCATTCCTTGTCATAAAGAGATCATCATCATACAATAATGGTATGATAGGTTCATCATCCACAACCTTAAGGTAAAGGTTAGGAACAACTTTACTTCTGGTAAAGCCCAAGCTTTGTCATGAAGCTGTCAATTGTCTATTATTCACACTCTGCATTGAATGATCTTCTGCATATCTATCTGTGCCATCTCACGTCAGATGGGTCTACTAATATGAGACTCAAAATCATTCGAACTCTGTGGTGAGTTCCTTCTTACATCCATGTCATATGTGTATAGAAGCCATATTCAACCTTGTAGCAAAGGTTGAGATCCACATCACCCATGATGATCATTAAGCTCATCAATTGACTACTGATCCTGGGTACCCACACAGAACCTAATTCACACTTCTTCTTTAATTACATCATTAAGAGAATGGTCTTATCTAGTCCCTTGGAGCAAAACATCTCATCATGATTATCTTCCTCTTTCTAAGAGAATCTCTTAACCACAAGCTTTCTATAGTGTGTTTGATTTGTAAATCTTTTGTTTAACATCCATCGCTTGTTCAGAGTTCATCATTCATCATGATCTTTCCTACAAGTCAAAATTAAGTACATGATTAGTAATGCTTCATAATCATCAAATCATGATAACCTATTATGCATATAGATATCATTTACTATTTCTAATAACAACTCAAATACTTATCTTTTATGTTTGTGTGGTTGCCTCCCGCTTGATCTTCTGTATGTCTTCTGAACTTCTATTCATTCTGTACCACTGTGCATGCTCAAGTGTACACTAGTGTCATCCTCATGATCTCATACACAAACATACATTCATTAGTATATTCTCAATATTATCAAAAACATTCTAATTCTAAATAATCTTGAATATGTATAGTCATGATCATTAGTATTCAGGGTTTCAAGGAAGTCTTCTTTTACTCATGCATATTCTTGTTTGATCTAGTTAGTTAAATAATCAACCAAGATAAGAGACATAATATGCATAAACCCTTGATTACTAACCAATCATACCAAGTATACTTACACAAGGTAAGATTCTAACATGACATAGGAAAACATACCTGGATTAGTATACCTGCTTACTTATGTACAACATACCTAAACAATCTCTTCAATGATTTAGAGATCCTGAGCTAGAACCTGTCGAGACTTTTTGTAGTCTTCTTATGTAAGGCCTTGGCCTCAACTCCCCCTGAAACTTGATCTGGAGCTTGATTAGGGTTTGCTAAAGAAATCCTAAAAATTCAATATTTGACTTTCATACTTCTGAATGGATGGAAGAATGTGTCTTGTTGAGCTGATCAACCTAGCATTCTTCAATTTTGAAATCTCCAAAATTTGACCCCTCAAAATTGCCTTCGAAACTTCTGGATCTTCTGGATAGGAACCCGAACTAGGGTTTAATGAAGCCCACCCTTCTGTCCAATCAAAAGGTTCGATCCAAGGCTCTAAACTCTTATTTTTCTAAGGAGCTTCCAACCGTGGTTACAGACTTCAAAAAATTCCAACTTTCTCCGAAACCCTAAATTCCGGAAGCCATGAATAAAGGTGCTAAAAATAATTCTGTTTTGACAGAAATATGCACCTGATTGCTTCTGCTATAACTCTGAAATTTTTGCTCCACAGAGTCTGAAATTTTTTTTTCTGTAGTAGCCTGACCTGTCATCTTTCCATCCTGACAGGTCTGACCTTAATTGGATTTTCTGAGAGAGCGTTATGCCAAGTGTCGCAACGTGACCTGTTTATGGGATAAAACAGGAGAGAGAACTTGTACGGCGTGCCACGTGTCACTGTTTGATCTTCGGCCTTTGAAAACCTTTCCTGAGATAGATCGCCCTGTTATATTTCCATCCTGACAGGTCTGACCTCAATTGGACTCTCTAAGAGAGATTTATGCCAAGTGTCGCAATGTGACCTTTTTATGGGATAAAACAGGATAGCGAACTTGTACGGCATGCCACGTGTCACTGGTTCACCTTCGGCCTCTGAAAACGTTTCTTGAGATAGCACAGTCTGTGTTCTACCTGTCACTTTTGACGAAATTTCATTTGGAGCTTCCTAGCCCACGTTATGACCTTTTTTCCAAGGTCACCTGATTTTGACTGAGATCTGGAAGAGGCAGAAACCCTAACTTGTACTGATCATAACTCATAACGTACAACGAATCTGAGGGTTCCCTTTGGACACAAGGTACTTGGGGATGTTATCTTCGACCTGTAAACGTTTCAGACCCTGAACCTTCGCAGAAATGGATTTATAGCGAAATTCTCACGATGACTGGTTTTTGCTATGTAAAACCCTAACCTTCAAATTGTCGGAAGTAAAGAAAGTGTCGTAAGTTCCATACCTTGTCTTCCTTCAGGTTAGCTCTGATACCATGTTAAAATTCAATATGCTAAGACAAAAAATAGCAGCATTACATTCTATTTCACAATAATAGCATATACAGTATCACTGAAGAAACAACAAGCATAGCATAAACACAAGAGACACAGATTTATCCTGGGAAACCCTCATGGGGTAGAAAACCCAGCAAAGCTTTCCTCAATAAGATGATAAACCAAAATACAAGATGTGCTCCCTCCTTCTAATCCTCCTTAGCAAATCTCCCAGACAAGTGCTCCTCTTTTCAAGTGTGTGTGTGTATCAAATGAGGAACACACCTCCTCTATTTATACACTACTTTGACATATATTTTACACAAGTACATGTAGGCTCGTATTTAACCATTGGGTTAAATACCTTATTATAACTGACTGGGCCGACCCCCACATGGTGGGTATAATAACCCTAGTTGCCACAACTCCTCGGAGGAATAAACATCTCCGGATACATAATAGAATCACCTCGGAGGGATGGAACATCTCCGGAATAAATAATGTACAAATATAATATTCTTAGAAGTTACAATATTCAACACATACTAGTCTAACAATTTTTGCAATTCTGCAATCACATCTGGGCTATTTAATAGTTTCATGCAACACCTTAGGAACTGCGCAATAGAGGTGCCTGTCTCTACTGCGTGGCACGTTTTGTCATAAGCCGCTGGCATATCCTCTCCATGCGGTATTTCACTTCACAACGGGATTCTTGGTGACCTAGGTGCTTGTCCTTTGAAAATGTCCCGCGCTTCTTCAAATGCTCCTTTATTTTTCTCGAGATCAAAAGTAGGTGTCTTTTGTGTAGTTTTTCTAATCCAAATTGTTTCAAGAAGAGTCTGCTTAGTTTCAAAGTCTCTAGAAGTCGAAGGTTCTGCTCCTCTATCTTGTCCTATCATAGCACCACTTCATGTCACTACATTAATACTTGGATCCATAGGCCTTTTCTCTGCTGTGATCAACTAAATTTTCAGGTTCGGCGCATCTTGCTTTCTTTTAATCATTTTTGCCGCTAGTAGTGGGCAGAGCTCAATAACATGATCAAAATATTTACAGTAATTACAAGTAGTACATTCATTGGTACAATCTATAGATAAGTGACCTTCCTAGCCATAGTTGTAACAGATCATCTAGCCTGTTCCCCTTCCTTGTCCTAGGATAGTATTTCTTCCTCTTCCACAATCCTCCACAACCTCTATATGTGCCCTGGTCATACTGCGCATTATATTGCTTTGGCAAAGTTTGTTCTTGTACTCTATATACTCCACTATCGCGCATATGCTCCATGTCTCGCTTCCTTTCTTGCATGAGTTCATATGCCCTACAATTGGATTCATCATGTTCAACTGATTTACATAAATTGCAATATAGATTCTTAGGGGTGCGCACATACGTTTGTATGAGATAACAGTCTTGAGGCGCCTTGTGTTTTACAGATTTCACACCATGGGGCTTGATTCTGATTTAGCGGATTCAGTGCTCCACTGTTAAGATATTATTGAAATAAAGGACAATGCTCTCTAGTGTGTCCTTCTCCTTTGCATCCTGTACACCATACATCTTGTATTTCTTGTTTTCACTTCTTCATATCCTGAAGTTGTAATGTTTGTTAGAAAAACAGGATCGCAGAGCAATAAGAATAAACAAAAATGCAAATATAATCACACACACATTACAAGAGAGACACATATATATTGTGGTTTACCCCAAGATGGGCTGCATCCACATTGAAGTTTCTAGTCCTTATTATTATTCCATCCAGCAAAGTGAAGGGATACAACTTGCAGCACAACCGCTGCACTTCCTCTTCACTATCTCATTGTCTCTCTTTCTAATCTCAGAGATCTTTACAATGCATAAAACCTAATACATCAACCCTATCCATATTACAATGTCTTTCTTTTATAAGGGAGATACAATGGGAAAATACCACGGGTTACCCAAAACCATGGGCCCAAAAAATTGTACACTCATTCCCTGAACCCCAAGGTAGGGGAATGAGTGTACAGTCCTCTGAGGTGCACGAATGAGACAATATCATCTATGAGACTGGAAGAGCTGGCTCCACAACCAACAATCTCCCACTTGGAGACTGATCACAACAACTCCACTAATGTTGTACTTGCTAGACCTTGGACTGGTAACTTTCTCATCTTCACCTTCATGCTAGAAAGCCAACTGAAACCAAGCAGGAACTCAGTTTCTCTTTGGTTGCTACCTTTGTGAACATGTCTGCAGGATTCTAGCTAGTATGTATCTTTTCCAGCTTCAACAGTTCATCTTCCAGAACAGAGCATATGAAATGGTACTTGACTTGTATATGTTTAATCCTAGAATGGAATGTTGAGTTCTTTGCAAGATGAATGGCACTCTGGGTGTCACTATACAACCTGTTATCCTTCTGCTTCTTACCCACTTCCTCCATAAACCTCTGCAACCAAATCATCTCTTTACTAGCCTTTGTAACAACAACATACTCTACTTCCATTGTTGAAAGTTCAACAACCTTCTGCAGTCTCGAAATCCAACTTACTACTATTCCACCTACAGTAAACACATACCCTGTGGTGCTCCTCCTGTTATCCTTGTCACTTTCCATATCTGCATCAACATATCCCTGTATAAAAGTGTCTAAACCTCCAAAAACATAATGCATGAGTGGTAGTACCTCTCAAATACCTGAGAATCCACTATATGGCCTTCCAAAGTTCTTTACCTAGATTGTTCATATATCTACTCACAACTCCCACTGCATGTGCAATATCTGGTCTTGTGCACACCATGGCATACATCAAGTTGCCAACTGCTGATTGATAGGGAATCTTGGACATGTAATCTATCTCTTCCTGTGTCTTGGGACAGATTTCCTTACTTAGACTAAAATGGTTGGCCAAAGGTGTACTGACTGGTTTTTCATTCTGCATTCTAAACCTCTCCAACACCTTTTGTATATACTCACTCTGAGACAATGTCAATTTGTGATTTTTCCTGTATCTTGTTATTCTCATACAAAGGATTTTCTTTGCAGCACCCAAATCTTTCATCGCAAATGAATTAGCTAGCTTCCTTTTGAGTACATTGATATCCTGCATGTTAGACCCTACAACAAGCATGCCATCCACATACAATAACAAGATAATATATCTTTCATTGTCTAGCTTCTTGAAATAAACATAGTGGTCAAAATGACATCTACTATAACCTTGTTCTGTCATAAACCTGTCAAATTTTAAATACCACTGCCTTGGAGATTGCTTCAAACCATACAAACACTTTTTCAACCTGCATACCAAGTTCTCCTTACCTTTGACCTCATACCCTTGTGGCTACTGCATATATATCTCTTCCTCCAAATCCCAATGGAGAAAGGTTGTTTTTACATCTAACTATTCAAGATGCAACTATTCTACCACCACTAGACTTAAGATAGTGCCAAATGAAGTCATCTTAACAATAGGAGAAAATATTTCATCAAAATCTATACCTTTCTTCTGCGCAAACCCCTTTACAACAAGTCTAGCTTTGTACCCCTTCTTGCCTCCTTCTTCTTCCTTTAACTTGTAAATCCATTTGTTCTGCAATGCTCTTTTACCAGCAGGCAAATGAACCAAATCCCAAGTCTAGTTTCCTACCAATGAGTCCATCTCTTCATTCATGCCTTGCTCCCATTTCTTCCTAGTTTCCACCTACATCGCTTCTTCATAACATTCTAGTTCACCAGCATCAGTCATCAACAAATAATACATTGAAGGAGAGTATCATTTAGGGAGTCTACTTAACCTAGTAGATCTTATTGCAGTTGTAGGAGTTTCAGGTACTTGTTGTTGTTCTTGATTTTCTGGAACCTTTGCAACTTAATTTTCTTGAATTTCATCAAGCACTGTGTACTCTGTGTTTTTCTTTTCCTGTTTCTTTCCCTGCAATTGATCTTTATACATTTCCTTTTCATTGAATAAGACATATCTACTTCTAATGATTTTGTGATTTTCATAATCCCATAAACGATGTTACAATGTAATCTTCCACCTTGTAAGCATCAGCATTATTTGGCCTGTAGGATCCATTTCATTGACTCAGATTCACTTTATATCCTTCAGACATATTTTTTCATCATTTTTCCTCTAACCCACTTGTTGCATCACTATAGCAAGCATACATGCGAGTTGCATCACTATAGCCCGCGGGTATCAAGTAAAATGGTAAAAATCACTAGTTTATTACTTTTTATTCCCAAAAAGTGGTCATTGGGTGACCTTTGGTTCTCCATCTTCCCAAGTAATGTCTCGATGTGTCCTTTCACTTACCTTTAAGAGGACTATATATTGAGCACATATGGATTATGGATGGGAGGAGAAAGAAGCGCAAGAGAGCTCTAGTGGATTTTTTCCCTATCTTGAGTCTATACTCATTGATCCTTGTAGTTGTGAACCCTTTATGTTCACCTTCCAAACTCCTATCTAGTTTGAGTTTGCCATTCATGGAAGATTGAAGTGGTGGAGGCACAAGTGGATTGATCCAAATCTTGGTTCAGATTGGTTTCTGGCAGGAGGTTGTATCACTTTGTACTTCTTCTTGTTTATTAATAGAAATACTTAAATTCTCATCCATTAATGTTGTAAATGTTGTTTATCTTACATTGGGTTGCATTTACTTATTATATCATGGACCATTGCTATTGATGATGTTCATGCCATTTATATATTATATGTACTTGTTGTATATTGGTTCTCAAGACTAATTTGTGGATTCAAGTGCACGGATCGGAAAAGCTCCAACGAGGATCTACATCAAACGTTTGGGTCGAGGTTGGTTATCTTCTTCATTATCTTAGCATTGTCATTTATATAGCATAGTTCTGAGAATTGAGTTGATTTCTGGTAGTCAGCTGTCTGTTGTGGTATACCCCAAACCATAGTGAGTTTTCTCCAACACAGAAATGGCGACTCCACTGGGGAGTCTACTTAACCTGGTAGATCTTCTTGCAGTTGCAGAAGTTTCAGGTACTTGTTGTTGTTCTTGATTTTCTGGCACCTTTGAAACTTCATTTTCTTGAATTTCATCAAGCATTGTGTACTCTATGTTTTCCTTTTCCTATTTCTTTCCCTGCAATTGATCTTTATACATGACCTTTTCATTGAATATGACATCTCTACTTCTAATGATTTTGTGATTTTCATAATCCCATAAACGATAACCAAAATCATCAACCCCATATCCAATAAAGGTACATTTCTTGGATTTAGCTTCAAGCTTTGTTCTATTACCTTTATCAATATGGACAAATGCTTCACAACCAAACATTCTTACAAATGAGTAGTTTACCTTTTTATCTTTCCATGCCTCTTATGGAATACCACCATCCAAAGCACTTGAAGGTCCTTTGTTTATTAAATAAGCGGCAATATTTACAGCATCCACCCAAAACTGTAAGGGAAACCCTACATGTAGTCTAATACATTTTGCACGCTCCATGATCGTTCTGTTTATCCTTTCTGAGACACCATTTTCTTGTGGTGTTCCTGGGACTATCTTCTCTCTACGAATCCCATGGTATGAATAGTAACTATCAAACTCCTTACCGCAATACTCACCTCCATTATCAGATATGAGACACTTCAACCTTTTTCCTGTCTCATTCTCAACCAAAGCTTTCCACTTCTTAAAAGTAGCAGACACATCAGATTTCTAGCTAATGCAATAAACCCAAGTTTTCCTAGTTGCATCATCAATAAATGTAACATAATAAAGAGAGCCACGAAGATATTGTACCTGAGCCGATCTCCATACATCTATATGCACAAGATCTAACTTTTCATTCTTCTTCTATTTCCCAACCCTGAGAAATCTGACTCTCTTCTGTTTTCCATAAACACAATTCTCACAGAATTCCAAACTTACCTACTTCAAATCTGGCAGCAACTTCTTTGAGTGGAGAATCTGCATCCCCTTCTCACTCATGTGGCCAAGCCTATGATTCGACAATGTTGTATATGTTCCTATGGAAGCTAAAGAGATAGAATGGTCAGTATTATGAAGACATAAATACAATGTACCTACCCTGTCTCCTTTTGCTATCACCATTGATCCTTTAGTGATCTTCCACCACTTTTCACCAAATGTCGATAGACAACCACCATCTCCCAACTGCCCTATTGAGATCAGATTTCTTTCCATAGCAGGAATATGCCTAACATATTTTAACTGCCAATCAGTTCTATTCTTAACTTTTATCCATACCTTGCCCATTCCAACAATTTTACATGGCTCATCATCACCCAATAAAACATGTCCAAAATCGCCTGGAACATAATCAGGAAAATATTTCCTATGGGGTGTAGCATGACATAAAGCCCCTGAATCTACTACCCAATAATCACTAGTATTATCTAATGCAAGAATCAAAGCATCTTGTAACACATCACCTGCTACATTTGCTTCCTGGCTAGTTTCCTTCTATCCATCTCCTTTCTTCTTTAGAGATTTGCAGTCTTTCTTCAGATGTCCTTTCTTTCCACAGTTCCAGTACTCTATTCTTCCCAGTCTGGACTTGGATATGCCCTTTTTAGATTTGCTGTGATTACCTTGGCTCTTTCCTCTCTCCTTTTGTCTTCCCCTGTTCTCCATGGTCAACACATTACCAGATGTCTCATTTGTGCTTTTTCTTCGCATTTCTTCGCTAAGAAAAACACCAATAACATCATCAAATTTCAAGGTGTTTGAACTAGAGACAAAGTTACTTACAGCCATGACCAAGCTATTCCAGCTTTCTGGCAATGAACATAAGATTAGAAGATCCCTAACCTCATCATCGAAGTTCACACTTACAGAACTTAGTTGATTTGTAACCGTATTAAAATCATTTAAATGATCAGTAACAGATCCACGTTCAGACATCTTCATATTAAATAAATGCTTCATTAGAAATACCTTGTTGGAGGCTAAGGGTTTTTCATATAGCTTACCCAATATGCTCATCAAACCCTCAGTTGTCGTTTCTTTTGAGATATTGAAAGCCACCAACGAAGCCAGTCTCAGCCGTATTGTTCCCAGAGCCTTTCTATCAAGAACCTCCCATTCTTCATCCTTCATAGCCGCCGTCTACTTTGCTCTTCCTCCCAATGGTAGGAATAGATTCTTTTGGTACAGATAGTCCTCCATTTGCATCTTCCATAACTAGAAGTTTTGGACATTAAACTTCTCGACCTTAAACTTTCCTTCTTCCGCCATTGCTCCCACTCGATCCAGAAACCCTAGCTTCCTGCGGGTTTATCTACCAAATAGACCTTTGGCTCTAATACCAATTGTTAGAAAAACAGGATCACAGAGCAATAACAATAAAAAAAAATGAAAATATAATCACACACACATTACAAGAGAGACATAGATATATCGTGGTTCACTCCAAGGTGGGTTGCATCCATACTGAAGTTGCCAGCCCTTATTATTATTTCGTCCAGCAAAGTGAAGGGATACAACCTGCAACACAACCGCTACACTTCCTCTTCACTGTCTCACAGTCTCTCTTTCTGATCTCAGAGATCTTTACAATGAATAAAACCTAATACATCAACCCTAGGCATATTACAATGTCTTTCTTTTATAAGGGAGATACAATGGGAAAATAGCACGGATTACCCAAAATCATGGGCTTGAAACCTGTTGGCGAAAATAGCCCCAAAAATGTTTCTCGGGGGTGTTTCCCCCAAACCCCCATTTCCTGGGGGCTCTTCCCCCGAACCCCTGTTCGCGGGGGCTCCACCCCCGCACCCCTGAACCCCAAGTTAGGGGAATGAGTTTACAGTCCTCTAAGGTGCACGACTGAGACAATATCATCTATGAGACTGGAATATTTGGCTCCACAACCAACAATGTTAGGGTAGCTAATTGGGTATGAATCTAAGACATCCCAATGCTAGTTTCTCCAATTGGTGATGCTTCTAGTTTCATCGCAATCTCTAGGGCTTCTGCCTGAGAAGCCACCTTCTTTTGCATCAATGACAGTCTAATATGAGGCAACAACGCAGCTACAAACCATTCTTGGTGCTGTTGCGGAGCTATGACAAAACTTACTTGGTCTAGCAGTGTCTTAAATTTCTGGTCAAATTCCCAAACAGTTTCATTAGGTTTTTGCTTAATCTCTTTTAGTTCTATGATACACTGCAATTTTGACTTTGGTTTTTTAAATTCACTCAATAATGAAGCCTTAATTTTTGCCAAGGTTCTATTATGTCCATGAGAGTACTTCATGAACCAGTTTAATGCTCTGTCTTTGAACGTGGTGACGAGCTGCGCTCTCTTCACAGCATCATCCTGGACCTGCTTAACACTCCAGACGGCTTCACATAGAAACTAGTGTTGGTCATGGTCTTCGATACCCGTTCCTTTGAATACTGGCAACTTGATATCATCAGTCATCCTTCTTGTAGGTGGTGTAGTGTTCTGTGCAGGGTTCTAAGTGGAAAAAGTGAAATTGGTACTACGCGGAATGTTCTGAAGTAGGTTATTGTGAGTTGAGATAATCTGAGTACTCGCTCCCGCGAGTTTACTGGTATCAACACTCTGAGGATGAGGGATATTAACAATAGGAGGGTTCTGAACTAACGGATTCTGAGAGATAGGAGGCATGGTACTTGCAATCAGTGGATTCTGTGGTGTGATAGGTTGATAGGTGGCGACTAAAGGTGCAGTTTGGCTATCAATCTGAGTTTGTAAATCAATATCGATGCAGAGTCCACTCTTCTAAGTGGTACACTTATATCTTTTTCCACTTCTCAAATTATGCATTTCTTCGTCAGAATCACTATAAATGCTATTGACCATTATAGATTCAAATTGCTAGGAATCTTTACTGCAATTTTAAAATACCTTTTTCAGCTAAAAGCATTTTAATGTATAAACAAAAATTGTTCAGGTACTTACCTCTGAAACCTTTGAAAAACTCTGCTTTGGCTGTGCTGTAGGACTTCAAGGTGTCCACAGCGAACTCTGTCATGAAGCCTTCTAGGATACTCTCAACCCAAAAGTCAATTGCTCTCAAAAATGTACTATCTACTGCTTTGAGCCTCACAATGAGCTCTGGAGTCCACTCGGTCGATATGTATACCGGGAAACAGTTCTTGCTCTCTATGAGTTGCGATAACCATTCATGCAACGCGTTTCCAAAATATGCCCAAAAAATATCGTGGATATCTTTCCACATATATTTGTTCAACCAATCTATATAAGAGAGATGTGGATCTCTATTTTCTTTCCTAGCAAAGTCTCTTTCTGTCTTGTCACACCAAGCCTAGATTTCTTTCTTCTCTAGATGCCAAATTTATGCAATCAACGACACCTTTTCTTCAGAGCACATCACTTCTTTCAAGTGCAGAAACTCATCACGGATTCTTAGCGCGGTAATGGAACCATTTGTTGTCTTACTATACTGTATTGAGGTTTTCTATAAAGACTCGAGTTCTTCACGGTTCAAGGAACCAACAAAACCCCTTTTCACCAGCCCTTTCAGCAACAATCTGCGAGCAGACTGAGGTCTCACCCGAGGCAAATTTATGGGGGGGCTGTGGAATCTGGTTTCCACAACCGTGTGATGAGTGCTTAAACAGATCTAATGACAACGCGCTGACGGGATGCATTGTGAACTGAGGATCGCCCGATGATCCCCTTCATCGCGGATAACACTTTTACAAGCCCAAACGCTTGTACAACTCACGCATCCCTGGACTGCTTTGTTCAAAAATAGATCAACACAAGACAGTGCAACAGATAACTGCGCTCCTACTTCAGACTTAACCAGTTTCAACAAATAACACTTATTGTTTTACCCAGTCATCAGCTGCCTTAGATTATTGATCTTATGACTTATGCAAAGTGATGGAACTCAAAGTACTGGGCACTTCCGGTGCTACGCTTCGACGGAGTCGCATGGCGCAGACTCAATTGACTTAAGTGCTTATACAATAGGGTTATACATTCACTTAGATTTATAAATACTTAAGCATCTAGCATTCATCCACATATGTGAAACTTAACATATTACTCCCATCTCATTCCTTATGGCGAATACATATAAAAGTAAACACATAAACTAATAAGCATGATCTCCAACATTCATTGGAAGCAAATACACAGATGCAAACATGTAAAGAGTCACATAACACAGGAATTTAATGTGCTTCACCCCCAGGATGGGAGCTACGTCCACAGGAATTGTTGTTGTATTAGTCTTTGGGAAGGGTACAACAGTTCTAGTCTGTGCACTCATCTGCAGACTCTCTTCTCTCTCAATAGGCCTCTGTGCACACAGCTTGCAGAGCCTTTACAATGGCAGACTCAAAACAGGTCTTGCTCAAAATATACAATAAATATTATTCAATAATAATGAGATATCAACCCTTTCCCTTACAAAATGGTGCCTATTTATAGATCATGCCCGTAGGTCATGTCTTTACAATGTATAGGCAAAAACCCTAAAAAATATCACGGTTTTGCATTAACCAGACTTGTTGGCTTCTGGTAGCAAATCGTCTATCGTGGCCATCCTCTGCACATGGTCACATCGCGTTTAGCCCCCCTGTCACACGCACACCAATAGGTCACTTTCACCTGACCATTCCTTCTCTAATGACCTTATGCGGCCGGTTCATGTAGTAGTTCCTTGCTTGTGCGACCAGTCTCTTTCCTCCGCTTTACTCCTTACCCGTCACTTGGTAATCATGGAGCATTTTTACCCAAAATAGACCACTGATGGTCTAACCAGAATACATGTCATATTCCTTCCAATATTTTTCCTTGCTCGATCTCCGTAGATTGGGCTCATCGCAGCACTGTACTCCTCCGCAACACTGGACTTCACAACTCTTCCGAGGCTGCACTGCGCTCGACTTCGCAGCATCCCAAAACTGACTTGTTCAAAAAGTTATCAACCTTACTGTGCTTAACTTCGCAGTACCAAAACTTGATCTGGATAAAAATGCCCCACTTGGGCTAGGCCCAATAAAGGGCCTATAAATTCCCATGTAATAGAGATAGCAAGGGGTTGGAAAATTAGTAGGTTGAGACCTGGGAGTATTTAGATCTGTTTTTGCTGTAACATTCAATAGAATTATAGTGCTTGACGCTGGTTTATAGTAGAGATTCATGTGTCATTTACATTGCAGTTTGTTTCCTTTCCTTATGTGAACGTGCATCCAGTTACTTTACTTCCATTATGTTTTATTTTCATGTCTGAAATCAGTGTGTGATAGTGCAAAATTCTTAATCATAAGCTCTGGCTATTATTTTCAGATATTCACCAACTATTTCTTCTAAAGTTGACATCGAATTCATCCCAGTTTGATGCTCATGTTAATGGACTGTCTTTCCTTTCCTCCCTATCACCAGACAACAACATTTTGACTGGAAATGGGTGGCTACGTGGCCTATGTTTTGATATTCCATGCAGTAGCACTATTATTTGAGAGATGTGTTATGTTTTGGACTCCATCACCCAATGGTTTCTCTTGTGATTATCTTACCAAGCCTTAGAAACAAATTACCCTATCAGAAATCTGACCTTCTAAATGTGTTCTGATTAAATATCTTGAGCTAGAAGGATTTGTAAATAGTGAGAGATCCCTCTCTGATTGTGCTGGGTCAGAAGTACAGTCTAAACTGGTTTTGTGGTTACCCCGAAATGTCCTTCTCCCACAACCTAGAGGGTCAATTTGGGTGTTAACACTGTCGATGTTGTGTTCATGATACTCAATTCCTTCTATCATAAATATTAGCCTTGTTGTGATGTTCTATATTTATTGGAGTTGTTTCATGACTAATTCCTGCATATGTCCAAGAATTCTTGTTGTAGTGAACTGGTGCAAGCTTGAAATTCTACTAAAATTTGGTTCTCTTCTTTGGATGCTTGTGCCTCTCTTGCTAGTGCATCTCTATCATTCTACAATCTTACTATCTGAGTTGTCATTAACTCTTTCTCAGCCTCGAGGCCTTCTATTTGGGAAACCAATGCATCCTAGTCACTTTGCATATTTTCTCCAAAGATTCCAAACTTCCCTTATCTTCTAGCAGTGCATCATATCCATGTTCATTTCTACTCCTTCCCTTCTAGCTTCAAAAAGCCGATCTATTGGGATATTGATTTTCCTTATGGATTTTCCTAAACTATCACTTGGTTGTATATTAAATTCTTTAGCCATATAAGTGGCCACGTTTGCTAAGGATATGAATGTAGGATATTTATATGTGCTTTTAATAACTAGATTCTCGAGAGTGATCTCCATTTATGGTTGCGCAAATAGTTTGAGCTTTATGTGCATTTCCTACCAAATCTGTCTCTTTTGCTTGTTGAAGATGAGAGAACTTAGCTTGGCAACAAAGACTTCTTTATAGGCTGTATACATTCTTATACCAAAATCCCTCAATGAGAAGTTCCCTCCAGTGAGTGTAATGGTCGAGCTTATAGTAGTCATTTCTATGTCCATGTCTTGGGGACTAATGTATTTTTACTTCAACTTGTAGTATATTCCCTTCTTCATCTTTCTTATGAGCTTCTTCCCATTCTTTCAACTCCTCTTCAACTCTTCTCTTATGAGCCTCTTCTAGTTTTATTTGTTCTTCATATTTTTCTACAATTTTTCCTCCTCCTTTTCCTCTTGTTCCTTTCTTTTGCAGGATTCTTCCTTGGTTTTATTTTACAATTATGTCCGTCAAGCCTCTGCCTCACCTTTCCTTGTGTATTCCTATTCAATTATCTTATGGGCCTTTTCCATCATTTGTCTTTGGTCCTCCTCCAATTCTTGATGTGCCTTTTCTTGAACTTCATATATTGATTTGTTTTTCTTTTGCATGCTAGCAGTGCCTATAGTTGAGGCTTTACATTTATTCATTATCCTAGACTAATATTCAATGGTCTAAGCTCACCTATAGACTTCCTCATCTATGAAGAACTCATAAATGTATGGCCAAGTGAATTTTACTAATGAACAATGATTTGACACTTTCTTTTTTCTATCACTTATCCTAAAAAAAAATCACCGAATTGGAAGAGGTTCAAATATTTAATTAGTTCTTCATCCTCCTTGACTTTGGTCATCCTATAGGCCTCTATGACTATAAGCAAAGGTGACCACAATGCTTTTTTGGATTTTCCCAGGGTGGGCCTAATCCAATTCATGAATGTATGCCTTACTATTTCCATCGATATCATATGATCCGTGACATACTTTAGCGGTATGTAAGGATATTGTTGTCCTCCGTAAATGTGCAAATAGGTTCCTCCTTCTGTCAGGAACCAATCCCCAAGCTTTGTGACTTCTTGAATTACTTGGTATATCATGGATTTAGTTGTATACTTGTTTATAATCGGGTATAATGGAATGACGAACTCTTCACATATTTGCTTGTAATATTTGGGGTATGCTTGTAATATGAGGCCTAACAATACACATGTACAAGTGGTTCCATATGGTTCCACGTCTATCCCAAGTCAGGAAAATTGTTTAAGGAACAAACATAATCTATTAAGTACGAGGACATGTGGAACTTAGATTGTGAAGTTTCTAACACTATTTGCAAGTTTAAAATTTCATATTCTATATTGGAAGAGAGGATTGTATCCCATTTAAACCTACGGCCAAGTAATGTGACATGATAAAATAGCGGTACCCATCCTATATTTAAATGAGATTAGTTAGGTTCACCATACATTGTGGACAAAATGGTCATGGCTATTCAGTAAGGTTCTTCAACTATTGATTCTGATAGATGTCATCCTCCTTTGTGTGAAACTTCTTACCCTGACCCCAAGCTTTCCTAAGAAATGTTGTGTAATTGGTTCCGAGTGATATGACCCATTGATTTGTCATACTATAATTTTTGGTTTCAATAACTTCTAGTATTGGTGCATGGTGGTCGAATGAAAGGATGCATTGTCCTCGCCAATAGCATTCTTGATAGTTTGGATTTGAGCATCCATATAAGGGAGAAACCATCTTATTTACTCAATGCAAGGGAGAACATCAAATCTAGATGTTTCCTTGTGTAGGCATGATATCTTGATATTTTGATAAATGGGTAGTTCCATATAGTTTTCTGCATAGAGGGCATGATATTCCTCCATCTTGAACAACTGATATAATTCACCCCAGTAATATTTTGGTTCCACCTTCGTGATAATTTTGGTATCATCATACTGCAATATGGGGCCTGGATTTCCTCTTCCTTTTTCCATCTCGTCTTCGGATGACACCTCTTGAGTAAATTTGGTCTGCAACGTGGTTCTCTAGTGAGAGGTAATATTATCCTGCGAGACATCAGAACCAGTGTCATGTTCCATGAACGAAAATTACAACAATATGAAAGCAAAAAAAAATCTAGATTCAAATCTTTGTTCCTATCCTTGATAATGGTTGCTTAAAATTGTAACGTAGCTAAATTATATTTTTTCAAGAATGTAGAGATGGGGGAAGTCGGGGCTATTACAAATTTTAAAGGAGCCATTCAATGATTTTCCTTTTAGATTAATTGTTCGACTGCTATGGCAGAAACATACATATTGGTGAATGTGTTGAAATCTCAAAGCACATTTTTTTTGAAAATATGCGTTTAGGTTATTCGAAGATGAAAATATATCAAAATGAAAAATTATTTAAATATATTGAGGCTATCCTGCTTCAAAATAAATGAATTAAATAGAATTTCAAACCCCATTAAGTTGATTATACATCCTAGTCTAACTCTTTGGGGATGCTGGAAAATTATTTATGTTGGTGAGAGCTATGGGTCTCAGCATTTTGGCTTCGAAAAATGGTGTAAATTAAATTCAAAAGGAAACTTATACGAGTCCCCCCTTACCCCATGGGTATGTCCCTAATTCTATTGGGGGAATATGGATAAATTTCTTTCCAAAAGTCTCCTAAGGTTTCTGATGCATCCATTGTTAGTCGATTTGCAAATGGATATGTCTAGGGTTTTTACCTAAAAGGCATCGATGGATGTCCACGCCTTCAAAAAATAGTTGTGGGAGTTCCCTCACCATTTTTAGCTCCGAGAAAATTATATGATGCGTGAAATATTGAGAAACTTATCATGATTGTATGGGCATAAGTGACATTAGAAAAGGAGCAAATTACCTCTAAAATTTTCCTTATCTAAGAGCATGACACCTCTAGAACTTGTCCAAGATCCCTCTTCCTCATGATTGGCCAATTCGCTATATGATGGATAGAGTTCCTCCATTATGCATAGAAATAAGTGACTTTTTTTTTGGGGGGGGGGGGTTATAGTATTATTTCTATCACTTCATTTTCGCCCCTAACACATGCAGTCCTTTCCCCTTTTGGTGTATAATTTTTTAGTGTGAAAATTAAATTTCATGCATTATGTAGAAACACTAATTTATGTTTCCTACTGAATCTCACCAACAAAATCCCAAGTCTTTCATTGAAATTCTATTGGAAAAATCCCTACTCAAGCAATCGATAAGATCTTGATTTTTCATGCTCCCAAGCAGCAAACTTCCAGGGTACTTGTCCCTTTCTTGTTGCAAATATGTTGGTGAAAAACTTACTTTTCTACTGGAAAATTTATCCATGAAAAAACTTGATTTTTGGCCACAAAAGTTGTCGGCAAAAAACTCGCTTTTGTTCTATAGAATCTATTGGTTAAAAAATCACTTTTCAGCCACAAAAGCTATCATCCAAAAACTCACATTTACACCTCAACATTTTATACTTAGTAAATTTTTTGAAAACTTTTGATGCTCAACTTATTTTTTAAGAAAGGATCTTCCACTCAAGATGTTATATGGACCAAGCCTCATACATATACTTAAAAATTTTAGAGGGAGAAACCAGGGTCTCATAAGGCAATGCAAAAAAAATTCAGGATGACAGCCCATCATCCCCTAGGATATGATGGGGAGGGTAGTTTCAAGCACAATAGGAATATAATGCAAAAGTGAAGCAAAATTTGGGCGAACTATACCTTTCCAATTGTTTCCTTTCTCAACCATACCTCTTGACGAATGGAGTTTGTTCTTCCATCTCTTCATCGGATTCACCCGACTCACCTAAATCAACATTTTCATTGTTCATTTCACACTCTTCCCTTTATGGTACCTTTTCGGTTTTAACCTCTTCATCGCTTGAAGTACCTCTAGCTTCCTTGAAGATTACATCTGTACTCTAAAATACTTTCCTTGTGACCGAATTCCACAACTTATACCCTTTCACTCCATCCTTGTACCCGATGAAGATTCATTTCTCTGACTTGTTGTCAAGTTTGCTTCTTTTCTCCTTTGGGATATGCACAAAAGCATCACACCCAAAAACATTCAGATTTGCAAGAGAGGGATTTTTATTGGCCCAAGTCTCATATGGATTCTTATCACTAGAGTCGTCAATGCTGACCTCTTCACTAGGTAACACACCATGTCAACTGATTATACCCATAATTCTTGGGTGACACCTACACCATTGAGCATTTCCTCGCTTTCTCCATCAAGTTTCTATTCATCCTTTCAGAAAATTTATTCTATTGAGGTGTGTATGGACTTGTTTTTTGTCAATTTATAGGGTGTCGCCTACATAATTGGTAGAACACATTCCCACAAAATTATCCTCCATTATCAATTCTAAGTACCTTGATCCTTTTACCAATATAATTATCTACAAGAGCCTTAAACTCTTGGAACTTCTCAATGACCTCATATTTCTTCCTCAAAAACTACAACCATGTCATTATGGAAAATTACATGACTCTATTTACCTTGATTTCAATGTTCATAGAAGAAAACTTATTCAGAGGAGTCTAGAAGACCTTCAATCACACCTTTACTATGCATAGCACGAAGACCTTTCTCACCAATATATCGCATCCACTAATTCCATAACGTGTAAATTGACTAGACAACAAGATATGATATCATATTCAATATAAACTACATTAGAACATATGTTGGTGTCTATTCTTCCCAATAGCTTGTACAGGGTTCTAGTCCAAACTCCTTTCATCAGTACAATCACTATTCACACCATCTTGCACATATATTTTTCAAATACAAACTACACTCCTGCATTCCCCATCTTACTAACCAATATCAGGTTTCAAGCCAAACATTTGATATGCAACACTCCTATAATTGTTCATATTCTTCCATATTTTAGTCTCACTAGAACTTTACCTCATCCGATTATCCTAGTCGGTGAATCATCTCCCAAAAGTACAACATCGCCATCAAACTTCTCATATTAATATAACCATTCTCTTTGAAGTGTCATATGATATGACACAAAATTTGATCAACCAAGAGTCACAATCCAACTATGTACCTGTGGAGGAAAAATACACATCAATTTTCTCTTCTTGCAAAGGTTTACCATCAATCAGTTGTGCTTCCTTAGACAATTTTATTTCTTTCCTTTTGTTGAATTAAAATTTCACCTATAATGCCCAAATTCACTACACCGCCAACATGTTTTCATCCCTAGACCAAAGGATTTAGATCTAGTCTTAGATATACCACTCGACTTCGATCTTCTATATGAGGTTTTTCCTTTTCCTCTACCTATCATTCAACCTCATACCATCAAGGTGTCATGGTCGAACCTTTCTTTTTCTTTCATCTCATATCTTCCAACAATAGATATACGAACACATCATTGATATTCAATGTGGTATTATTGCTTCCAATACCCATGACTAGGATATCCCAGGAATCTAGCAAAGAACACAAAAGACTAATACAATTTTATTCGTTGTTGATTTTAATAGCCACATACAAAAAATGAATAATCATAATTTTGAATGCATTCAGGTGCTCTGTAACTGAGTCACCTTCACACATCCTCAAAAGATATAACTTTTTCCAAAGAAACAACTTGTTAAATAAAAATTTTGACTAGTACAAATTCCCCAACTTTTCCCATAGCTTCTTTCAATTGCAGTGTATTCTTTTGAGACATTCAACAATATAGAATTTTCTAAACAAATTCAAATTCCACTCCTTTCCTTCTCGTCAATTTTCTTCCAATCCTCCTTCGACATCCTAGTCGGATATGTTCCTAGGTCAACTACAACCCATTGTTCTCCAACCATAAGGAGATCCTCCATTTTAAGTTTCCAAAGCTAAAAATTATTCCTATTAAACTTTTCAATTTCTATCGTCGATGCGTTATCCATTCTAACTATAAAACGATGTTTTTTAAAACTTCCATAGAAATAAGTATTCAGCAGATCTAGGACCAATCCAAACCCCTAGCAACAAAGGCATCCCCCTGCAACCAAATATAGCTTTGATAACAATTTTTGGGTTATGATACCTATTTATAGTAATTATGTGTATGATCCATTTATTTAAATAAAGTTATACATAAAACAATGACACACAACACATCAACACAATACACATAAATTACCTAGAACTCCCTCTACCGGCTAGGAAAAACAACAAACCATTGAGATTTACCACTCATCTTTTAATCAACACTCTTAACTAGTGTTTACAACCATTATTTACTATACAACAAATTACAGTTCATCTCAACATGTTATTTGCATAGCCTTTACATCCATTGTATAAATGCAATACATGTACTAGATCATGATACCTATGTTAGTTAAAACAAACTACTCATAATGGAAATCCATAAATTCCTAACCACTTTTAGTTATTCGGTTACAATCAAATTGACTATGTCAACCTTGGTCAATCACCCATTGAGCTTTTGGTTGTTTTGTCGACTTCCAGTTGACTATTTGTTTGTATATGACCAAACAACCATTCCAATCGTCCAATAAACCAAACTTCCACTGCCTCTTTACTTCCAACTCAAGTTGACTTATACTAGTCAACTATCGACTTCAATTGTCAATTGTATGCAAATAATATAACATTCCAAAAATGAATAAAAATGCATTGACCAACATGCATGATATCCTAAGGGAATTTGTTTCCTTCTTAATGGATGTATTAGGACCACTAGGAATTTTAGGGAACTGGGTATTATCTTGAAGGTTTGTAAAAGTTCAAACAATGAAACTTAGAAATCAATCCTAAAAATTAGATTCCAAGACACAATTTCCATGAATAAGGCCTCAAACAACTGATGATATATGTCTATGGAATATTTTCTATTCAAGTGATGATATGGGTAATGTTAGAAAGTAGCTTTGAGAACCAAAAATGTATCTCGAGTTTCTAGACATGGGTGAGGGAGGAAACCTAATCCTTAGGACTTCATTGATATGTAGGCATCATTCGGTGGGAAATAATGCCCTAGGTCCTAAAGTTAGCTTCTAAGGATCCAGGATCATGAAACCAACCTTGAACAACCACATAGGACCTTACTTTTGGATATTTATCCTCTGATAGGGGATATGGGACCCTTTAGAAGATTTTTAGCAATAAGGTTGAGTCATGAATCCATGAACATTGTTATGCAAGAAATTCCCCAAAAGAGCATGGAAAGAGCATAAATAGACGAAAGAGAGTAATCCACACCTTAATAATACATAAAAGAGATGAATAGAAAGCGCCTTCGAGGGGGAAACCTCCTTACACAATGTACTAAGTACACAAGAAGGTCTCCTTCCTATATATAGGAGACAAAGAGGTACAATTACAACTAATGGACCCCAACCAACATCAATAACATAATAATACTAATGACAATTACCACTAATGGACCCAAGCTAACATCAATAATATGTAATGTGGCACAATACAGGGGGCAATTGGTATGCAACAAATTTCCAAAAAGAGTATGTGTTGTTGCTGCAACCTGATTCCAATCATTTTCTGAAAATTATAGGGCCCTTCCTTTATTTTTAGAGAGTTTTTTTGTTGTCTCTTGAAGGCTTAATTTTCTTATCCTTTCTAAGTTGTCCATTTTCTCCAAGGGAAGTTGTTTATCGGCTAAGGAAAAATTCAAGTTTTCTTTAAAAAAAACTGGTCGCATCTTTTAGTGTTAACTCAGCCGACCATTGCATAGCATTTATGCTTATCTTGTCCTGATCGATCGCAAGTTTTAAAGATAAAATCGATGACCATTGCATAGAGTTCCGTTTTATCTTGTGTCGATCGGTACAAGGTTTAGTTTAAATTCACCGACCTTTGTGCCATTTTGGGCCTTTCTTCGTCGATCTCTGTCACATTTTTTGGTCGCAGAGTTTAATGTTGTTTGCGCCGAAACTGAGCTTATATCTTGCCGACTGGTTGCAGTATCAAAGGTTAATCTCACCGACCGTTGCACACTTTGCTTTGCCTTATCGTCCATCATTCCATCGTAGCATTTAGCACAACCTTCACCGACTGTTGCACGGTATTTTGATTTATTTGGGTCGGGCTCTTTCAGATGTTTTTAGTTAAGTCGTCCGTCGCACTGTCGTACAAACTTAACAAAACCCTGTCGACAGTTTCACAAAGTTCTCATTTGAAAAGGCCGTCGATCATTGCATTGTCCTTTTACTCGTCACAGTTCCCCGGTCACATTGTTTAACAATAATTCATCGACCGTTGCGCAAGCTTTTAGCATAAAAATGTCGACCATTTATGCCTGTGTAATCCGTTGTCCTGAATGATGAATGATTATCCGGGCTAATGATAGACCCTTTGGAATGTGCTAGAAAGATGATAATTGTCGAGAGGAAAATAAGGAAAAGAAACAGTGGAGAGTATGAGAGCCATATTCTAAGGACTCCATACAGACTCATCGCTCTAATGTTGAGTCAGGTGTTCGGCATGCCAAATGGAAATGTATACAAACTTGGCTGGGTGCCTATGATGTTCCACGTGGCCATGCATGGAGCAATTTTCAATTGGGAAGACATCATCTCAAATTACATGGCCTCACTTATAACCATTGCCTAGGGAGGATTGACTCAAAACAAAACCGATTTATTCATGTCCTCTTATCTAGTGCACTGCTTACTCGTCAAGCACCCTTTCCCTGATCTGGGATGCATCTGGAAAAGAAAAGAATCCCCCCTCCATGTAGCTTATCAAATAACATGGGCACACAAGTATGAACGCTACTATACTCAAATCTGTGAAAATTTCATCATGCCCCTATATCAGCTACTCTTTAAGGAAGAACCAAAATTCCTATCATAAAATGCCATGCCCATCATAGAAACATTCGGAGATTACTACTTCTCTATGGACAGGACATACTTCGGAATGTATGGAGGACATCATGCCCCGTCTCTAATGCCCCGATATGCCACAGATTATGTTGTACATAAAGAAGTTGTAAGACAACTCTTTATAGATGGAGTCAGTAGAGTGCTCAGTGACAAGAAGAAGGATGCATACCCGCTAATGCCATTTATCATTGGAGCATACCAGCTCCCAAAGGCAAAATATGGTATAGAATTCACTAAATATTTAGAGGCCTTCCATTTTGGGACAAAGAGCTTTAGGAAGCATGACCCCGAAGGAAAAGCTGCTACTCACTACAATAACCTGAAGGTCACTTTTGAGTACACACACCATTTCGACAAGGACGAAGAGTTCTTTCGAAGTGCCAAAAATATGACCGAGTTGGGAAAACGCTACCACCATAAAAGTGGAGCCAGCTCCAGTTCCAAACCTGTTGGGTTAGTGCAAAAGGAACAAGAGGAGAAGCAATGCCAAGAGGCAATTACAGCGCAACTAGAGGAGTCTGAGAAGAAGAAAAAAGAGGAGGCAAATAGACTACAAGAAGAAGAAAATGAGAGGCTTCAAAGGGAGCTAGCAGAAAAGTAGAGGGAAGAAGCAGAAAGGCTTCAAAAAGAAGAAGAAGAAAAAAAGCATCAGGATGCAAAAGCTGCTAAAATTCAGTAAGAACAAGCTGAGAGATTGTGAAAATAAGAATCCGACAGGATAAAGAGAGAAATGGTTGAAAAGCTGCAAGAAATAAGGGAGAAAGCGGAAAAGGAAGCAGTAGAGCTACATAGGAAGAAGAGGAAGAGAAGTCCAAAGAAGATGTGGATCAAGGGGGATGAGGCACACAATATCTGGACTTAGATGCATTAATGAAAACCATTGAAGGACTTGTCTCAGCTCAATAAATCCCTCTCACCCCATACACTCCCTCAAAGCAATGCCAAGTGTCAAAGATGGATTCTGTTTTTTTTTACAATAGGAAGAAGGCTATCATGAGTAGATCATAAAAGAGGATGAGAACTGCAGAAAACCAAGAAGAAGTTAAAATAACTCAGGTTCCAATTTTTCAAGGGACTAATAGCAATCCTCAGTTCAAGGAAGTATGCAGTGTGGCTTTGGCTCAAGCAAGTGTTGATAATTTAGATCTACTGGTGGAAGAAGTCAAGAAGTACAAGGACAAACTTTTCAAAGTTAAGGATAATCTGATGAGCGAAGTCCATTAGGGTAATGAGATGAAAAGAAAATTCAGCGAGCTCCAAGAAGAAAAGGGGGATATAGAAGAACAGACCCAAAAGATTGAAGGTGAAAAGGATGCACTAAACGCGCATCTCATAATCATGGAGGGAGAGAAGAAGGAATTAAAAACTTGCTTAAAATAATTGGAAGAACATGAGGCCAACAGTAGGAAACAACCACTGATAGCCACAAAAGGCAAGAAGAAAGGGTTAGAAGCTTGCATACAAGACTTGGAGCAGCATGAAGCCAACAACATACAGTAGATTAATTTTTACAACCCTCAGTTAGAAAGGATGAAAAAGGAAAAGGAGCAGCCGTTAGAGCAATTAAAGGATGTAAATGAGAAGAAGTAGGATCTAACCGTGTTCCGTAAGAAAGCATGCGATATGCTGAAGAAGGTTCATCAATCAATGGAACTGATCACAAAGGAGGTGTGTAAGGTAAAGGGAATGTTTTCTAAGAGGAAGGTAATTGAAGTTGATGCGTCGAGACTCAAGAGAAAGTATGTGGGCAACTTAGAGGAAATCAATAGACAGCTCAAGTGGAGAAAAGGGAAATCAGGACTCCCAGGACACCTACCTATCAAGTCTGCAGATGATTTAGATCTGGATATAGGGCTCCTTGAATTTTGTAGAGATGGTGGTACAAATATAATCATAGGAATGTAGAAGACTATCGGAAAATGTACTGATTTATACTCAATGGTCGGAGAGACCCATGAAAAATGTCATATGGTTTTACCTCAAACCATTGATGATTTTCCTGATAGAGAGCAACATTTTTCAAACCTACAGGGCATATTGAATTCGTAAATAGCATACCTGAGGAAGATAGATGTCCTGACATCGGAGGACCTTCACCGGTTTATTGGAAAGACTTCTATCCATGCTTATTTTATGGAAGACATCGCCCAGGCGACAGTAGCAGGAGCAACGAACATTAAATCAGATTGGCGTAAGCATGAAATATCGCTAAAGATGATGATTTCTTCATGGAGTAATTTTATCTTACGAGAAATCAACCAATGGACCAGCTACATTGCTGAAGTGGACAAACCTGATGAAGTGGATGCGTCAGCTGAAGTAGAAAGGCCAACTGAGGCAGCAGGGCCAGCTGATAATTAAATTTGTTTTATCGTAAAATTAGAAAAGACAGTTGGAAATGGTTATATTGTATAAATGTTTAAAAAATAGCTGGAAATTACTTTTGTCTCATTTAGGCACTAGAAGACAAACTTTTATGTTTCCGTAGGGTTAGGGTATGAGAAGAGACAAATTTTGTAAAAGTTATAAATAGAAGAAGAGAATAGAAGAGAAAGGACTTTTTGGCAGGTGAAAGGACGGACTTGTTCTGTACATGAATTATTTTGTTGCATTAATAAAGGAGGTCCACTTTGCCTGGGAAAAGCTAGCACTGTGTTTTGCTCGGGAATATGTTGAATGTCTGCTCGATTATTTTTGCATCTTTCATGCATATACTGCGAGATCGTTCCTGACTATTTTGAATTATTTCTTAGTTGTGAATTCTTTCATTCTGTGTTAAATGGGTAATGGAATGCTTTAAATTCTGTCAAAGCTATCTTTGATATCTTTTAATTTATGTTGTAAATGCATCTATGTTATTAAACAACTACCTGTGAGATTCTTGGGTGTATTTCTAGTGTATTACTCATATTTCAGTTTTGCTCCCTGCAGGGATAGATTAATTAGCTTAGATAATTTTAGATCAGATTTGTTTTAATTGCATGCATTTAGATAGAGCACTTGCATATCATCTTTAAACTTAAAATACATAAACGGTGGATCGAGCTGCAACCGGTGAAAGAAAGCAAATCTTTAAATCTTATATGGTAGCCATACCATTAACCGGACGGATTCCCCACACCAAACGGTGAGCGATCTAATTGGGATTTCTTACCAGGGAGAATCCCTTGCTGATTGGTGCCACGAATTTCGAGGCATCAAATTTTTTTGGCTCTAGAAGGAGGACCACCAGTACATGGCTATCAAAGGATATCCTTTCGTTAGAATAAATCCCACTAAAGACCCACTTGAAACAGCTATCCTAGTCGATTTTTTCCTGAAATCACAAGTTCAAGAAGATCCCAATCTTGAAGTTGATCATCAAGAAGCATTATATTATGTCCCTTTTGTAGAAGTAGAAAACTTTAGAAGGCATACCCATTCTTATGTCCGAACGCTTGGGGGGTTAAACGTTATTCCCTTATTACCCAGAAGAAGAGCTCCCAAGAGACAAACGCTATTTACTTGAGATTCGGTTCTTGTTGAAAATTTAGAGGAATTATTGGATCTGTCTTTACAGGAAATCACTGAACCTCTCAGTGAGACCAGACCCGAAACTCGTCTGAATCAAGAAGAACCCCATACTTCACCTCATACTCCACTGTACACTCCACCACATTCTCCACCAAGAGTTATGGTTATACCTGCATGAAGATCCAGAGGGGCGCTTAATTTAGTTGCACCTTTCCATGATCTACCCAAAAATCCAGAAAAGGTATTACCTAAGTACGATCCTGGAAAAGGTATTTCTGTTGAAGATCACCTTAAGAGTTTTTATTTGGCTTTGAATCTTCTCAATGTGGAACATGAGGACGTAGTATGTAGACTTTTTCCCTATACCTTTGAACCCAAAGTATCTTCATGGTATTTTATTTTGCAATCTAATTCAATATCAAATTGGAAAGAATTCGAGAAATGTTTCTTAAGTCAATATGGAAATCAGAAAACAGTGGCTACACTCATGAAAGAGTTGTTGTCCATGAGGATTGAAAAGAAAGAAAAGGTTCAAGAATTCAACCAAAGGTTTACTAAATTATTAAATAATTTTAGTGATGCAGCAAGACCCACTGAAGAATATTTAGTTTAATATTACACTACAACGCTTGATCCTCCCATAGTAATGTTTGTCAAGAGAACAAATAAAACTAACTTGATAGAAAACTTCGAAGAAGCCAAGAAGGTAGAGGAAGAAGCAGACAGTATTGCTAAGCATTCCCTTGATCTGGAAACAAAACCATCAACTACTAAGAAAACTTTGTTGTTAACCATAAATAAGGAAGAACCATCAACGGATTTAGAAAATGTGGTCAAGATGATGCAGAAGTTGTCCAATAAGATTGTAGATCTGGAGAAATATAAGATGGCTAACACTTCAAAGAAACCCTTGAAGCTTTTTACAAGAAAAGGGAAGAAGGTGGACAATCTCTTCCACCTATGAACAATGTTGCTGTCCTAAATTTTAACGAGGTAGGCATGGATATTTTTGCACTTTTCACCAAGAGAAACATTCTGAAAAGAGTTGTCCGCAATGGATAAATTCAATGAGTTTGGTTATGAATCAATTTGTTGAATGCACAAATAACAGACCAAGAAGATCCCCCAAAAGAGCAGGCACTCAAATAGGAAGAACCTGCTCCAGACACCACAATGGTGTTATGGGAGTGGGTACCCTTAACAGAATAAATTGAAGAGGACACTGAAGAAATTCAAGTTTCAGCCATTAATGTTACTACTCGAAGTAAAGGTCCAATTGTTGATCCAAGCCCAGTTGCTCCTAAGCCTAAGGTTGCAAAAGAAATACCTAAAAGGCACATAATTGTCACTCCACCGCAGCCTAAGGAAAACCCAACAGTGACAAAAGAGTCAAACCCAGAAATAAATAAATAGCCAAAGGTTACAACAAGCAAAACAAAAAATCATGGAAAAGGCTCAAAGGAGTATGACATGGGATACGACATCATTGAGGATATTAAGAAAAAAAAATCAAATGTCTCTATCTTTGAGATGTGTAGTATTCCCCATCAAAGGAAAAAACGGTTAGAATCTTTTGACCCCCAATCTAGCACTTCAGTAGAAAACACTGAGGAAGATCCGGAGATAAACGAAGCTAGTATTGGCGGGAAATCAAGATCTCAAACTCTGCCTTTTCTGTTGACCTTTGAAATTTTTAATCATAATGAACATAACTGTTTGGTAGATTCTGGAGCTTCTTCGAATGTCATGCCATTATCAATCTATAAAAAAATTAATGGGAAGCCAATACCGTCCCCATCTCAGATCATACAGCTAGATAGTACTGTTGTGAAAGTAATTGGAGAAATGAAAGATGTGCTTATTAGGTTGTCAGTAGATCCTAGAGTGTGTCAATTTATTGATATTATGGTGGTATATATACTAGAAGCTTATGGTTTAATTTTGAGCAGGGACTGGTATACGAAACTGAACGGTTACTTTGCAACAGAATGGTCTCACTTGTGGTTGCCATACCAAAATAGACAAAATCATACCAAAATAATGAGAGAACCTCACATGAAACAAAATGTAACTCAGTTAGAAGAAAATAATGAGGTTGTGGCTTTTTCATCTTTAGTATTGGGAAATTATTTTTTAGAAATTGAACCAGAGAATTATCAAGCAACAGAGGTTAGCCATGAATCAGATGAACAGTCTGATCTCCTTCATTTTTCTCGGACTGATGATATTGATTGTAACATAGTAGGATTAGTCATTGACTTAGATGCTAATAAGACTAACTCAATTGAAACAAAAAACACATTTTGGGTTATGTACTTTGATGGTTCCAAAACTCAAGAAGGATCCGAAGCCGGTTGTGTTTTGATCGACCCTGAATCAGATAAACTTTTTTATCTTGTAGACTAGAGTTTGAATGCACAAATAACACAGCAGAGTATGAATCTCTAGTATAGAGATTAAAGAAATCTATTAGTTTGAATATTAAATACTTAAAGGTCTTTGGTGACTCAGAGATAGATGTTAAGTAGGTAAGAGATACAATTCACTATCTTTCATTGCATTTAAAAATTTATCAATATGAAGTTTGGAATTTGATTTCACACTTTGATGCATTCAATATCAATTCCATTCCTAGATTACAGAATGTTGCAGCTGACTTGTTAGCTACTTCTGCTTCCATATTAGTGCCTACTAATAACAAATGCTCTATTGAATTAATTTTCAGGCCATTTGTACCTAACTATATTACAAATATCAGAGTCTTTGATGATGATGATCAGATTATCATTTTCCTAACAAATGAAGATGCTTTTCAAGAAGCCATAATCGATGAAGAGAAACATGATTCAGATTTGCAAAATAAAGATGTAGTCAAAGGAAACTTCATTCCAAAAGGAGTAAGGACTCTGGAAGGATTATTTGACCTGCAAAATAAGTTCAGGAGGCCATCGAATGTCAAAACCAATAGGTCATCTATGCAGCATGAATTGGTAAACCTAGGCACAGAATCTGAACCAAAATTTGTCAATCTTGGTAAATGTTGCTCGCCAGGCAAAAGAGATAAGTTCATCAAACTATTTCAGAAATACAAAGATGTTTTTGCATGGACTTATGAAGATCTACAAACATATGATACTCACATTATACAACATATAATACCAATGAATCTAGGCATGAAACCATTCCAGCAGTAATTGCAAAGAATGCATCTGATGCTTGAGCCATTAATACAAAAAGACTTGAAGAAGTTGTTGGATGCTAAGATCATTTTTAAGGTCCAACATTCTGAATGGGTTGCTAATTTAGTTCCCGTGCGGAAGAAGTCAGGGGAAATAATATTCTGTGTGGATTTTCGGAACTTGAGCAGAGCTTCCGATAAAGACAACTACCCTGTGCCACCAATGGATCAAATTTTAAAGGTGGTTTTGGGTTCAAAATTTTTCTCCCTGTTAGACGGTTTGTCTGGATATAATCAAGTATTAGTAGTAGAGGAGGACCAACTCAAGACCACTTTTCATACAAAGTGGGGAACCTTTGCATACCGAATAATTCCATTCAGTTTGATAAACGCGGGAGCTACCTTTCAGATAACTATGGATATCGCTTTTCGAGGATTGGTGGATCACTGTGTGGTAATTTATTTAGATGAAGTGATAGTCTTCTCAAAGAGAAGAGAAGACCATGTTTTCCATTTGAAAGATATTTTTGATTGCTGCATAAAATATGGTATATCTCTAAATCCTAAGAAGAGTATTTTTCGTTGTTCTTGAAGGTAAACTTCTAGGTCATGTCATCTCAAAAAAGGGAATATCAATATATCAAGAGAGAGTGCAAGCTATAAACAAGATTCCCATGCCCCATAACAAGAATGATATGCAATATTTCGTGGGCACAATAAACTTTGTTCGAAGTTTTGTACCATATTTCTCTCAAATCGTGAAACCTTTGCAGCAAATGGTAAAGAAGAGTGTGCAATTCAAGTGGACTAACATAGAGAAGACTGCATTTAAAGACATCAAAGCGCCATAGCTAGCGCACCTTCTTTAAAGAGTCCATATTTTGAAAAGGATTTCATTATGTACACTTTTGCTTCAGATAACTCTCTCGCAGCTTTGCTCACTGAGAAGGGATAATCAGGAGACGAATATACAATACACTTCATGAGCACTGGTTTGCAGGGTGTTGAACTGAATTACCCCGCCGTAGACAAGCAAGCATATGCAGTATTCAAAGTGGTAAAACAATTCAAGCCATATATCCTAAAAAACATAACTAAAGTCATAGTACCTCACCCCGCTGTTAGATCGGTATTTGTACAGAAGGAATTGGATGAAAGGAGAGGAAACTGGGTCACTTCTCTTCAAGAGTATTATTTGTAATTCAAACCAGCCACCATTATAAAAGGCCAAGGGTTATGCAACTTACTCACTGAGAATCCAGTTAATGAAGAGCTAGACTGGGAGAATGAATCTGAACTGAATATGATTGAGGTATGTCCCATTTTCACCGCTCCTGAATCTTGGTATAGGAACCTAGTGCATTATTTGCAGCATGGATATTTACCAGAGCACTGGAGTTCTAATAAAAGAATGGCACTTTGTCTGAAATTAGCATCCTATCAAATAATTGATGGAATACTTTTTAGAAAGAACTATGATGGGATAGTTCTTGGGTGTCTTGGAAAAGAGGACGTTGATAAAGTGGTTAAGGAATTACATGATATCCTTGCTGGGGGACACTATTCTAGAGATCCCACAGCTCATAAAATACTCAGATTTGTTTACTATTGGCCCACTTTATTCAAAGATACTCATGCTTATGCCCGGAATTGCGATATATGTCAAAGAAGTGCCGACAGATTGCCGAAAGAAACAGGACCATTGCAGCCAATGATTATTTCTCAACCATTCGAACAATGGGGGATAGATTCTATTGGAGAGATAAATCCAAAATCTTCGCTGCAGCACCGGTATATTCTTATGGCTACAGATCACCCAGTGGATAGAAGTTGTTCCATTGCGCAAAGTGAATGAAGACGGGGTTATCAAGTTCCTGGAAGAGAACATCATAACCAGGTTTGGGGTTCCAATTTCCCTAGTCTTTGATATGCAACTTATTTTTCATCTATTAAATTAAATGAATTTGTTTATGAGAAAAAAAATTAAATTGCGTTGTTTGGAAAATTACTACCCCAAGAAAATGGTCTGGTGGAATCCACAAACAAAAACCTTATCTGAATTCTCAAGAAAACTGTCATTGAAAATCAGAGAAGTTGGCATGCATCCCTCCCAAATGCTTTATGGGTAAATAGAGTTACCCCGAAAAATGCCTTAGGAGTTTCCTTGTACACTCTAGTCTATGGTAAGGAAGCCATACTCCCTCCAAACATATTACTACCATCCTTACAATTATCCCAAGCTTCTAGAGGTTCTAGCAGCCAAGTCCTACAATCACGAATTGATACCCTACTAAAACTTGAGGAGTCACGACAGAAAGCCAAAGACAAATTCCACCAACACCAAGATATCGCCAAGAGGTGGTTTGATAAGTAGAAATCTGGCAAGAGGAGTTTTGAATTAGGTTACTTAGTTCTGAAGTGGGATCACCCACATGATGGTAAGGAAATGCATACAAAGTTTCAACAATTATGACTTGGCCCTTACCAAATTTCTGAAAAGCTTGGCCCGTCGACGTACAAACTAAAAGACTTACAAGGGCAGGAAGAAAACCTCCCTGTCAACGACCTTGCTTTAAAGCAGTACTTCATGTAGTCCTAGAGACGCTTTTTGTAAATAAATAAACGTTGTTTTGTCTTTGCTAAGTTTACATCTTTCTTTTGTTTGATTTGAGTTGTTCTTATCTTTCACTTAGGAGTCTGTAGTCTGTTTCATTTTATTGTTTCCTTTTGACCTTTTTCACCCTATTTTTGTTTGAGTTTTTTATTCTTTAATAAACCCCATCCCAACTTCTTGGTGTAGTTGAGAGGCAGGACTTTGAACAAATCTAAAATTCTGAAAGACCAGAATATACTTATAAAGTAAATTTCTCTATGTGACTTTGCTTTCGCTAACTGGTTACTAGAGTGAAGAGATCCTTTATGTTCATACTTGTGTCACAATAACCCTATTAAATGACTGAGATTTATGATTTCCTTTATTACTATCTTGGGGCGCCATTCACTCTCACATTAATGATTATCTCAGGAAGTTAGCTACAATGGACCCATGGAAAGGAAGCATGTCTCACAGATGTATTGTATTTAAAATGATCCCATGGTGCAAATCAAAAGCTAAAAGAGCTTATATAAATGAGTCTGTTTCCAGAAATTATTGCCTCCATTAAAGCATGGTTGAGAAAAGAAAAGACATTCAATCAAGGAAGTTGTTCTAAAAGTCATCCCAGCAAGGTTCTTCTCCATCCGTGAGCATGATAATCAAATAAATCTCTTTCTCACACAAAAGGACATTATGGATTGAAGAACCTAAGTTAAATGTTGAAGATTGAAGAAAGTTATCATGGAAGGCTCAAATGACAAAAGTCGTAAATAAAGAAAGTATCCAAAAGGATACAGACAGCATGGGAATGAGGAACAAACGAATATGTCTAGGGGATGTTGTTACAATCTTGTGGAGTCCTATGTTAGTTGGCATCTCAAATACATATTTTAAAATGAACCCCATACTTTGGCCCTAAGAGAGTTGTAGAGAAGTTTGATTCAAAGTTGTCTTTTCCCCAGTGACCATTATGATAAAAGTGATCACTCCCTTTGCAAAAATTGGACTAGATAAGAAAATTTGTTACATATGGGGCCATCAACTCATAAGTTTTATGACCTTGAGAAGAGATTAATTCAAAGATCTGTGTTGACCAGCGAATCATCAATTGTTGTTGCTACAACCTGATCCCCATAATTTTCTGAAAATTATAGGGCCCCTCCTTTATTTTTAAAGAGTTTTTTGTTGTCTCTTGAAGGCTTAATCTTTTTATCATTTTTAAGTTGTCCTTTTTCTCAGAGGGAATTTGTTTATCGACTAAGGCAAATTTCAATTTTTTTTTTTTAAAACTGGTCACAGATTTTAGTGTTAACTCAGTCGACCGTTGCACAGTATTTATGCTTATCTTGCGTCAATCGATCGTAGGTTTTAAAGCTAAAATTGCCGACTGTTGCATAGAGTTCCATTTTATCTTGTCTCGATCGGTCGCAAGGATAAGTTTAACTTTGACGACATTTGCGCCATTTTGGGCCTTTATTCGTCGATCTCCGTCACATTTTTTGGTCGCAGAGTTTAACGTTGTTTGCGCGGAAAGTGAGCTTATCTCTCCCCAACTGGTCATAGTCTCAAAGGTTAATCTCACCGACCGTTGTGCACTTTGATTTTCCTTATCATTCACCGGTCTGTCATATCATTTAGTGCTACCTTCACCGACTATTGCGCGGTCTTTTGATTTATTTGGGACGGGCTCTTTTGTTCATTTTTAGTTAAGTCGTCCGTCGAACCGTCCCACAAAGTTAACAAAAACCTATCGACCATTGCACAAAGTTATCGTTTGAAAAGGTCATCGATTGCTGCACTGTCCTTTTACTCATCGCAGTTCCCCATTCACATTGTTTAACAATAATTCACCGACCATTGCGCAAGCTTTTAGCGTAAAAAATGCTGACCACTTATGCCCTGCATAATCCGTTGTCCCCGTCGACACTTTCTTTTTTGGAAATCGTGAAGGCTAGTGGGTGGAAACTTTAATTCTAACTCCGTGTGGATTTATTGGTCGTTCCATTAAGCCCCGTGCATAGTTATTATGCCCAGCTGACAACGCCACGAATCATAAATGCTTAGAGGTATATGTTTGCAACGGGTTTTTTAGTTCTATCATATCTTTTTGTGAATAACAAGCAGTCATCAAGCGTTACTGGAAGTAGCAGACTATCATCAGTCAAGGCATGCATACCAGCTCCAGTGACCCTCTCCAGTGTCTATAGGTAGGATCTATCAACCCTTGTCCGTTTATGTTATCCATTTAGGGACCTGGGGTTAGCGTTTCTTGTGTTTTAAAGTTGTTTTCGGTTGTTTGTTAGAGACCGGGTTCTTTGAAAAGCCAAAACCCCTTGTACTACATAGCACCAAAAGAACTACCTCCATCCCGGCTTTATTTTTACCCATTCCCAGTATCCCTGCCAGCATGATTCACGTGCTCTGCACGGTCCGTCACAGTTTTCCCTTCAAGTTTGGTCGAGTCATGAACCTAGTACCCTCTAAGAATTTTCCTATCCTATGTTCCGCATGCTTGTTGTCTCTCAGCTTCACTAAAACCTTAAATCCCCAGTGATTAAGCTAACTGTTTGTTCCAGTTAAACCATTCAACCAACTTAAGTTTCTTTGTACCAAAGATGTCATTGTGGGTTGGCTCCACGAAGTCACTGTTGATGTATATGTAACTTCAGAATGTATTTCATATATGTTTGTTGTATGTACTCCTATAGAGATGGTATTATTCCTCTATACGGAAGTGTCGTCATTTAAATTGTAAGTGTCGTAACTTATACTTGATGGGTTATTAGACCACCTTGTTGGGGTCGGCCCTGTATAGGTCATGTGGGTCGAAGGGTTATTAGACCGCCCTATTGGGGGTCGGCCATGTGGGTCAAAGGGTTATTAGACCACCATATTGGGGGTCGGCCCAGTCAGCATTATGTTATGTGGTTAAGTTCGAGCCTACATGAGTTAGGTAAAAAGGAAAGTCAAGTCAAGTATAAATAGAGTGTGGGAGGCACTCTATTTACTCACTCACTTCTCACTCATCCACTCAAGGAGGAGTGGCGCACTTATGGAGGAGGAGGATCTGATGCTAGGTTATGTCTATCTCTCATGGTTGGTTGTATCATTGCTCTATCTATCTCTGAGGAAGTTATTGGGGTTTTTCACCTTTATGGTTTTCCCCAAGTAAATATTTGTGTCTCTTGTGTGCTTGCATTATTGTCTCCATGATTGATATGTTGTAGATATGTTGTACATGTTGTTCTCTTAGTTAAGATCCTAGATTAGATTGAAGTAAATTCAGAAAATTTAACATGGTATCAGAGCTAGCCTGAAAGAAGGCATGATATGGCATGTATGACACTTGTTGCACTTACGATGCTAGGGCTTGATATAGCAAAAACCAGTCGTCGTAGCACTTTCTCTATAAATCCTTTTTGGTGAAGTTTTTGGATCTAAAATTGTTAGAGGATGAAGATTAAATCTCCAGGTACCTTGTGTCCAAAGTACAACCTCTAATTCGTTGTACTTTGTGATTTATGATCTGTACAATATAGGGTTTCTGCCTCTTCCAAATCTGAGTCAAAATCAGGTGACCTTGGGACAAAGGTCATAACTTGGGCTAGGAAGATCCAAATGAAATTTCATAAAAAGTGACAGGTAGTACACAGACTGTACTATCTCATAAAAATTTTGTAGAGGCCGAAGTTGAACCAGTGACACGTGGAACACCGTACAAGTGCGCTCTCCTGTATTATCCCATAAACAGGTCACGTTGTGACACTTGGCATAACTCTCTCTCAGAAATTCCAATTGAGGTCAGACCTGTCAGGATGGAAAGATAACAGGCCGAGCTATCTCAGGAAATGTTTTCAAAGGCCGAAGTTCAAACAGTGACACATGGCACTCCGTACAAGTTCTCTCTCCTGTATTATCCCAAAACAGGTCACGTTGCGACACTTGGCATAACTCTCTCTCAGGGAATCCAATTGAGGTCAGACCTGTCAGGATGGAAATATAACAGGTCAGGCTATCTCAGGAAACTTTTTCAGACCCTTTGGATCAAAAATTTCAGAGTTACGCCAGAAACAAGAAGGTACATATTTCTGTCAAAACAGAATTATTTTTGAGTACCTTCATTCATGGCTTCCGGAATTTAGGGCTTTGGAGAAAGTTGGAATTTTTGAAATCTATGACCATGGCTGGATGCTACTCATAAAAATAGAAATTTAGAGACCAAGATCAATTTTTTGGTTGGGCAGAAGGCCTGGCTTGATCAAACCCTAGTTCGGGACTTTGATTAGAAAAGTGGAAAATTAGGGCTTCTGTAAAAATGGGAATTTTTGAAATATGTGACCACGGCTGGAAGCTCCTCAGAAAAATAGAAGCTTAGATATTTGGATCAAACCTTTTGATTGGGCAGAAGAGTGGGATTCATATAACTTTTAAGAACCATTTCTTTTTGGACCTTTCTTATACTCTTCGAGGAGTATTTTTAGCTTTTCATTGCTCTTGCCCTTTTTTGTTTCCATGGGCGAATTTTTTAGTTTCCATAGGTAGAACATGAGCTTTCAGTTTTAGCCAACAACATCTCAAGTGACTAGGGGGAGTTCGAGCCAATGCCAAACATCGGGACAACCGACCAGAATGATTTAGGCCTACAATCCAACTCACCAAAGGCAAGTTCTGTCACCAACTCAGAGCCGAGACACTGAATAAACAGGGATGCGGTCCAAACATAGAGGTAGAAAAATGGGGAAGTCCTCAGTATCAGAAAGTCAAATGAGACATGTCAGGGTTTAAAGTCAAACAGGAAGGTCATGTATGGATGGAGACAAGTGAGTATGGAGCCTACACTAGCAGACAACTGGTGTCGGGGAAAAACCATGTCTATGTAAGGTGAAATACCAGTAAGTTTTGTTAAATGACCTAAAAGTGCAAGCAATTGTCCATTTTATGATTTACAGTTCATTTTAAATAGTTTTCCACATCAGGAATAATATACCAAGCACATGCCATGATCATGACTAAATCAACAAGATAATAATCCACAGTCAGTGAGAACATATCCATAGATCATACAACATCATCATAATAATCATCATCATGCATCATCTGAAACACTGCTGAAATACATCTCTAGGCACTGAACTGAAACTGTAATGGGATAAGTGGTCACATCAGTCATCAAATCTGAACTCTCAAGGCTCAGCCTTGACATAAGGTCATAAAATCTGAATAATGTACTGCTCTGATCATGAGTGATCCAAAATATATAGCCATGCTCTGGAATAAAGGAAGCTCTGGAATGTGCAGATATCTGCTGTACAAGAATAGTAGCCGTGCTACTATGGTGTGATAACATCTGGCTCCAGCTGGGACAAGTGCTCTAAGGGAGAGAGCGCTTGAGAACCTCAGAATCTCTGGTCTCGAACTGCTCTGCATCAATCTTTAATCCAGCACTGCACCATCCTTGCTTTCAGCTTTTATCTTGCACCTGTTCCTGCTCTCACAAACACTAGAATACCATCATGGAGCATGTATGGGACAAATATAAAATAAAACTGAAAATTAATCTAAAGCATAAACTGAAAATGCGTCAAAATATAAATATAAACTAACATGGCATATATTATTATCATTTTTATTTACTGTGCAGGAGGAAAAGAGTAACTTCTTCAATCAGGCAATCTCAACTTGCACAGGCAGCCAACAATAGAAGTGCTAACTATAATTTCTTAAAAATGTATGCAGGAGAAAAGACAAGCTTGGGAAGGAGCAAGACTCAACTCAGGCAGAAACAAGAAAACGGGACAATACTCGGCACACAGAAAAAGAAAAATCACACAAATCCTACTGCTCAAGTGAGCTTATTCAAGACCTACCTACCCTACTCTAACCAATTAGCACAAATGTTAGGTAAAATCATAAATCCAGTGTAACCATTCATCAAACAAGTTAATGATTCTTATTTGATTTTTGATAATAGAACAAGTTAAGATCGGGCTAAAGATTAACAAATTTGAGGGCACAATCTTCCTGACTTGTTCAAACATTGAAGAATGGTTTAAATGATGCTATATGAAATTATGCCAAGGAGAAGATTGTCTGATGCAAACATCCTCCATCAAAGAATTGATAGGATCATAAAATTTATGCAAGTTAAACTCAGGGATGGATGGAGGGAAGACATAAGACATGTGATTCGATTCATTTTCACGCAAATTAACTTCTTCATTTACTTCTCTCACATATTCAATTTGATTCTCCTTGGGACTGATGATCAAAAAGAAACCAAGTGGAGACAAATCAAAGCTTAGAAGACGAAAAATCAAAGTTAGACCCTCTTGATGCTCAAAAATGGAGAAAAGATGGAATTGATCTTTAAACACCTTTTCTAGCCACCTAGAATGATTGATAAATTGACAACAAGCATTATGGTTCCAACGTGACTGAAAAGGGAAATGAAGTGCATTTTCTCCAAACACGTAATCATGCTTATACTTCTTATTGAAAATTTTAAAAGCAAAAGACTGACTAGACCACCAACCCAAAGATGATTGAAAAAGTTGGGAAGGGAGGGTGGATTGCAAATATGAACAGTCTCCTAGATGGATAGAAAGATTTGGCCTTGAAATTTGACAAAATGAAAGACCTTTCATAATAGCACTAGGAATGACTTCAAACTTTTGATTAAATCTGATTTGAGGACAAGATTCTAACTCTAAGAGAAAGCTATCTTGACTAAGGACAGAAAAATAAAAATTTAAAGACTCCTTATAAGAAGTGGAACAAAGATTAGAGCATCTAGTGTGATCTACTGGCTCATCCTCTCCTTCTATTGATTCACCATTAAAATCACAAGAGGATACTTGATCATTTTCATTAAATTGATCAGGGATAAAATTAACAAGTTCATTTAAAACATCCTGATTATTTGCACAATGATCATGTGAAACCACCACTAATGGATCTTGGTCAATGTCCCCACTTTCTTCTTCTTCAAAAAGATAATGAGAAATTAAAGGATTGTTAATGATAGGATAATTAAGGAGTTCTTTTTCTGAAGGATCCACATACTCAGAAATTTCTTCAAGGTCAAAAGGGGGGCTACTCAAGGACTGACTTGAAGTGTCATTATTATTATTATGGTCCTTGTCAAACTGATCCTCAACAACACAGTTATTGCTTGATGTCTCTGTTAAGGATTCTTCAATATTACTACCCCATTTATTCTTTAATAACCCAACAAACATATCATATCCAGTGATGGATCCTGGGGCTAAATTATCAAACCATAATTCAGCATTTCCACCTAATGTCTCACCCAGGGCCCGCATATAAACATCTTCATCATCAGCACCCCTAACTTCCATATAATCCCAAAATCTTTGTAAATGATTTTCAATTTGCTCAAAATAAATTCCATAGAAACGAGGCAACCATTCAGAGTAATTATTTGGCATAAGATGAGGTGCCCCATGAATTTCAGAAAAGTCAAAAGGAGATGGCTTAGGTGGATTTCTAATAACTTTGGCCATTCTACTAGGGATTAGTTTTGGATGTCTGACTGGAATGCTAGAGTCATTTGACCGAATGCTTTGGTTGCAAGGCCTTGGTTGAACTTGACTTTTGTTTGAATTAATTGGGTTAATATTTTTACTTGAAGAATGAAAAGAATGATGAGAGTTATAAGAATTAAGTACATAATCATTCCTATATTGATATGTTGACTGACCTTCATTACTTTCTTCCAACTGCCCTCTATAGCGAGATAGATTCTCATATATTTCATTCATACACCTTGTCATTTGAAAGAAAATGTCTGAATTCATTTATGACTTACAAATTACAAAATTGAAAGATGGGAATGGGGCCGATCCTCAGCGGAGTCACGAATTGGAGTCGCCAGGTAGATTTTTAAACTCTTCTACCAAGATGTATGTCGTTTAAAGTGCAGAGAGATAGTGAGACACAAAGGTGTGTTGAACCAAGGTAAGCCTCTACCTCCCCGGCAACGGCGCCAAAAATGTTAATGTTGGCAAAGAGAACGGGGTAGACCTTGAAAAAAAATATGTCGAACCAGGGTAGGCCTCTACCTTCCCCGGCAGCGGCGCCAAAAATGTTATCACACAACTTGTAGTTTCCCCTAGAGGTATCCCATCCGGGACGGTAGAGGAGATAGGCAACTAAAGAGGTGACCCAAGAGATGCCACGGTTCCCAATGCAAGATGGGAGTCACGTCAACCGAGGCACTCTTCGCTTTAGGTCAAGGTGTAACTAGACCAAGGGGGAGACCCTATACCCCAATCACAGTTGATTGGACCTAAGCAAGGTTTCTAAGGGTAGATAAGTAATGAGTTACGGAAACCAATGCAAGGCTAAGTGGACCTAAGGGTTAAGGTATGGTTGAGGGAGGTGTAAGAGATTGTTAATGTTTCAACCTGTGTATGGTTTAGGCCACATAATGGGGTATGATGATTGGGTATAGTACCATGTGTTTACACAAGTGGGTCTAGTTTTATTGGGAAGTGTGAAGTGATTCTAGGTAGGCCCACAAGGTGAAGTTAGGTGTGAGGTAGGTACTATAGGTTAGATGTACGCTAGATCTATGAGTTGAAGTTGATTTTAAGGATACCCATGTACTAGATCTAGGATTTGACACCAATCCCAAGGAGTGCGACTTGCTTGGTGATGGACTAGTGCCTTGTTAAGTGGGCTAATGGGGTCAAAAAGTATGTCAAATTGTAGATCGAGACACCTAGAAGCCAAGTCAAGTGGGTTGAATGAGATCCAATGGTTGGATTTTATTAGATCTAGGTTTTTAAGTGATGACCAAAAGTGGACCACAATCCCTTAAAACAAGGAATGCAATCCCCAAGGCGTATCTTGACGAAAGGACAATATAAACCTAGGTTTCAAGGCATGTGCATTTCAAATCCACGAAAATCTCCAACACCCACTTCCTAGAAGTGGACCAACTCAAAAAATCAAGGGGGTGCGATTTGCTCAAGGAGGGTCCAAAAATGGGTTTTGGTGGACCAAACCAAGTCCAATGGCCACCAAAATGTAGATCCGGGATGTTAGTACCCCGATCTATGTTCCTTCAAAGTTTCAAATGAATCCAATGGCTAGATCTTAGTAGATCTAAGTTTTAAGATGCCAAGAAGGTCAAAAGGGGGTTTCAACCCCTCAAAACATGGAGAGATGTCCACAAGGTAGTTTTCACCAAATTAAAGATATGGGTATAGGTTATCAAATGTTTAGATGTCAAATCAAGTGGGATCTCACCTACCCATGTGCTAGATCTAACCCAACAAGCTTCTCTTAGGAAAATCGATTTAGGTTCAAGAAGGCTTTTTGCATTGAAAAATGTGTCAATTTTTAGACAATCACCACCAAAACATAGATCCAACTAGGGATGGATCCTATAGAGGTGGGTTTTTAATATCTTTTCAATTGCAAGGCTAGATCTAAGTAGATCTAAGAAATACCAAAATTGGGGTTTTGATTTAATTAGGGTTTTATGACCAATGAAGATAGAATGGATGAAAGAGGCACATACCTTGTAGATCTTACCTCAATTGCTTGTGGCCACCTTGCAAGTTGATAGCATTCTCCTATATGTATATTCAAGAGTGAGATCCAAGTGCTCCAACCAAATCGCCCTTCTCCAAGATAGCCAAATCGTCCTCCTCCTACAAGACAAGATCAAAGAAACAAGTCAAGCAAGATGATTATGAAAATGGTAGAAAGATGTAATAGAAAGCATCAACTATGTCACGAAGATACAATAATGATACTCCCTGTCACAAGATCAACCCAAGAGAGAATATGTGGATCCCTCCAACAATAACCCTCATAAAGTCGCCCTCCTCTCTCCAATTCGACTTTCCTGTCAAAAGGTTAGCAAAAGCACCAAAATCCACAATGATACATAGAAGAGATACTGTATATTCAATATGCAAGAGAATCCACAATGCAAGAGAGATGTGCTCCACAAAAAATCTTCTATTTCAATATTCCAGAGCTCCAAAGGTGAGCTTTACAATGGGGGGTCTCCTCCTTATATAGGATAATAAAGACCAAAACCCTATACCACTCTACAATACTACATCAAATGAGTGGTTGAGATTATAAGATCTCATCATACAATCAATGGCTAGGATGAACCATAACATAATATCACTTGGATCACCCAATATAACAAAAGCGCCCTCACTAAATGGTACAATGGAGGGTGACGTCATCCCACTAGAGGGGTAAAAAGTACAATGATCCACCTCATGATGACTAGGACATGATAAAATAAGCACATGGTGGGGCTAGGAGGCATCAATCCTTACTAGCTCATCCCCAAGGCACAATAAAATAATAAAATATGTCCAATATAATATAAATGATCAAAACTGTCCTCAGAATCCATGACAGTTAAGCAGTAAATGTCCTCCTGTGATCAATCCGGGCATACCCACATGGTGAAAATTGACTGGAAGATAGTGATGCCACCCTGGAAGACCTCTGTGAAGACCAAATGCCAAAAACTTGCCTCAATTTCCCAAATCGATTTCCTCAGTGACCACTTTATCCCATTTTTTAACTGCCTCGGGAACTGTGAAAGTGCCAAAACTGCCTCCTAGGTTGCTAGCGCTGTCCATCTGAGCCCACCAGGCTCTCCGGAAGGGGGGGTAAATGGTAATAACAAGTGGCTGGACCACCCCCTCCATCATCAGCGCCCTAGGTGAACTGGCCTCTCGGGGCCCCTGCTGCTCAGGCTGGGAAATCAGCCCCCAATCTGGTCAACAAGTGTAAAACTGCATCAATCACTGTCAGAAGTGCCCGAAACTGAAAGATAAGTGTCTCAATGGATCCAGAAGACCCAAATCCACTAGGAATGAGTACTCATACACCCTGGGTTGCCCTAATGGGCCTACTGTAGGGTCCACCATATATGGACAATGTATAATCTGCTGATCTGAAGAAATAATAAACCTGCTGAACTGGATCAAACATCATCTGCATCATATGTCCATCATATGATATCATCATCAAACATGTGGGCCCATAAATCATCATCAATAATCATCATACATGGTCCACATCATCACGGATCCCAAGAATATATATAATCAAGGATAAATCACATCAGTAGACTAAGACAGTGCTTCTCTAATCATTCCCATAGCTAAGCTCAAAGTATAAATTCCATTCAGTGGCATTAATCGAGTTAACATATTCCGTTGTTATAATAAATTACTTGCACAATAGTTCAAATGACAAACTCACCCATTGGACATGGTCAGACTGCTAGTGAAGGATGAAGGCTAGGAGCAAGGTTGGGCCAAGGGTTTGACTTGTCTAACTTAACTCAAAAATACTTTGGACTGGGAGAAGGGGGAAGCTACAAACTCTGTGTTGGACAAAATAACACGGGGGATGGCTGTGCCTCACAAATGGATAAGTTGTTTAGAGAGTGTTTATTCAACTTAGGCATCATGTCTACATCAAGTTGATCCAGGTTCATTAGGATCATTCAATTTTATTCCATGGCCTTTTTGGCCTACATAACCCTTTGGATTTCAGATGTGCTGAGAAGCACAACTAGTTGCAGCTTGCATCCAGGGCATGTTTTTCTCATATTTATAAGGTCAGCAATTGTTTAGATATAACTTTTAAGAACCATTGCTTTTTGGACCTTTCTTATACTCTTTGAGGAGTATTTTTAGCTTTTCATTGCTCTTGCCCTTTTTTGTTTCCATGGGCGAATTTTTTAGTTTCCATAGGTAGAACATGAGCTTTCAGTTTTAGCCAACAACATCTCAAGTGACTAGGGGGAGTTCGAGCCAATGCCAAACATCGGGACAACCGACCAGAATGATTTAGGCCTACAATCCAACTCACCAAAGGCAAGTTCTGTCACCAACTCAGAGCCGAGACACTGAATAAACAGGGATGCGGTCCAAACAAAGAGGTAGAAAAATGGGGAAGTCCTCAGTATCAAAAAGTCAAATGAGACATGTCAGGGTTTAAAGTCAAACGGGAAGGTCATGTATGGATGGAGACAAGTGAGTATGGAGCCTACACTAGCAGACAACTGGTGTCGGGGAAAAACCATGTCTATGTAAGGTGAAATACCAGTAAGTTTTGTTAAATGACCTAAAAGTGCAAGCAATTGTCCATTTTATGATTTACAGTTCATTTTAAATAGTTTTCCACATCAGGAATAATATACCAAGCACATGCCATGATCATGACTAAATCAACAAGATAATAATCCACAGTCAGTGAGAACATATCCATAGATCATACAACATCATCATAATAATCATCATCATGCATCATCTGAAACACTGCTGAAATACATCTCTAGGCACTGAACTGAAACTGTAATGGGATAAGTGGTCACATCAGTCATCAAATCTGAACTCTCAAGGCTCAGCCTTGACATAAGGTCATAAAATCTGAATAATGTACTGCTCTGATCATGAGTGATCCAAAATATATAGCCATGCTCTGGAATAAAGGAAGCTCTGGAATGTGCAGATATCTGCTGTACAAGAATAGTAGCCCTGCTACTATGGTGTGATAACAGGGACCAAGGATGAATATGAGTTCAAGAACAGGTAATCCAGGAAGCAAAGATCAAGAGGGAGCACACTCCAGTTGTTCCCGCAAGAAATCAAAGGAACACACTTCAGTAGTTTCTGCAAGGATGCAGATATTCAGAGGGAGTTGACCATCTTTCCACAACAGAAAGGTGTAGAAGAAGCTACTTCATATTAGGACTCCAGCAGCTCCTGTAAGGAAGAAAAGACTCAGAGGGAGTCCACCCAACGAACAAACAAAGATAATTATTTTTATTTCTTGCATATTTGTTTGTATAAATAAAATTGTTCAATGATGTATATGCTCATGTTCCTAGACTTAGGATATGTATTGTGCATATTAGAATAGTTGCATTGATGAACAGTATACTACTAATATACATGGGTAAGTGGCCTATGGCACTGTACAACATTCCATTGCTACTTATCTAGAATGAAACCTCTTTGCTGACATGTTGGGAGTTGTGCACACTCTGAACAGTGTTCTGGTAGAGATTGGAAGGCATCTAGAAAGTTACGGAATATGGATAAATGTTGTATTGAAGCATTGGCTAAGATAATTGCATGACTGTATGACATATTTCTTTATGTGTAAGAATTTGTTCTGAAAATTATGAGATGTTTCTAATCATGCAATTTAACCTGTTTTGTAGGAAAGACCGTATATCTTCACCTACAAAAGGACTACAACATTTGTTCCAGCAACAAAGATATCTATTGAAGATATTGAAGTTCCCAGGATCTGGGATGAAGAAATGGAATGCCATGATCCGTTGATCATGAAGAATAATGTTTGGGTTGCAGTCCCAAGACGTGAAGGGAAGTTTGTTATGATTTCCAAATGGAACTATCAGATCAAGCATATTGCAGATGGCAGAATTGAGAAATATAAAAGTGATGAAATAGAAGATGCACCAGATGGATTTCAAGACAGCATGGTGTAGTCAAACATGTGTGCAGAACATGGTATGGTAGGATAGACAGGTTTCTATCTAGTTTGGGCTTTACCAAGAATAAAGCAGATTCCAACCTTTTCTACAAGGTTGAGGAAGGAAATCCAGTGATACTACTTTTGTATGCGGATAACCTGTTTGTAACAGGTGAAGATAGATTGATTGCCGACACGCAGCGGAAGCTTTCTACCGAGTTCGAGATGAAGAACTTGGGGATGATGCACTATTTGTTTTTGTTTTTTTGGCATGGAGGTGTGGCAGAATGCAGATGGAATCTTCCTTGGACAAGGGAAGTATGCAGTAGAGATCCTGAAGAGGTTCAGGATGATGGATTGCAAGGCCATGGCCACACCTATGGCATCGAATCTGAAGCTTCTATGTGATGCTTCATCTGAGTTGGTTGATGTCTCTATGTATCGTCAGATGATTGGGTCCTTGATGTACCTCACGAACACGAGACCAGACATTTGCTTTGCTGTGAACACATTGAGCCAGTTCCTGACAGATCCGAGGAGTGTTCACCTGGTTGCTGTAAAGCATGTTCTGAGGTACCTGAAGGGTACAGTGGATTATGGGCTCAAGTATGAGGTGAATCAAAAGTTTAACGTGCAGGATTATGTTGATTAAGATTGGGCTGGCAGTGCTGCAGATAGGAAGAGCACATCTGGGTGCTGCTTCAGTATGGGATCATGTGTGATCTCTTGGTTTAGCAGGAAGCAGTCTTGCGTAGCACTGAGTACAGCTGAGGCTGAGTATGTTGCATCCTGTTCAGCTAGTTGTGAGGCAGTATGGCTACGGAAGCTACTGTCTGAGTTATTTGATCTCCCGTTGGATGCTACTGGTATCTTCTGTGATAACCAGAGTTGTGTGAAGCTGTCCGAGAACCCAGTGTTTCATGACAGGTCGAAACACATAGAGATCAAGTATCACTATATCAGGGATATGGTGTAGAGAGGAGCGGTGAAGCTCCTGTATGTTGCGACGGATGAGCAGATTGCAGATGTGCTGACGAAGCCACTAGCTAGGGTGAAGTTCGAGTACTTCAGAGAGAGTCTTGGCGTTCTTCGGATCAATGAAACTTCGAGGAAGAAGTGATGGACACATTTGCTAAAGCCATTCCAAGCATGTTGGAAGGAGGATCCTTCACATGGCTGTGGATGTAAGCGTTGGATGATGAGCATCAGGATGATGTTCTGGTTTCTGCTTTGATATGATCAGTTGGATCATTTATATGTATGCATCATGTTGGATGTTGGATATGATCAGTTGGATCATTTATATGTATGTACGCATCATGTTGGATGCTGGATATGATCAGTTGGATCATGTGTATGTATTTTTGTATATGCATCATGTTGGATGCTTGGACCATGTATCTGTATATGTATCAGGTGGATACATTGTATGATCAGGTGGATCATGTATGGTGATATGTATTTGTATCAGGTGGATACATCGATGATCAGGAGGATCATGTATGATGATATGTATCAGGTAGATACTTGGTATGCATCAGGTAGATGCATTGATGATCAGGTGGATCAGGTATGATGACATGCAGCAAGATGTTGCAGTGATCATCAGGATGATCATAGATGACGAGCTTCGGGATGTTGCTCCAGATGACATGCAGCAGGATGTTGCAGTGATGATCAGGATGATCATAGATGACGAGCTTCAGGATGTTGTTCCAGATGACATGCAACAGGACGTTGCAGTGATGATGATCAGGATGATCATGGATACATCAGGATGATGTATGTTGAGTATCAGGTTGATACTCTATGGCCGTGGATCAGGTTGTGCAGATGAGCATGTAATCCGGTGCCCTGGGAGATTTGCAGATAGTCTTTCGAGGTTTTGCCTATGGCATGTAATTAAGTTCCCTGGGATATCTGGAAAATGCTCTTTCGAGGTTTTGCTCTGGGAGGACATATAATTCGGTGCCCTAGGAGATCTGCAGATAGTCTTTCGAGGTTTTGCCTATGGCATGTAATTCAGTTCCCTGGGATATCTGGCAGATGCTCTTTCAAGGTTTTGTCCTATGGCATGTAATTCGGTTCCCTGGGAGATCCGATAGGTTGGGCTGTGTGCCCGTAATCAGTCTTGGGATGCTCTTGCGAGGTTTTTCCATGACCACATGTAACTCGTTTCCCTGGGAGATCCTATAGGTAGAGCTGTGTGCTCATAACAGCCTGGGATGCTCTAGCGAGGTTTTTTGGTGAGGTCACATGTAATTGGGTGCCCTGGGAGATCCTATAGGTAGAGCTGTGTGCTCGTAACATACTGGGATGCTCTTTCGAGGTTTTGTGACGCATGTAATAAGTCCTGAGGATTCCACAGTATGGCCAGTGATGATGAAGACCTGCAGGTGGTGGGCCTACATCCAGTATGAAAAAGGACTAGCTCTGTAGAACTTCCTATGACGAGTAGATTCAAAGATTGATTGAGATAGCAGCAGCAGTGACGATGATGATGACTCGATGATGATTATCCAGTGACGATGATCCAGAGAAGATGACTTGTGCTAGAAGAACTGTGCTGAGAAATACCTTCCTAGTTAAGAGGGAGTGTTGATGTATATGTAACTTCAGAATGTATTTCATATATGTATGTTGTATGTGCTCCTATAGAGATGGTATTATTCCTCTATATGGAAGTGTCGTCATTTATATTGTAAGTGTCGTAACTTATACTTGATGGGTTGTTAGACCACCTTGTTGGGGTCAGCCCTGTATAGGTCATGTGGGTCGAAGGGTTATTAGACCGCCCTATTGGGGGTCGGCCATGTGGGTCAAAGGGTTATTATACCACCCTATTGGGGGTCGACCCAGTCAGCATTATGTTATGTGGTTAAGTTCGAGCCTACATGAGTTAGGTAAAAAGGCAAGTCAAGTCAAGTATAAATAGAGTGTGGGAGGCACTCTATTTACTCACTCACTTCTCACTCATGCACTCAAGGAGGAGTGGCGCACTTATGGAGGAGGAGGATATGCTGCTAGGTTATGTCTATCTCTCATGGTTGGTTGTATCATTGCTCTATCTATCTCTGAGGAAGTTATTGGGGTTTTTCACCTTTATGGTTTTCCCCAAGTAAATATTTGTGTCTCTTGTGTGCTTGCATTATTGTCTCCATGATTGATATGCTGTAGATATGATGTACATGTTGTTCTCTCAGTTAAGATCCTAGATCAGATTGAAGTAAATTCAGAAAATTTAACAGTCACTGTGTTTTTTATCATTGTCACGCACACACACGTTCCTTTAAACATTCCCATGATCTTGTTTTCACTATTGAACCTCGATTGTTTGCATGTCTTTTTTTTCTACCGTAAATAGTTCATGCATTAAAAGAAAATCTTTGCTTCCCCCTTTTTTGTTACTCAAAAGTTAGGCTTGCAGATGTGAAGGTACTTGGTTTGTTTTAAAGCTCGTCTTCTTCCTTTGACATACACATTTCGCATTTTGAAATTATAAAGTGACGCTGATAGAAATTGCTTGCTCACTACTTTTGATGATAAGATAATGTTAAGTGATCACCAGCAACACTCATTTGTTTAAATGTCTCTCATTGAACTGTTGCATGGATTATTGTGTGTAAATGTTTGTCCTCATTGTTCTCAACCTCCAATAGGCAGTTTTAAATCGAAAATAATATTCATATTGATTCAAGTTTTGTTTTAATATCATGAATAGGAACACTTTATTGCACACCAACAATGAAATCCCTTATTTGTCCTTTCATTGTCATCACAGGACTAATATGCATAGGCCGTCTGCCAGTTAGAAATCCAAGTTAGCCGAGTCATATTCAGACATAGAAATCCTCTTAGACACCTCGCTTGAGACAATTTTCGGTGATACAAAGGCTATCACAGGAGATGCCCCAAAATATCAATGGGGCGAGCTATACATAGCTATAGAAGACCAAGACTTCCCTGAAGCTTCCTTGGAATAACTAATGGTATACAAGAACATAAAGAAGTCTCATCTCTTCAAAGAAGCAACCCGCCCTGAGTTGATCTCATGCTCTGAGGTCATCGATTGGATCCTACCCCGGGTGAATACGGATTCCAGATTCATCATAGATGTTACCGAGATGAGTCTTGCATCCTTTGCACTAGAACATATCATGGTAGCTTACAAACTTCCATACCCTAAGGCCTTCCTGAATGATGAATGTGCTAGAAAGATAGACCCTTTGGAATGTGCTAGAAAGATGACAATTGCCAAGAGGAAAATAAGGCAAAGAAACAATGGAGAGTACAAGAGCCATCTTCTAAGGACTCCATACAGACTCATTGCCCTGATGTTAAGTCGGGTGTTCGGCATGCCAGATGGAAACGTATACAAACTCGGCTGGGTGTCTATGATGTTCCATGTGACCGCACATGGATCAATTTTCAATTGGGAAGATATCATCTCAGATTACATGGCCTTACTTATAACCATTTCCCAGAGAGGATTGACTCAAAACAAAGTCGATTTCTTCCTATCCTCTTATCTGGTGGACTGCATACTCATCAAGCACCCTTTCCCTGATCTGGGATGCATCTGGAAAAGAAAAGAATCCCCCCTCCATGTAGGTTATCAGATAACGTGGGAACATAAGTATGCAAGCTACTATACTCAAATCTGTGAAACGCTCATCATGCCCCTATATCAGCTATTCTTTAAGGAACCAAACTGCCTACCAAAAAATTCCATTCACATCATAGAAACATTTGGAGATTACTACTTCTCTATAGAGGGGACATACTTCAGAATGTATGGAGGTAGTCGTGCCCCGTCCCTATTGATCCGATATGCCACATATTATGTTGTACATAAAGAAGTTGTAAGACAGCTCTTTATAGATGGAGTTAGTAGAGTGCTCAGTGACAAGAAGAAGGCTGCATTCCCGCCAATGACATTTATCATTGGAGCATACCAGCTCTCCAAGGAAAAAGATGGTATAGAATTCGCTAAAGATTTAGAGGCCTTCCATTTTGGGACAAAGAGATTTAGGAGGCATGACCCTGAAGGCAAAGCTGCTACTCACTACAACAACCTCAAGGTCACTTTTGAGTACATTCACCATTTCAACAAGGACAAAGAGTTCTTTCGAAGTGCCAAAAATATGACCGAGTTGGGAAAACACTACCGCCATAAAAGTGGAGCCAGCTCGAGTTCCAAACCTGTTGGGTTAATGCAAAAGGAACAGGAGGAGAAGCAGCTCCAAGAGGAAATTGCAGCGCAGCTAGAGGAGGCAGAGAAGAAGAAAAAAGAGGAGGTAGATAGACTACAAGAAGAAGAAAACGAGAGGCTTCAAAGGGAGCTAACAGAAAAGCAGAGGGAAGAAGCAGAAAGGCTTCAAAAGAAAGAAGAAGACAAACAGCGTCAGGATTCAGAAGTTGCTAAAATTCAGCAAGAACAAGCTGAGAGATTGTGAAAAGAAGAATCCGAAAGGATAAAGAGAGAAATGGCTGAAAAGATGCAAGAAATAAGGGATAAAGTGGAAAAAGAAGCAGCAGAGCTATAGAGGCAGAAAGAAGAGGCATAGAAGTCCAAATAAGATGTGCATCAAGGGGGCTCAGGCACACAAGATATGGACTTAGATGCATTAACGACAACCTTTGAAGTACTTGTCCCAGCTAAAGAACTCCCTTTCACCCCATACACTCCCTCAAAGCATCGCCAAGTGTCAAAGATGGATTCCATATTTTTTGATAGTAGGAAGAAGGCTATCATGAGTAGATCAGAAAAGAGGATCAGAACTGGAGAAAACCGAGAAGAAGTTAGAATAACTCAAGTTCCGATTTTTCAAGGGACTAATAGCGATCCTCAGTTCACGGTAGCATGCAGTTTGGCTTCGGCTCAAGCAAGTGCCGATAATGTAGATCTGCTGGTGGAAGAAGTCAAGAAGTAGAAGGACAAACTTTTCAAATTTAAGGATAATCTGATGAGCGAAGTCCATCAGGATAATGAGTTGAAAAGAAAATTCAGTGAGCTCCAAGAAGAAAAGGGGGAGATAGAAGAACAAACCCAAAAGCTTGAAGGTGAAAAGGATGCACTAAACACGCATCTCGTAATCATGGAGGGAGAGAAGAAGGAATTAGAAAATCGCTTAAAAGAATTGGAAGAACATGAGGCCAACAATAGGAAACAACAACTGATAGCCACAGAAGGCGAGAGGAAAGGGTTAGAATCCCTCATATAAGAATTGGAGCAGCATGAAGCCAACAACATACAGTAGATTAAGTTCTACAAGCCTCAGTTAGAAAGGATGACAAAGGAAAAGGAGCAGCTATTAGAGCAATTAAAGGGTGCAAATGAGAAGAAGTAGGATCAAACTGTGTTCCATGAGCAAGCAAGCGATATGCTGAAGACGTTTCATCAATCATTGGAATAGAACACGGAGGAGGTGTGTAAGGTAAAGGGAATGATTGCTAGGATGAAGGTAATTGAAGCTGATACGTTGAGACTCAAGAGAAAGTATGTACGCAACTTAGAGGAAATCAATAGACAGCTCAAGTGGAGAAAAGGGATATCAAGATTCCCAGGACACCTACCTTGCAAGTCTGCGGATAATTCAGATTTGGACATAGTTCTCCTTGAATTTTGTAGAGACTGTGGTACAAAGATAATCATCAGAATCCAGAAGACTATCGAAAAATGTACTGATTTCTACTCAAAGGTCCGAGAGACCCATGAAAAATTTTATACGGTTTTACCTCAGACCATTGATGATTTTCCTGATAGAGAACAACATTTGTCAGACCTGCAGAGCAACTTGAATTCATAAATAGTGTACATGAGGAAGATAGATGTCCTGACACCGGAAGAACTTCACTGGTTTATTGGGCAGACTTCTATCCATACTTATTTTATGGAAGACATCGCCTAGGCGATAGTAGTCGGAGCAGCGAACATTAAATCAGATTGGTGTAAGCATGAAATATCTCTAAAGATGATGATTTCTGCGTGGAGCAATTTTATCTTATGAGAAATCATCCAATCGACCAGCTACATTGCTGAAGTGGGAAAACCTGGTGAAGTGGACGAGTCAGCTGAAGTAGAAAGGCCATCTGAGGCAGCAGGGCCAGCTGAGAATTAAATTTGTTTTATTGTAAAATTAGAAAAGACAATTGGAAACTGTTATATTGCATAAATGTTTACAAAACAGCTGGAAATTACTTTTGTCTCATTTAGGCACCAGAAGACAAACATTTATGTTTTCCTAGGGTTAGGGTATGAGAAGAGACAAATTTTGTAAAAGTTATAAATAGAAGAAGAGAATAGAAGAGAAAGGATTTTTGGGCAGGTGAAAGGACGAACTTTTTCTATACGTGAATTATTTTGCTGCATTAATAAAGGAGGTCCACTTTGCTTGGGAAAAGCTAGCACTGCGTTTTTCTTAGGAATATGTTGAATGTCTACTGGATTATTTCTGCATCTTTCATGTATATACTGTGAGATCGTTCCTGACTATTCTGAATTATTTCTTAGTTGTGAATACTTTCACTTCCTGTGCAAATATTCTATGTTAAATGAGTAATGGAATGCTTTAAATTCTGTCAAAGATATCTTTGATATCTTTTAATTGCTTCTATAAATGCATCTATGTTATTAAACAGCTACCTGTGAGATTCTTGGGTGTATTTCCAGTGCATTACTCATATTTCAGTTTTGCTTCTTGTAGGGATAGATTAATTAGCCTAGATAATTTTAGGTCAGATTTGTTTTAATTGCATGCATTTAGATAGAGCACTTGCATATCATCTTTAAACTTAAAATACATAAACGGTGGATCGGGCCGCAACGGTGAAAGAAAGCAAATCTTTAAATCTTATACGGTAGCCGGGCCGTTAATCGGACGGATTCCCCACACCAAACAGTGAGCAATCTAATTGGGCTTGCCTACCGGGGAGAATCCCTTGCTGATTGGTGCCACGAATTTGGAGGCATCAACAGTATGAAAAGAGCATAAATAGATCAGAAAGAGTACTCCATGACTTAATTGAAGAAAATAGTTGAATAACAAGCCTCTTCGAGGGGGAAACCTCTTTATACAATGTACTAAGTACACAAGACAAGACAAGACAAGATACTCCAAATGAAAGGTCTCCTTCCTATATATAGGCGACTAAGCCGTATAATCCCAACTAACTGACCCAAGCCGACATAACTGATATAACAATACTAATGGTAATTACCACTAATCGACCAAATCCAACATCAAAACTAATGTAATGAACCACAATATAGGAGAAATGTTCCCATATTTAGGGATTAACATTCCCATCCCCTTCAAAAAAGTGTTTTCCCCAATGCTTGATTAGTTGCGGATACCACTGTATGAAGGTATCATATTCCCATGTCAAATCTTCAATTGGTAAGTTCTTCCACTTTATGAGGTACTTAGTAATAGCCCTATTTCGTAGTTGTTTAGTCTTGGTTTCAGTGATTTGTTCAAGTTCTAATATGAATTTTCTTTCTTCATCAAGCTCCAACAAGATTGTTTGAATTGGGATCTTGTCTCCTATTACCTTCTTTAAGAAAGAAACATGGAAAACTGGATGTACTCTTGAAGATGAAGGGATCTCCAATTTGTAAGCCATACTACCAATATTCTGCAACACTTTATAAGGACCATAATACTTGGGTGCTAATTTATTGTCGCTCTTTAATAGCTTGAGATACATATTCTTTTAAGGTTGTAGCCTGATAAATACTCAATCCCCTTCTTCAAAAATCCTTTCACTTCGATTGTAGCTAGGGTTTTACCCCTAGCTTGTGCAAATGAGCACCTACTAAGGAGAATGGACTCCTTAGTAGCAGTTCAGTAAATGTGAATGATTAAGCTAAAACAGAAATTAAATTACTTCTAAAACATGCATGAAACATAAACAACAAATTTAAAGAATGGCTTTTTGTATTGATATTACCTTCAATGTGAAGGTTTGATGAAGCTCTTTGCAATGTCCAAGAGGATTCTCCAAGCTCCATTATGCTCCTTCTCTTTCTCCAATGGTGGGAATGGGCCAAAGGTGGCTCTCAAGGTGAAAGTAGTTCAATGGTGAACTAGGGTTTCGAGAGAGATTTTGGCAGAGTAAGGGTGCTTGTGATTGTGGATATGGAATAAGGGATCTCCATCACCTATTTATAGTTTTTTGGTGGTGAAGTGCTGACCCATGGTTTTGGGCAGCTGTATAGGGTTTTTTCCTCCTTTTCCTCATTATTTTATATTTTTTATTCCCTTTTTAGGGGATTTTTGCTATTTTTGGAGGAAAAGGGGTTTTTTAGCCTTTTTTAGGCTATTTTGATGGTTTTGTGGCCTTTTGGAGGCATTTTAGGCCTTTTGGAGGCTTTTTAATGGGATTTTTTGAGATTTTAAGGGAAATATGGTAGGAAAATGGACAAATGAGCCATATAATGTGGTAGATGAGGTAGTGAACACTTTTTGGGTGTTAACATCGATGTTGATCAGCTTGTTGTTTCATCTTTTTTTTTGACATAGTCAGGTTGTCCTTAAGTATCTGGAGAACTTCTTGTTGGTGCTCTATGTTATCTTCCACAGCTTGAACTTTAGATTTTCCTTGTAAGGGAGATGTGATAGATGGAGTCTGGTACCCATAAATTTCCATAAATGGAGACATGTTTGATGATGTATGGAAGGAAGTAGTGTACCACCATTATGCCAAAGACAACCATCTCACCCACTATGTTTGTTTATCAGATGCAAAGAAACGAAGATAGCCTTGGAAACACTTATTCACTATCTTAGTTTTCCCATCATATTGAGGGTGATAAGATGAATTGTGAGCCAATTGAGTACCCAAATAGGAAAATAATTCAGTCCAAAATTTTCCAGTGAAAAATGGATCTCTATCACTTACAATAATCTTCGTATTTCCATGTAAATTCTGAACATTTTCCATAAAGGATGCAACTATTGTACTTGCATCAAAAGGGTGAGAGAGTGCAAGAAAGTGTGCATACTTTGTGAGTCTATCAACGACCATCATAATAACATTATTTCCTTCAGACTTGGGTAAACCTATGATAAAATCCATGGAGACTTCCTCCCAGTGCTGGAAAAGTATGTCTAATGGTTGTAGAAGTCCCGGGGTCTTAACTATTTCACCCTTATTCTATTGGAAAACCAAGCATTCAACCACAAACCTTTGAACATCATATTTAAGAACTTCCCAAAAAAAATCCTTCTTGACCCTGTGGCAAGTTTTCAGGAATCCTGAGTGCCCACATATAGGAGAGACCTGTAATTCTGAAAGGACCTTCTGCTTGATTTGGGAGTTTTTGCATAAATATAAGCAATCCTTATGCCATAGTAAATCATTTTCCACAAAAACGTATCTGATACATTGGGATCATTCTGTAGCTTTTGAATGAGCGACCACAAAGATAGCTATTTTTTCAATTCTTCCCTTGCTGCTACTATCCAATCTGGTTGTAGAATGGAAATTGAACAAAGTAATGCCTCAACATCTTCATCTTTTCTGGAGAGTGCATCTGCCACCACATTATGTTTCCCCTTTCTATATATGATTTCAAATTCATATCCCAACATCTTGGTTACCCACTTTTGTTTCTCTTCTGAAGATAGTCTATGTTCCAAGAATTATTTAAGACTATCATGATCTGTTTTGACCTTGAAGTGCCTACCTATGAAATAAGGATGCCATTTCTTAAGAGCATGTAGTATTGCCAACATTTCCTTATCATAAATGGACTTTTGTAAGTTCTTTCCCTTGATTGGATTACTTGTGAAAGCAAGTGGATGTCCTTCTTTCATTAGAACAGTGCCAATGCCATTTCCTTAAGTGTCACATTCCACAATAAAGGTTTTTGTGAAGTCTGGTGTGGCCAATACAGGAGTTGTGCACATTTCTTGTTTAAGTTGTTCAAAATATTGAGTTGCCTCTGGAGTCCAAGAAAATGCATCTTTCTTGAATAATGTTGTTAGAGGCATGCTATTATTATTCCATAATTTTGAACATAGTTGCAACAATACCCTGTCAGACCTAAGAATCCTCAAATATTCTTCAGGTTTTTGGGAATCGTCCAGTGTATCATGGTTTTAATTTTGTTAGGGTCTACCTTGACACCTTCGTGAGATACAATATGACCCAAATACTCTACCTCCTTCATCCCAAAGAAACATTTGGAAGTTTTTTCATATAGTTGTTGCTCCTGTAGTAGTTGTAGTACCCTGTTAACATGTTGAACATTTTTTTCCTAAGACTTTTTATAGATTAGTATATCATCAAAGAATACTAGAAGAAATTTTCTAAGAAAAGGATTGAAAATGGAATTCATCAAACCTTGAAATGTGGAAGGTGCATTTGTGAGACCAAATGGCATGACTAGAAATTCATAATGACCTTCATGAGTTCTTAATGTTTTTTTTTTATGTCCTCAGCTTTCATTCTAATTTTATGATACCCAAAACGAAGATCCAACTTTGTGAATAAAATTGCTCCATGTAATTCATCTAGAAATTCATCAATGACAGGAATGGGGAACTTATATTCAATGGTGATCTTGTTGAGCTCTCCATAATCTGGATGCATATGCCATGATCCATTTGGCTTGTGTATCATTACCACTGGTGCAGAGTAAGAACTTTGGCTAGGCCTAATTATGCTAGCCTCTAACATTTCTTCAACCATATGCTCAATTTCACTCTTCTGTCCATAGGGGTATCTGTAAGGTCTGATGTTAGGAGGAACACTTCCTGGGATTAAGTGAATAGCATGATCAAAATCTTGGACAGGTGGAATACCTTTTGGAATATATTCAAATACTTTGGAATGCTTATTAATGAACCTTTGGATATCTAGGGAAATATGAGGCTTAGATGTTTGAACATCTAATGATCATAATTGTACAATTACATCTTGATGTCCCCTTTTCATCAATTTTGTCATACCATTAGAGCTTATAACCTTGCTTGGTTTCCATGTGATACCGTGTAATTCATATTCCTTTCCTTCCCATAAAAATTTCATGAAAAGCTTCTAAAAATTAAAAGCCATAGTTCCCAAATATTGTAACCATTGAACACCTAAGACAAAATCAACACCACCCATTGGAATAGAAATCATTGGAATATTCAATACATATTCTCCCATAGTAAGATTTATATTATGGAATTTTCCTGAGCAATTGATAGTTCCTCCATCTGCAATCATTACTTGAAACTCTGGTGCTAGATATACAAAGCAATTGAGAGATTTTGCTAATTTATAGTGAATGAAATTATGAGTACTACCAAAATCAATCAACACTGTTACCTTTTTCTTTTTGATAAATCCTTCAATCTTGAGAGCTTGAGGAGTGATAATTCTAGCCAATGCATGACATGATATGGTGGGAGTAATCTCTTCTAAAGTAGTATCTTATATTTCTTCATATGAAGATGGTTCTTGTTCTTTTGGTTCTTCCTCTTCACATTCTATGTAAAATAATTTCTTATCACATCACTTATGTCCCTTACTATAATTGTTGTCACAATTAACACATAGGCCTTTTTCTCTTCTTTCCTCTATTTGTTGAGGTGCCAACCTTTGAGGTTGGTTAGAAGAAGTAACATTTTTCTCTCGGTATGTTTTGGAGGTGATCTTTCTAGTATCCATCGTCATATTTTTACATTCAACCGTCCTTTCCATCATGAAGCCCTTCTCCAAGGATGGTGGTTCAAATATATATGCACCTCATGTTGAATGCTATCCTTCAAGGTGCCAACGAAGAGATCCAATAGATTATCTTCTGAAATGTTCTTCACTCTAAGACTTATCTTCTGAAACTGTTTGATGTGCTCTACAACTAAACTGTTTTGCTTGATATTTATTAATTGGCTAAAGAAGGTATTGATATTAAGATCCCCATAATGTGAAATCAATTCTTCAGTGAATATTGACCAAGATATAATAGAGTCCTTTTTACGGTCACAAATCCATTGGTACCATAAAAATTGATCAAGCTCTAAATGTAATGATGCAATAGTTACCTTTTACAAAGTTGGAACATGGTCTAGATCAAGGAATTGCTCCATTTGGAATATCGATGTTATTGGATCATTGCCATCAAACTTTCTCATGTCAATCTTGGGAATTTGTGTAACCCTTGGTGACCATCCTTGATGACTTCCATTACCAGAATCATTTCCTCTTAGAATATTCTTATTCATGGAAGGTTTATCAACCTGAGAATTATTGTTATCCTCTTGAGTATCCTGGAACACATCATCGCCTAGAGGAAGAGTATCCCTTGAATTTTGTATGAGATTAACAATATTTGTCATATTCCCCGTCAACTCCTCCTCTAGATTGAGTAAATCAACTGTTCTCACTGAAACTTTCATATTTTCCTCCATTTTATTCAAATTCTCCTCTAAATTATCCAAATCAATGTTTTTCGCATAGCCTTTAATCATATCTTCCAACTGGGACACTCAAAAAGAGAGGTCTTCCCTTTCATCATGCATTGAGGATGGATCCTCTGGTGGTTTTGATGGAGTGTGAGTCTTTAGAATTTCTTTTGGTGTAATTTTGAACAATATAAATAGATATTACACCTTATGTGTCCCCGCAATTAGATCCTTCTACTCAAGGTTAATCAAAATTAAAAATGGTGTACCTTTTCAAACCTTGATTGGAAGATAGTTTTAAGGCCAGCTTTAAACTGATGTAAATTTTAAATTTTTGCTCCTCTGGGTCTTAAATTTGTACTGTAGTATCTTGATGAGTCCTAGTTCCAATGCCATAAATATTACCTAATTTTTATTTATCAATAAGAATTTATTGCAAATCTCCCCACACCTCTTATTTTTGGTATTTCCATAATAGCAAACTTGTACTGTATACCGCGTGTCCAATATTTTGTATCTGAGGTTGAAGATCCTACCAAAGATAAAGTGTTTTGTCTTCTTTCAGATGAAACAGGTCTCACAGAATTTGGATCTGTCATGCCCCAAATATTACCTTTTTCCTCAGAACAATTGGTTTAGACTAGTTTTTGGACTAGTCATAATCACTAGCTTCTAGAGCGAATATCTCCAAACCTGTAATGTATCACGATATGAAACTTGGACCACAGTTAGTTAAGATTTTTGTATAGATGGGTTTTAAGTCTCCCACTATTAACCCTTGTAGAAAACATGTGATCGCAAAAATTCAAAGATCACTCATTTTAAAGAAACCGGTCTCGAGGAAAGGGATCTCATACCAAATGTTATGCAACAAATTTCCAAAAAGAGTATGAAAAGAGCAGAAATAGATTAGAAAGATTACTCCACAACTTGATTGAATCAAATATCTGAATAACAAGCCTCTTCGAGGGGGAAACCTTCTTATATAATATACTAAGTACACAAGACAAGACAATACAAGATAATCCAAATGAAAGGTCTCCTTCCTATATATAGGAGACTAAGGGGTACAATCCCAACTAACTGACCCAAGCCAACATAAATATGATAGCCATACTAATGATAATTACCATTAATGGACCAAATCTGACATCAAAACTAATGTAATGAACCACAATATAGGGGAAATGTGCCCATAATTAGGGCTTAACTAGAAGGTTTTTAGCAATAAGGTTGAGTCATGAATCCCTAAACATTGTTATGCAAGAAATTCCCCAAAATAGCATGAAAAGAGCATAAATAGACCAAAAAGAGTAATGCATTCCTTAATAATAAATAAAAGAGATGAATATAAATTCTCTTCGAGGGGGAAACCTCCTTACACAATGTACTAAGTACACAAGAAGGTCTCATTCCTATCTATAGGAGACAGAGAGGTACAATTACAGCTAATGAGTCCCAACCGGCATCAATAACATAATAATACTAATGAAATTACTACTAATGGACCCAAGATAACATCAATAATATGTAATGTGCCACAATACAGGGGTTAATGTACCACCATGTAGGGCTTAACAGCATGTCCCCTTCAAACAAGTGGTTTCCTCAACACTTGATTAGTTGTGGATGCTTCTGTATGAAGGAATCATCTTCCCATGTCAAATCTAAATCAACATGTTATTCCCTAAATGAGGTAATTAGTAATATCCTGATTGCGTAGTTTTTTGGTCCTTGTTTCAGTGATTTGTTCAAGTTGTTGGTTGTGGAGCCTGATCTTCCTTATTTAGGGGTCGTGTTTCATCCATGTCTGGATCCAAGCCTATGAGGGGGGGTTTGGGGGGGGGATTCCCCCCCAATATAGTCTCCATGGAGGGTCCATGGGGGGAAGTGACTACATTTTAGGAGGCCCCCCCAGGAGGGGGTTCAGGGGCATTGCCCTCGTAGTGAAAATTTCATAAAAAATGCATTGTAAAATGTTGTAATTTCATAGTCATGACTTGGTCAATAATGGGTGATTTATGGGCCCATGGTATTGGGTGTCCCATAGTATTTTCCCATGGTAATCCCTCTTTAAAATGAATCAATTGTAATATGGTTGTGTATTATAGAATTGTAAAGATATTTATGATTGTGTAAGAGAGACTGTGAGGAAGTGAAGAGGAGATTGTAGCGGATGTGATGCGGGTTGTATCCCTTCATTTTGCTAGATGGTATAATAATAAGGACTGGAAAGTTTTGTGTGTACATAGCCCATCTTGGGTGAACCACATTATATTGGTGTATCTCTTGTATTTTGTTTATGTGATTTATATTTGCATCTTGTTTATTGTTATTGCTCTGTGATCCTATTTTTCTAACACAAGCTACAATATGAATTGTACTTCTTCATCAAGCTCTGGAAAGATAGTTTGAATTGGGATCTTGTCTCCTATTACCTTCTTTAATCAAGAAATGTGGAAATATAGGTGTACCCTTGAAGGTGAAGGGAGCTCCAGTTTGTAATCCATACTACCAATTTTTTGCAACACTTTATAAGGACCATAGTACTTGGGTGCTAGTTTATTGTCCTTATTTACTTGCTTGAGTGACATCTATTTGTGAGATTGCAGCCTCAGAAATACCCAATCCCCTTCTTCAAAAATCCTTTCACTCTGATGTTGATTTGCTTGTTGTTTCATTATGTTTTTTGACATAACCAATTTGTCCTTCGGTATCTAGAGAAGTTTTTGTTGGTGCTCTAGGTGATCTTCCAAAACTTGAAATTTAGATTATCCTTTTAAGGGATATGTGATAGATGGACAATGGTACCCATAAAGTTACATAAATGGAGACATTTTTTATGATGTATGGAAGGAAGTTGTACCACCATTCTTCCAAAGTTAACCATTTCACCCACTTTCTTTGTTTATCAGATGCAAATCAATGAAGATAGCCTTCCAAAACTTTGTTCACTATCTCAATTTTTCCATCATATTGAGGATGATAAGATGAACTATGAGCCAACTGGGTACCAAAAAAAAAAAAAATTCAGTCCAAAATTTACCAATGAAAATTGGATCTCTATCACTTAAAATAATCTTCGGGTTTCCATGGAACTTCTGAACTATTTTCATGAGAATATGAGTTTACAGTATCTCTGTGTCTTTACATATATATGTGTATGTGAATATATATATATGCTCTTTCATTTCGCTCTCACATAAATATGGATTAGTGGTATCAGAGTGTTCTCCTCTTGTTGTTTCTCAGTGCATGTCCCTGATCAGATCTGAATATCAAGAGTTGGGTCTTGAACTAGTTGAGCTTGGAGAAAAAACCTCTCATCAGCCCAAGCAGGCTCACATGGCGGGGGAAGAAAAAGGAGATGATGGAGCAGTATATCCTGATAATTTTTTGCTCACAAGAAGCCCTCACGCGACAGAGGAATGAGATGATGGATAAATTTTCCCAAATCCTTCAAAGAATGTCGATGACAACGGATGCACCTTCAATGAGAAACCATTTTAGGGGTGCGAATCCCTTCAAGGTACAAGTTAAGTTTGAAATTCCCTAATTTGAAGGAAAGATAGATGCAGATGCTTTGGAGAAATGGTTAAATATGTTAGAGGGTTACTTCTCAATTCAAAAAAAATTCGACAATGAAAAGATCACATTCGTGCTCCTTAAGTCCCTTCCCCATATCAAAGACTAGTGGGACGGATACTATGAGAGGCATGCAAGAGATGAGTCTGAACTATTCAGGACATAATTCACTTGGGTGGATTCATTAGAGGAAATTTCAATTTAAAATGGAATTTCCAAAAATAATACAAAATCCATGTCATCATGTATTAGCCAATCAAAATGCTTTAAAATTCAAGAAGGGAGCACCTAAAAAAATTGGAGGGAAAAAATAAAAAACTACTTTTTTGGATTGTATTTTCAACTTATATCCTTGTAAGTTTACTCAAATTTCAAGTGGGAGGACTCATTGGATGCATAATTAAATTATGCATCTAACGAGTACTCATATTGCATACTTTTAACAACATCCACACCATGAAAAATAAAAAATACATTTTAAAAAAAAACATGTTTTCTCTCACTAGAAACATGTTTTTAATGTATTTTCAATTTTTCATGGTGTGGATGTTGTTAAAAGTATGCAACATGGGTACTCGTTGGATGCAGAATTTAATTATGCATCCAACGAGTCCTCCCATTTGAAATTTGAGTAAACCTACAAGGCGATGAGTTGAAAATACGATCCAAAAAGTATTTTTTTACTCTCTCTCTACTATTATTTTCTTATTTTCTTATTATTTTTCTTAGGAGGCCCATTTTTTACCCAAATTTCCTCTAATATTTTCGACATTGTCAAGGAGGATTTCTATCTATTCGAAAACTATGATGACTAGTACACCATGTGGACAACTTTGTGCCAGGAGAAAAACCAGACAGTGCCAGAGTTTACCAACATGTTCCATACCTTGCGCTCCAAACTAGGTATTAGAGACTCTGAACAACACTTGGTCCTAAAGTACCATAGTAGCTTGCATAGGTACATTCATATGGAGATGGATTTCCTAGACATATCCTCACTAGGAGCATCTTATCAGTGTGCCATCAAGATCAAGCAGAATTTTAAGCAAAAGAATAGGCGGTATTTTGGGTCTGCAAATCAGTAGCAGAAGTCTTGAAAAGATGGCCCTAATTCACAAATCAAAGGAAAGAGAAAGGATGGACAAATCCCCGACAACCATCCCAAGCTGCAGGAAAAGAAGGTTAATGGGAAATCGAAGAAGGACATTGGCAAGTGGTGCAAATTCCACAAGAGCCCCTGGCACAACACTGATGAATGCTGCTAAAAAAAATCCTTGTTGGCTGAGACTAAATCCCCAGATATGGACTCTAGCTCAGACTCTGATGTAGAGAAAGAAAGGGGAAATCAAATAATTGACGCAGAACCTATTGCCACCATCCCAACCGCAAAGATTCAACCAGAAGACTCGGAGGATCCAAAGGAATGGGAGGATCTCTTCCATTCACAACTGTGGGTGCAAGGGACTCCACTACATTTCATTATTGATAGTGGTATCCAGAAGAACCTCATTTCGGTTGAGATCGTCAAAATATTGAAGCTTCCAACGGTTCCACATCCCTAACCATACAATATCATTTGGCTTAGGCAAGGATAAGACATCTACGTCATTCAATAGTGTTTCATTTCCTATGACATCAAGCCCTTCAAAGATGAGGTAATGTGTGATGTTTCCCCGATTGAAGTTTTTGATGTTCTTTTAGGACAACCATATATGTCTAAATTGCATGCTTTGTATGAGTCTAGACCTCGTAGTGTCATTATTACTTTGGGAAAGAAAATCTACAGGATACTGAAGACACTTCCCACTACTATAGTGTCCCTCATAACAACTAAGCAGTGCAAGAAGCTTATCTCCCAAAGAGGGAAATTCGTCCTCTTCATGGTTCGTTCTAAAGGTGAACGAAAGATCGCAACAACATCCACTGCCTCTAGACAAAACCCTTCTACGTAGCAGAAACAGGTGGACAAGATCATGGAAGCATACAAAGAAATCTTCACCACACCTGTCGGGGTGCCATTACATTGTCAGGTCAAGCATTCCATTTATTTGATACCCGGCACACCTTTACCTAACGGACCAGTGTACAAGCATTCCCTCAAGGAAAATCAAGAAATCAAAAGCTAGATTCAAGATTTAATCCAAAAGGGGCACATTCAACCTAGCTCCTCACCTTGTGGGATCCCAATTGTGTTGGTATAGAAGAAAGATGGGACATGGGGACTCTGTATTGACTATCAAGCTCTAAACAATATCACAGTCCGTAATCAGTGTCCCATTCCCCAACTCAACAACCTTCTTTACCAAATCAAGGGTGCCAAATATTTCAGCAAGATTGATCTGAATTATGGCTATCATCAACTACCAACTGAGTAGACCGATGTCTGGAAGACTGCCTTCAAATCCCGGGAAGGCCTTTTTGAGTGGTTGTTCATTCCTTTCGGATTGACTAATTCTCCAGCAACCTTCATGAGGATGATGGATGGTATCCTACGGCCATTCAACAACTCTTTTGTGGTCATATATCTAGATGATATCCTCATATACAATAGAACATGGGTAGAACATTTGTAGCATATCCACTAGGTCCTCAGCACCCTGCTACAGCACAAGTTATATGCCAATCTAGAGAAGTGCTCATTTGTCATGTAGAGGCTTCAGTATCTGGGATACATCATGAACAAACATGGTGTTCATGTGGATTTGGACAAGATCCAAGCCATTCACGACTGGCCAACCCCGATAACTCTCACAGAGCTTCACAACTCCCTATGTGTTACCAACTTCTATCGCATATTTGTGTTGTGATTCTCTAATATTGTGGATATAAGGGAAATTTTTTCTAGTCCAAGCCACAATAACAAGTATTTGAGGACCTGAAGCAATGCTTATGTTCGGTGCTCATCCTTGCCTCACCAAATCCGCAACAACCCTTTGAGATTGATACATATGCTTTATACTATGTTGTTGGTGTAGTCCTCACTCAACATGTCCATCTAGTGGCATATCACAATGAGACACTTTCATATATAGTCTGCAAGTACCCCACCTATGACAAGGAAATGTATTCCATTGTCCAAGCTTGCTACCAATGGAAGCATTACATCCTTGGAAAAGAAACGGTCATCCACATTCATCACAAGCCTCTGCAGTTCAAGCAAACCCAAGGAAAGTTATAGAATGGAATCCACTAGAAGTGGTCCACTTACTTGCAACAATTCCACCTGAACATTAAATATAAGAAGGGGATCACCAATCGATTTTCCAATTTCCTTAGTCGACCTCCAGTAGAAGCACTGACCATTGTGCTCAACTCTTATGGGCATGAGACCTATGGGTGTCCTAAACTATATAGCAATGATCCTGAGTTTTTTCCCATCTATCAATCCCTATGTGCAGTCACATACATGGCATACTTTCATCTCTAGGAAGGATTATTATGCCACCTGGGACATCTTTGTCTTCCTTCAAGTGAATGTTCAAATATTATTTGGGAAGGGTATTACAATCGGGTGGCAGAGAACTTCAACACCAAAAAGACAGTGGCCATATTGCATAATCATTTTTATTGGCCTAGGATCTGACAAGATGTCGGCTGATACATAAGATCCTATACTTTCTCCACCATCACGAAACCTACCGTCAAAAATCAAGGGTTGTACACCCCTCTTCCCACTCCTAATGGGCCATGGGAATCCATCTCCATGGATTACATGTCTTAACTACCTTCAACCAAGAATGGTAATGACCGTGTGTTTGTGGTCGTGAATCCCTTCTCTAAGATGGTCATTCTGATAGCTTTCAAGAAGAACATCTTTGTTGAATCCACTGCTAAGCTCTTCTTCGAGCATGTTTGGATTCATTTCAGGATTCCAATGAATAACATTTCATATTGGGACAACAGGTTCCTAAGCACTTTCTGGTCTATCATATGGTCATTGATGGATACCAAGCTCACTAAATTGACTATTTTCCACCCCCAGACCAATGGACAAACAAAGGTAGTCAACATGATGATTGTGCATATTCTAAGAATGTATAATTCTAAACATCCCTTCACACGGGATGAAATCCTTCCTTATGTTCAGCATAACTATAACAGAGCCCTTCATAGCTCTACCAACCATAGCCATTTTAAAGTGTGCTTGGGGTTCCTACCACTGGCCCAAATTTATGTAGCTCTTCCCATTGCATCCACATGGGAAAAATATTCCCATGCTTAGACTGAGGATGATAAGGCCACCAAATTTGTTGAATGAATCCAACACATATTCCAACAGGTCCATGCCATTTTGGAAAAGGACAACACTAAGTACGAGCAACGACATGACCAACTTTGGGTTCCACACAAGTTCCAGGTGGGTGATAAGGTTTGGCTGCATTTGCTAACTGCATTTGCAAAAATAGAGGCTCACAGGACCCCGTCGCAAGCTTCATCCACTTTGATATGGGCTGTACACCATCACCAATGTAGTTGGTGACATTGCCTTCGAATTACTGCATTCCTCCATTCCTTGTCCTGCACCTAGTATTCAATGTGGAGCTCCTTCGCCCATATTTTCCACCATTTTTTGACACCTCAGAGGTTGCAAAGCAATTGAAACCTACAGATCTTAAACCCGACTGCATGGAACATGCAATTATTGATCATATCATGGATACATAGGTTAAGGGAACCTTCCAACAAAATATCCAACTATATGGGGCTGTCAAAGTAGGGAAACGACTCCACCAAGGAAAGTGGCTCGCTAGGAGTTAAGTTCAGTAGAAGTTTCCCCATTTGATGGGGGAACTCAACACAATGGATACTGTTACTTACTAATGGGGGAGGATTGATCCATACGGATATAGTTGTCCACCCACCTATTTCACTGGCTCAAAATTGTTTTCCTTTTTAGCAGTTTTCTAATATTTTTTCTACAGTTTCTCAAATCCCAAACTTCCGAGGTCGTTTTGAGGCCCTAAACAAATTTTTTTGGAGATTCGGGATGGGGGAAATTCTTATTTCCAGCATATAGTGCCCCCTAGTCTAAATTTATATATATTGGATAGAGCTTTCCAATGATCTATCAAGCACTCCAAACGAAGATCGTATGCAAAAGTTATGACTCCAGGAAGTTGATTGTTAAACTAACCACCTTGGGGCCGCAAATGTTATGACAGTTCATCTTCTAAGGTTAGGTTTTTGGATGTTTAGGGTTCTTTACTTCATGCTTATGATAAATAGGATCTTTTGGCCTCTTCTTGTATTCATCTTTTCACAAATGAGCATATCCTCCCATAGTAAGATTGATATTATAGCATTTCCCCAAGCAATTGATAGTTCCTCCATATACAATCATTACTTGAAACTATGGATATGGATACACAAAGCAATTGATAACTTATACTAATTTACAATGAATAAAATTATGAGTACTACCAGAATCAATCAACATTGTTAGCTTTTTCTTTTTGATATATCCTTCGACCTTGGAAGTTTAAGGAGTGCTAATTCAATCCAATACATGACAGTATATGGTGGGAGTAATCTCTTCTATTTTTTCAGGTTGAGATGGTTCTTGTTATTTTTCTTCTTCCTCTTCATAATCTATCTAGAATAATTTCTTCTCACCACACTCATGTCCCTTACTATATTGTTGTCACAATTAAAGCATAGAAATTTTGCTCTTCTTTCCTCCAAATTTTGAGGTGTTAACCTTTGAGGTGGGTTAAAATAAGGAACATTATTCTCTCTATATGTGTTGGTGGTGGTCCTTCTAGTATTCATATTACTCTCAATTTTCCTTTCCGAACTAAAAGAATTTTCCAATGATTTAGGTTCAAGGATATGTATCTCATGTCAAATATTCTCCTTTAAAGATCCCATAAAGATATCCAACGAATTATCTTCTAAAATATTCTTCACTCTAAGACTTAACTTCTGGAACTGCTTGATGTTCTTTGTAACTAGACCTTTTTTACTAAGATTTATCAACTGGCCAAAGAAAGTGTTTCTATTAGTATCCCCATAATGTGCAATCAATTCTTCTATGAATATATACCAAGAGATAATAGAGTTCTTTTTATGATCACAAAGCAATTGGTACCATACAAATTGATCAGAATCTAAATATAATGTTGCATTAGTTACCTTTTTCAAAGTTGGCAATTGGTGTAGATCAAAGAATTGCTACATTTAAAATATCCATGTTATTGGATCATTTCCATCAAAATTTATCATGTTGATATTGGGAATAAAGTAGCTGCTAGGACTTGAGTTGAACCCATGATGATGTAGTGGATCACAAAATTTTGGGGACTCAAACCTCTTATTCTCTAACTATTCTTCAAATTTCTCAATACATGACTCGAATAAGTCCCCCTTTTCCTCCTTATCATCTTTTTGAGTAGACAAATGTATCGGAAAGTTAAGTCTTATCTCATTCAGCGGTACCTTCAAATCTTGAATATCTTCTTTATAACTAACCATCTTGTTGGACATATTTTTTAGATCTTGTTATTTATCCATCCCTTTGAGATCCTCTTTACCGGCCATCTTATTTTCCAAGCTAACTAAATCAACCGTGGATCTCAATTGGAAAATGTGAGATCTCAAATATCAGTCTAACCTATCATGAATAGAGTTCTAAAGGTAGAAGGATACTTTGAATTATTCTCACCCATATATTCAAGGAATACAACACAAAAGTAGGCTCCCTTTCTAAGGAAACGCTCTCTTTGCATGAAGGTACATTGGTTGAGCAAGAATTCAAAGGAGGAGACCTCTCTTGTAAGAGTGTCATTTTTCTATTATGATTGTCATAGCTTACTTCTTCTTTTTTCATGTTTCTTTTTTTGTACTAGGGGAATCAACAACTGGGACGAAGCTGGTACTCGCGTGACATAGGATCCACGGATCCAATCCTGCTACCATTATAACCCTATCGACGGAGCCCAAACCATGGCGCACGGGTAACTTTGGGGGAATTTGAACCTGAGACCTTTCATTTACAACCATTTACAACTTTTCATCTTTACCACTTGCTCTGCCCACCGACGGGCTCATAAGCTACTTGTTCTAAAGCAATAGGTTATTTAGTTGAGAGTCTTATCCGATGTAAGTATTGGTTTTATTTGTTATTCTTAGAATATAAAAGATGAGGGCTTATTGTTTGACTTTTTTATTATTGAAAGACTCTCTATAAGAATCTAGTTAGGTATAATATTTTAAAATATTAAATATTAAAAATATTAAAAAAATCACGCTAGTTTAGAGTTTTAATAACCCAATTCTTAAAATATATATATATATTTTTTAATTATTTCAATATAAAACATTAAAAATTAAATATTGTTTTTAAACTCACTTGTGTATATATATATATATATATATATGTATTCTTCGTTGGTGCTTGTCAAATGAGAGATGCCATGGTCGGGTTGGGTTTTACTCTTTATTTATCATAGAATCATAAGTTTTATTTCAGAGGTTGTTTGGGACGGAATTCAAACTATAAACTGGATGCTCATGAAGGTACGCTTGAGTAACAACTCACTCCACTGTTTGCCTCAAGTATTGCACTGAAGTCCTTGTTATAGCAAATCAATTGACATTATGTGCAAAGCTCGTGTGGTGTTGGATGAAAATACTTTTGTTCCGGGGGAATTTGATAATAGTGTTCTGCTCTCTAGAAGGGTTGATTGCTTCAAATCATTTTTAACTACATATTTTGTAAGAAAATTTAAGTTTTTAAGATGTCAATATTTTGGACTTTTTAAGTTTGAGATTTTAAGTAGTTTCAGATCCAACTTGATAAATAATTTTCGCTAAATCTTAGTGATAGTAAAGCACGTAATAAATATATTTTGATTTTATTTGAATAAAAATATGTTTTTTCCACATATATCTATATTTATATGATGGTGATAAGATTAACATCCACTAAGAATTTTTGGTCTATTGAACCTTAGGAAAAGAAAAATGATTTATTTGGATTTATGTAAAATTTGATTTCTATTATTAAAAAACTTAGAAAGAAGTTCATAGGCTTCCATAGCTTTAACAAGTTAGAAGTTTATGGATGTTAAAATTTTAGCAACACAAATCTTTTCCTCCCATGATGTTTTAAGAATTGTCCAACTCCTTGTTTGATCATTGGTGTTTTCTTACTTTGGAACTTTTGGAAAAAATTCAGGATTGAGACATCAAGTACATTCAGGCTAAGAAGGTGTCACTTCTTCAAACTGTGGATCTTCATCATTGGTGTTTGCTTACTTTGGAACTTTTGGAGAAAATTCAGGATTGAGACATCAAGCACATTTAGGTTAAGAAGGTGACACTTCTTTAGAGGGTGGATCTTCATCATTGGTGTTTGCTTACTTTGGAACTTTTGGAGGGTGGATCTTCATCATTGGTATTTGCTTACTTTGGAATTTTTGGAAAAAATTCAGGATTGAGACATCAAGCACATTTTTAGAGAAGAGAATATGATCGCTGATAGGCTTTCTAAGGCGGCGCTGAATGCTTAGGAAGGTGGTCTGCATTGGGAAGACTACATTGAAAATCAGTTGGTTTTGGAGAGTTCCTTCAGCCTTTTTTATCATGAAATTTCCTTAAGAAGGTGCTGAATGCTCAGGAAGGTGGTCTGCATTGGGAAGACTACATTGAAAATCAGTTGGTTTTGGAGAGTTCCTTCAGCCTTTATTTTCATGAAATTTCCTCTGTTTTGGATGGCCTGACTACATCAGTTTTTGTCTAGCCTGTTTTTTTTATCTGTTAATAAATCCTGGACATTTTGATAAACTACTTATTCAGTCGTTAAAGATTGAAGAATGATGTTGGTATTGTATGTACAATTTTATTCTTTTGAATATCAAAAAATCCATTTTCTTCTGCTTGAAAAAAAATAAATTAAAACATATAACTGATTGAAATAAATTAAAATACATTAACATCAATATTATGAACATATATCGCAATTTATCAAAAACCATAAACTATTTTTATAATGACAAAACCACAAGAAAAGATGTCAATATTTCTGTATAACTAATCTATTTTAGAAAAGAACCGAGATCTCCACCTCCATATCCAGCATTTGTCCTCAAGGAGCATATAACGAATTATAGTTTGCTGAATCAATGGTTTCCCCACTAGTTCCTTCGACAGTAGCTGATATTTTCTCCCGTCTCCACATTCGCATACGATGTTGGCAAAAGAATGAAAATGTGATAATGATTAATAAGAGGAGGCGTCGATGGTGGATTTGCAGGCAGTGCATTCGCCGCCATGGGAAGCTTCTCTGACATTACGTCTTAGTAGGGTGAAGATGTTTTCATTTATTGTTATGTTGTTTTTCTCACCATGTAAAAAAGCAGACCAATTATATGAATCACAATGTCTAGTAACAGAAGTAATTGTGGAATCATGATTTCCAATAGTAACAGAAGTAATTGTGGAATCATGATTTCCAATCTCACAGCTGGATCGGCCACTACCAATAGTTCTAGTTGCTGGTAATGAAGTACTGAATATTGTTTGATTATAATGATTACGACTCCATGGTTGGTGTTGCTCACGATGTGGCTGCTCCATATGAGTAGTGGTAATGCACTTGTTTGTGAGCTTTGACTTGATATTGCTTCTCTCAAACAAAGGAAGAACGCTGCAATCAAGCAAAAATTTCCTTAGATGAGAAACAACTAGTTCCAGAGCTGCATGAACGTTTGCAGGTTCTCCCTGTATCTGAAGCAATTTGTCGTCTTCTAAAGCATATGCACAGGGAATATACTTAGCACTCAAGCTCTTGAGTACTTTAGCATAGGCGCCTGACTTTTCATTAATAGCTTCGATCGTTGCGCCTATACTCGAAGCCTGTGATTCACCCGCCAGTAGCATTCGAGTTACTACTAGTTGTCTATCCCCACCAGCTTGTTGGGATGGATTGCCTCCTTCGGCAACTTGATCTAAATCTTGAGGATTGTATAATATAGGTTGAGTCTGGCCAATAATTAACTCATGAACTTTAAGGATCCCATCCATTGCTGGGGAAATTGGTTTATCCGGTTCTTCCTTAGCCGACACCATGACCACACTCTCATAGAAATAGGGTTCGGCTATTCCTCCACCTAGAATTTTTATGTGAGATCTGGTCTTATCACGAAGTTCATAAATATTGTCTCCCGTCCAACCTATTATGTCACCAACCTTGGTATTAGGAACAAGCAATCGAAACATATTCTGTCCAGGCCATCCAGGCCACCTAGTACTGGTTCCATCGTCTGTTGTGGCTTCTTCTTTTCGTCTATTCTGGGAGAGATTGGTATACCCATCCATTCTGTTCTCCCGTTTGTCTAGTTTCTCCAATGTCCTTTTGTTCTTTCAGTAGGGTTCATTCTTGAGTTTCTGCGATGTCTTTTTGTTGTTCTACTTACCTAAATTCTTGAGGTTCTGTTTGGCTAGACTCGGCAGGTTCTGTCATGGAATTCTGTGCTTCTTCTTACCTAGATTCTTGAGGTTCTGCCATGGCCATGTGTTTGAGTAGCTTAGCCAAGCAACCCAAGCTTTCCTGGTTGTACAAACAAGAGCATATTTGGTAAGTGATACAACCGGAGAGCTCTCAGAGATGAGAGTGAGGAGATTTCACTTATTTATATCGATTTGTCTTCCTTCCCCGGAATATAATCGGTGTTCACTTATTTATGTCGATTTGTCTTCCACTGCGGCAACTTAATCGATGCTTCACTTACTATATCGATTTGTCTCCCACCTCGGTAACCTAATCGACGCTTCAGTTATTAAATCTATTTGACCGTAGGGTATCATCAAATGGACGCTTCACTTATGGTCAAGGTTCAACCTACATCGATATAAGGGTTATGAGTCATGACTACGAGGCCCACAAATGGGTTTTACCTTTTGCAACAAAACTATGTCTATATGGAAATAATTTTTAATATATTTGTCATGACTACCAGGCCCACAAATGGGTTTTACCTTTTGCAACAAAACTATGTCTATATGGAAATAATTTTTAATATATTTATATAAAACGAAAGTATTTTTTAATTATTATGTTCCTCGATATTATATATATTATATATATGTCCAATGATTGTATTTCTATGCAATAATGTTTTTAGTTTTCGTTGAAGTCATTGATATATTTGTGTAATTTGCAGATAAGAGAACTGTGTAAATACAGGCTAGATACCCTCTTGTTAGTGATTATTCGATCAATAGTCAAATCAACAACAAATCGAAGAAGAAAAATGACAAACCATAGTCTTAGGATTAACAAATATATAATGCAAGATAAAAATAATTATAGGAATAATAGGTAATCATAAATCATGCATACACAATAAAACACTAGAAAACTATTAAGGAAAAACACTCAAAGAGATATTTGTTCCCTTACCAAATCTGGCCTAGCTAACTAAGTGAGCCTTCACCACTCATTGTCCTTTATTACAATGGAGTGTGGCTTTTTATTACAATGAAGTCTTTTTATAGGCTTTATTACATGTAATTCTACCGACACAATATCATGGGTTACCAAAACCATGGGCCGAAAAACCACTTGCTTTGACTTAAAACAAGATTACAATTAAACATTTATTGGTTCAAGGTTAACCTAACAAACCCCTTTATGCGCCAATCACCAATCCCCTTTAAAAATTCACTAAAATCACATCCCATCATTGAACTGTGTTTGATCAAAGAGCCAAAAAACACAATATCCAGCGGAAGCAATTAAAACAAGAAAACAAATAATGACACACACACATAAAATACACGCAGAGATTTACGTGGTAAAACCCTCTCTTAGGGAAACATCCACAGAGCAATGGTATTGGTCTTCTTATTATTCAGTAACTGAAGATTACAACAACCCTCAACTCTCCAATACATTGCTCTTACGAGAATACAAGAAATATATACATTTGTTACACAGTTACTCATAACTGACCATATTCAGTTTGACAGTTATATAGTCACCGAGAGACCGGTTGTCACCCGTTTCCAACAATCTCCACCTTGACAACAATTTACCTGATACCATTGCTCATTGCTCTATTCATCACCTTTCCTGCAAGCCTAGAGAAGCTAAGCACCACCGTAGCTTCTCTAAAGTAACTGGCTTTGTGAACATGTATGCACTATTCTTTTGAGTGTGAACCTTTTCAAGAACCACTCCACCTTCATCAACAACATGTTGAAAAAAATGATATTTTACAGGAAAATGTTTTGTCTTATTGTGATAAACTGGATTTTTAGCCAAATGAATAGCACTTTGACTATCACAGAAAATTTTTATAGTGTTGTGAACCTTTCCTAACTCACCCAGCAAACCTTTTAACCAGACTGCCTCTTTACAAGTATGTGAAGCATCTATATATTCTACCTCTGTAGTGGACAAAGCAACAATATTATGAAGCTTCAACATCCAACTAATAGCTCCACCTGCAAGAGTAAAAACATAACCTGAAGTGGACCTTCTCTTGTCCAAGTCACCTGCAAAATCAGAATCAACATAACCACAGACTTTATGACTGCAGCCATCAAAATTGATACAATAGTCGCTTGTGCCTCTAAGATACCGAAGCACCCATTTCACTGCTATCCAATGCTCTTTTCCTGGATTTTCCATGTATCTACTGACAACACCAACTGCATGTGAAATATCTGGTCTTGTACTTATCATCGCATACATCAAACTTCCTACAGCATTAGCATATGGTACACGAGACATATACTGTTTTTCTACATAATTTTTAGGAATCAAACCTGAAGAAAGCTTGAAATGAGAAGCTAAAGGGATATTAGCAGGTTTCACCTTATCCATACCGAATTTCTGAAGTATTTTCTCCACATACTTCTTTTGTGATAACCACAACTTGCCATTTTTCTTGTCTTTGTGTATCTGCATGCCCAAAATCTCATTTGTTGTTCCTAGATCCTTCATATCAAACATCCTAGCCAACTGAGCCTTTAACCTATTGATCTCAAACATTCTCTTGCTTGCGACAAGCATATCATCAACATAAAATACCAAAATAATGAACATGTCATTTTCCAACTTTTTAAAGTACACACAATGATCATACTCACTCCTGGTAAAATTCTGACTCACCATGAAAGAATCAAAATTCTTGTACCATTTCCTGGGAGACTGCCTCAGGCCATACAATGATTTTTTGAGCTTGGAAACAAACCTCTTGTTGTGATTCTGAACGAACCCTTCTGGTTGTTCCATGAAAATTTCTTCATCTAAATCTCCATGTAAAAAAGTTGTCTTAACATCTAGCTGCTCTAACTCCAAATCATATCAAGCAACTAGTGCTAACAGAATTATGATAGAAACAAGTTTTACAACTGGTGAAAAAATATCATGAAAGTCAATACCTGCTTTCTGAGAAAACCCTTTTGCAACCAGTCTCGCTTTGTACTTTAGAAATGTTTCATCAGCTCCTTTCTTCAGTTTGTACACCCATTTGCAGCCAACCACTTTCCTACTCTCTGGAAGTTCCACAAGATCCCATGTTTTGTTCTTTGCCAAAGAATTCCTTTCTTCTTTCATTGCATGTTTTCATTTGTCACTGTCAGACACTTCGAATGCTTCCTTATAACTATCAAGTTCTCCTTCATTAGAAATGAAAGCAAAAGATGTGACAAAATCATCATACCTCTTTGGAAAAGTTCTGTTCCGCGTAGATCTCCGTAGAATTTGTTGTCTTATTTCCTCTATTTCTATTTGCTCATCCTCTTCCTAAGGAGTGTCCTCATGAATATCCTCTTCCTGGACATCCTCATGATTCCCCCTCGCAGATGACTGAGTATCAAACTGAATTTGCTGAAACTGTGGTACATTAGCCTGTTTCAAATCATTACTTACATCTAAATTTGTCAGAGAAAGTTCATCAAATTTTACATCTCTGTTTATGATGATTTTGTGGACAGTAGGATTCCACAACCTATATCCCTTAACACCATCACCATATCCAACAAAGACTAATTTTCTTGACTTAGGATCTAGTTTGGAACGTTGATTTTTCGGAATAAGTGCATAAGCTTCACAACCAAATACTCTAAGATTAGAATAATCACATGATTGACCTGTCCATACCTCTTATGGAATTTTGCAGTCAATTGTCATTGATGGTGATCGGTTGACCAAGTAACAAGCCGTAAGCAATGCCTCTCCCCACAATTATAGTTGCAACTTCGCATTACTGAGCATACTGCTTGCTCTTTCAAGAAGAGTCATGTTTATGCGTTCAGCAACGTCGTTCTGCTGCGGAGTGTAAACAGTGGTCTTATGCCTCTCGATCCCATCTTTCTTGCAATAATTATCAAACTCTTTCGAAATAAATTCGGCTCCGCTATCTGTTTTAAGACATTTAATGAACTTGCCAGTGCTCTTTTCAACCAAAGCTCTAAAGTGCTTAAATATATCAAAAAAATTAGCTTTTCTCTTTAATAAATAGATCCATACTTTCCTTGAGTAATCATCTATAAAACCGACGAAATATGATGATCCCCCATAAGAAATTGTAGGAGATGGTCCCCATAGATCAAAATGTATGTAGTCTATGATACCTTTACTAGTATGTTTTCCAGATTTAAATTTTTGTCTATCCTATTTACCATAAATACAGTGCTCACAAAACTTCAAATCTACATATTTTAAACTAGGAAGTAACTTTTGATCAGCAAGTACCTTCATTCATTTTTCTCTAATATGACCTAACCGTTGATTCCATAGATGAGTGCAGTCTACTGCACCAGCTGATGCTATTGTTGCATGATCGATTTCTATCCTCCCTTCAAGTCTATACAGGTTCCCGACGTTGTTTGCCTTCATAACAACCAAGATACCTTTCAATACCTTCATAACTCCACCTTGAATTGTAAATTTGTAACCAGCACCATCAAGAACACCCATTGATATCAAGTTCTTCCTTAGTTCAAGTACATGTCTCACATCTATTAGAGTCCTAACAGTCTCATCATACATTTTTATTCTGATACTCCCCATTCCAACAGTTTTACATGAAACATTATTTCCCATATAAACTATCCCGTCATCAACAGATTTGTATGTGGAATACCAATTTCTATGAAGATACATGTGGTGAGATGCTCTTGAATCAATTAACCGGTCAGAATGGTATTGTGAAACAGTAGATGTAGATAATACCTCATCAATCATACCTAAATCATTCTTGGCTATGTTCACCTCCTTTGTAGAGTTCTCCTCCTTAGAAGCTCGCTTGCGTTTCCAACAATCTTTCTTAAGATGTACTGCTTTATTGCAAAACCAACACTTCAATTTACTCTTTTTTCCCTTCGACTTTGACCTTGATGTACCCCTTGAATGTTGTCCTCTTTCACTAGTTCTTCATCTAGCCACCATTACTTCTGATGTCGAGGTTTCAAGACTAGATTTCTTTCGAGTTTCCTCAAAAAGTAAGGCTCCCACAACATCATCGAAGGTAATAAACTCAGTAGAACTCAAATTGATAGAGGTTACAAAATGTGCCCACGAATCAGGCAGAGAGCACAACAGTAAAATCGCCTTGTCTTCATATTTAATAATATCTTCTATACTAGCCAACTGACAAATAAGAGTATTGAACACATTCAAGTGATCAGAAATTTTTGTACCTTCTTTCAGACGCAAGGTAAACAATTGCCGCTTCAGGAGGATTTTATTCGTCAAGGATTTAGTCATGTACAAACTTTCCAACTTTGTCCAAACCTGCTACTGTAGTTTCATACACGATGTTAAATAAAACATCGTCAGCCAAGCACAGACGAATAACACTGAGAGCTCTTTCATCCATCTCACTCCAGTCTTCATCTAAAATATCCGCGGGTTTCTTTGTCTTCCTTGCCAGTGCCTTCGCCACTCCTTGTTGCACAAGCATATCCCGCATCTTGACCTTCCACAACTCAAAATTATTGCTCCCATTAAACTTCTCAATTTCAAATTTGACACTCTGTGTTTTCGCCATTTTCTCAAAAAACCAGGTCAAAAACTTTCCAAACAATTTTAAAAAAATAATAGAATAACTAAATCAATAATTTAAATTCCCAATGAATAAATAAAAAATACGTTTTTTTTTAATAAATATAAGTCACCTTATAACTCCCACCTTAATCCATTATATTTATACCTTTTAAACTATCCATCATATAAAACAAAAATGATCCAGTGCTTTTAACTTTCACTTATGATAACCTTAAAAAAACTCCAATCACTCACTCTTTAACCCAAAAGTAATTCTTGGGAAAGTTTAATTTCATAAGTGTGCCCTAATATTATGGCGCCCGTCCAAGCAATGGACATGCGATAATTCAAGCAATGGACATGCGATAATTCAGAATTTCCACTCCTTCTTTCCTCAGGTTTCAGGTTTCTCTCCTCCCGTAACTTTTGATCCATAAAATCAATTTAAATTTTCGAAAAATGATTACTTGTTGGATCAAACAGCCCCAGAATACAATATGTAGCTGAAGCAATTAAAACAAGAATACAAATAATGACACACACATAAAATATACGTAATTAAAACAAAAAAACAAATAATGACACACACATAAAATATACGCAGTGGTAAGGCCCTTTCCCAGAGAAACATCCACGGAGCAATGGTATCAGTCTTCTTATCATTTAGTAACTGAAAATTACAACAACTCTCAACTCTCCAATACATTTCTCTTACGAAAATATAAAAATATATACATGTATTACATGATTACTCATAACTAATCATATTAAATTTGACAGTTATATAGTCATCATATAGTCATCGAAAGACCAATTATCACCCATTTCCAACAATCTGTATATTTCATATCATCCCATGCCAACTTCAAAGTGCAACCCCATAGTCTCTAGAAACTCTGGGAAAACCCATCCATGTACTTTCCACCGACTGACAGACCACCTCCAAATCATAGCCACTGCTCTAATTGTGGAAACAGGAACATACACATGGCTCCATGATTTGCATCTCCCAAAAAAAAGATCTTCTGCCTCTGACAGACAAATCTACATCATGCCTCCATGGCACACTAAACCTTGTCTTCACTACTAGAAGACCCTCACTGCCAAAGCTCCCACTAGAAGTGTCCAAAGATCTCCAGGCTTCGTGATAAACATGAATGATAATAATTTCAACCACATCTATCCAAAACTCCAACGCGCGCTGAGGAGCCTCCCATGGCCGCATGGTCACCATCTGTCTTAACTGACTAAATCTCGGCATAAGACTCCCACTGAAACCGTGATCTCAAGTCTCCCCATGCCTGCATAGTCCATGTCCTCGTGATTAGAAGACATCCACATGGTTTTTAACAACCAACCGTGTGATTCTGAAAACCCATTATCAGCAGGCTTTCACTTCACAGCCTTCCTCTAGATCGCATTCAAGAAACGTTTTGCTGGACCTCTTCTCTGTGTGCTTCTGCCAAATCTTCGATCAATGCTCCACACCAATCCTATTGTTGTTACCTTTGTCCAATCTGTCACTGAGATCCAGATACATGCTCAACAACAAATCGTCTTCTTTCAGCGAAGAGATTGATTCACAAGTATATCAAGCAGCAATATATATAAACATATATTCACGCAAGAGAAAATAATGTGTCAAGCATTCTCACATACGAATCACAAGTTAATGTCTCTCGTCGTAAAGAAACTACATAGCTTTCTTTAGTGTTCTCCGTACTTTTCCCATCATTAGAGAGTCTTCTAGTACATTCTCTCAAAGGTCGGCTTCAATTTTTCATTGCTGGTGTTGGTGAATTGCATGATGCCGTAGCCGATGACACCGAGGATAACGCTGCACATAGTAGCAAAGAGAAAAAAATTGCTTTGAATCTCTGCAAGATCTCACTATCCATCTCCATGACGCACTCTTCTCGTACATAAACGCCATCAAAACCATCTTCAAGAGAAAACCCTTCTCTCTGATCTCTAACTCAATATCTGCACACGATACTCACTTCACTACCGTTCACAGTCTTCAACAACGTGTCCCAAAGAAATGTGTAATTAGGTAGCACATCATGGCCTCCACCATATCGGGCACGTCTTCCACGACCGTCCTCCTCCATTAATTTGTTGGATGAGTTCATGCGGGATCTTCCCTTCACGGGTTTTCTGCACACAACGTGATTTTTCTTGTGATGGCTAGGGCTTGTGCGACTCCACACAAACCGTCTCTCACTTCTCAAACCAAATTGAATTTCCAGTCACCTTGGAAACACAGTCAACTCTTCCTCCCACTCTCTTCACTGCACAAATCGCTCGTCTCTCCTAGCCCTAGGTCGCTACTAAAAGTTGTGAATCTCCCTTCAGTCAAAGATGGAATCATCTCGAAGAGGGAAGGACGATAACTAGGCTCGAATCCTCACAGCCAGGATTCAAATTTGAATCCTTTAATGCCCTTGAGGACCTATTTTAACATTCATAGAATGGCATAACAGTTTTTGGCATTCCAAAAAAAAAAAAATTATTCTACGCCCTTCAATAATGAAATTGACCATGGTTGCTCCAATTTTCACCTAAATTTTTAGATGATTGAGAATGTATGATTAGGCACTAACAAAGGTAGGAGCAGCCCAACCTAAATTATTCTACGCCCTTCAATAATGAAATTGACCATGGTTGCTCCAATTTTCACCTAAATTTTTAGATGATTGAGAATGTATGATTAGGCACTAACAAAGGTAGGAGCAGCCCAACTTAGTATGTCACGCATTCCATTAGCATTATTTGTCAACATTTAAATTATGTTGAAACTTTAAAACATTTAAAATTAAGTTTAAATGTTAGTGCCATGTTACACATAGCTTCTTCTATTTGGAAGCTCAGTGCATTGGGCAATTTTATCCACTATGAATTTAGATCTGAATTAATAATGAAATCTCATTCAATTACTAACTGAGAGCAAGGTCCTTGCCAAGCAAGCAAGTTAGCAATTGCAATAAGTTGTGTTGATTTGCTTTTGTTACAATGTGGCCTTGCAATGGCTTGTATGAATTTGTAAAATTTATTAGAATTGTAATATTGTGGTTTGGATATCCCAACAACTCTAGAATGAAACTAGTACTAATTATGTATTTGTAGGCTATTATTGATAACATGATTGATATGATCTAATAGTTAAATTCAATATTTTCTAGCATGCTTTTGATCGAGATCTTGGGGGCTGAGACCCGGGAGGCTTGAATGCCGAGAGAGGAGGAGAAGAAATAATCTCAAAGTTGAAGCAGACAATGGAATAGCTGTGAGAAAGACACATAAGCGAGATATGGGTTGTGAATAGCCTATATAAATAAACATGAAGTAAATATGACACATGGAGGGGTGAGGCTCAGAGAGGGATCTTTGAGCCTCACCTCTCAAACTATACTAATAAGGCACTCAAAACCAATAACCCAATAATAACTCAATAGAATAAGAGAAAAGTAGGATGCCAAAAATAATAACTTGCTTTATTGAGAAGGCATAAACCTATTTATATAATATTATTACAATGTGCCTTGAAGCCACACCATGGAACAAAACCATGGACTTCCAAATACCATGGATGGGTGTATTCTAAGTTGTGGGCTACATGGAATATTCCAAAACCATGAATGAGAGAGGGTGGCATCTCTATTTAATGCTTTTATCATGAATGAGAGAGGGTGGCCTCTCCATTCAATGCTTTTATGACTTATACATCCAAATTTAGACCACACTCCCCCTAAAATTCAGATCATTCCTACCCCTTAGAGAATGATGCTCCCCATCATTTCATGCTAAAAGAAACCCATGTTTACAATGTGCTAGTTATCAATGAAGAGAAAGGTTTTGTATGGTTAACCCATAATCGTAGGTTTTGTATGGTTGACCCATAACCGTGGGGTTTGTGTGGTTGACCTATAACCTTGATTACAATATATAATTGTGGGTTTTGTGTGGTTGTCCCATAACCGTGAGTTTTGCGTGGTTTACCCATAAACATGGTTTTTGTGTGGTTGACCCATAACCGTGGGTTTTGTGTGGTTTAACCATAACAATGCTTACAATACATAATTGTGGGTTTTATGTGGTTTCCTCATAACCATGGGTTTTGTGTGGTTAACCCACAACCGTGGGTTTTGTGTGGTTGACCCATAACCGTGATTACAATACATAATTGAGGGTTTTGTGTGGTTGCCCCATAATCGTGGGTTTTGCATGGTTGACCCATAACAATGGGTTTTGCGTGGTTAACCCATAACCATGATTACGATAAGATTCAATAAAAATCTAAAAATTGAAAAATCCATGATCTTTAGTGCAGTTAATGTCTTGTTGCAAATTCATTCATAGCTTCCTATGCAGGTGATGAAATTGAATTCCGTTGAAGACCCATTTGAGATATCGAAGAAAAATTTCCAACCATATAACATACATTCTTTGTGGTGTCCCATGGATTGATAAAATGTTTGTTGAAGCTGAGGAGAAGCGCGTGCATTGTTTTTGCAAACATATGTTGCTTCAGTTAATAATATCTCTCAAACCAGAAATCCAAATGAAAAATCGTGAAATACCCATTTTAGCTGATGGAAAGACACTTCCAATGAGATATGGTAGAGCCTTTGAAATGTTCTTTGGACTCTGTAGCACTTGTTTAAATATATTGTACATGAGGCTACATTGTGTATAAACATGTGCTACTTCAAACAAGCATATCTTACAAACCAGGAAACGAAATGAAATTCCGTGAAATACCCATTTGAGATGACGGGAAAATATTTCAAATGAGCTATGATAAACTCTCTAAAATATCTTGTAGAGTTCACAACATCTCTATAAATTTTTCAGAAGTGATTCATCCTCCAAAGGATGCCAAGGGTTTATAGAGAAACATGGGTTGTTGTAATGATCATGGAACCTCCAGATGTAGCTTAGAAACCCTGGAAAAAAATTGTGTATAGTTCCTAAGGACTAACTGTGATGCTTACAGTGTATGGCCCATCAAATGGACTCCAAGACTAACAAAAGGAGGTTGGAAATTCGTACATAACTTTGAACCTGAACTATGCTCCAACCCTCATTCCCATGGAATGGGTACCTACTTTGATACCACTGATCTGGATCTTGGGGGATGATACCTGGGAGGCTTGAATGCTGAGAGAGGAGGAGAAGAAATAGTCTCAAAGTTGATGCAAACAATGGAATAGTTGTGAGAAAGACACATAAGCGAGATATGGGTTGTTAATAACCTAGATAAATAAACATAGAGTAAATATGACACATGGAGGGGTGAGGCTCAAAGAGGGTTCTTTGAGCCTCACCTCTCAAACTATACTAATAAAGGCACTCAAAACCAATAACCCAATAATAACTCAATATAATAAGAGAAAGGTAGGATGCCAAAAATAATAGCTTTCTTTATTGAGAAGGCATAAAACCATTTATATAATATTATTACAATGTGCCTTGAAGCCATACCATGGAACAAATCCATGGGCTTCCAAATACCATGGATGGGTGTTGTTATCACTCCAGGAAACTCTTCTAGGTTGTAGCTCGAAGGTGCCTGGTAACTTAATCTTATTCTAAATGATGGATGAATAATTGGATCAAGATGGAATGACCAACTCACTGAATTCCTTACTCAAGATAATCTAAGCATATCAAGGGTTACAAGGCTTTCAAAAGCTATAATCAGATAGGTAGGTTAATCAAGATGAATGAAGAAGCCAACTCTATCAACCAGAACATATATATATAAAACAATACATATGGTGGGTTAATAAAACTAGTAATGATTACTTATGATCCCTGCTTACAAATCAGTAGGTAAGATGACAGTCACCAATGGATTATGTAAACACAGCTAAAGAATATAATTCAACTCATAAGTATAGAATAGGTATGAAAAAGAGAAGTCTGATTAACAACAGTGAAAGAAGCTTGTATCTCAATATATAAAAGAAAGTGTCTCCTCACAAAATACAGTAAAGTAGACTATCCAAAATCGAACCTCTGGTTCATCAATAATCTATGGCTTTATAGCCTTTACATGAGAAATCTAGATCCTGAAAAGTTGGATCAGATTTATTTGAAACAATAAGTCAAAGGTTAGTACAAGAAAATAGGAGAGATCCTATAAGATAGGTCAAACCCTTATCTCAAATGATCTTCATCTTCTTCAAATCTTTGACAGCTGTAGAAAGCCTTCCAAGGCTGATGGATAAGTCAAAAACTGTTACCTTTGGCAAAAGACAGTTTTTTACCCAAAATTAGATATCCAATTTGATCTTCTTCTCTTTACTGGCACATTGAAGATTGAAACAAATTCCCAAAAATGATGACTTTAATTATTATTCATCATTACAAACCATCTTCGAGTCATATGGGTGAGTAAATCTCAGACTTGTGCAAAAACAAAACCTCTCTGCCCTGTCTCCGCTTTAGGTGGCTAAAGAGCTAAAATCTGAACCTGTAAGCCACCGAAAGCTCTGCTTTCGGTTGCTAAGGGAACATTACAAAAGATGATTCACCGAATTGAAACCATGTGGCTCCAACTTGTCACAAACTCAGGCACGACTTGCTTGTAAATTAAATCTGCCCACCATCTTTGTCAACACGTGACTCAAGTGTTTCTTCTCTTGTGACCTGGCTTGTAACTTCAATCTAATTAGATCGGCGAGAGACACCTTAATACTTTGATTCTGGAAGTTTGGGTGATGGATAACTTACAGCTCGACGTGAGAGTCTCTACAAACAAAAGAATGTCAAAATCTACTTCCCTATCTGATGCGTTCCTCCTATGGAGATTTCCTACATCCACCTGCGCGCACATTCTTGGCACCTGCAATCTCGGGCTTCTGTAATCATTTGTCATTGAAGCTCATTAATCAGGTACCTACAATCTCAAGCCTGATTTACCTCAATCTTTGCAACACTGGATACCCAAATCAGAATTTGCATGATTGATTTGACACTTGGCTCTTTAGCTAGCGTTCTGAAGTTTTTTTAACACCTTGCTTTTGTAGAGTCTGGTAGCTGGCAAATCGATACCTGGATACTCTGCATTATGCATTTGAGAGTTTATATATACGAATGCTTCCTTAATATATTTGATGAGTTGTGAAAAGTAGTATCGAGCCGGACGCTTGCATTGGATTTGGTATATTGCGTGGCATGGCTTGTAACTTGACCTATTGACTTGGTGCGCTAAGCTCAAGGGTTAATTCATGGCTTGACTCATAAAATAGCTTTATGAACTTAAGCATATGCGCTATGATACATAGACTAGGGGTTTATCAATTTTTTTATATTGCAGGTCAAGAGGAGAATGTCACAAGATGCTGGGAAAAAGTAATCAACGGAGGATTTATGAAGAATCTGGAGGTTAAGACACTGGCCAAAAGACTGAAAAAAGGAATAAGTGAAACAGAGAGAGATAAAAAACACTGCCAAAAGTCCATTACATTTTGGTCGCTAACAGGTGTATTCTAAACTATGGGTTGCATGGAAGATTCCAAAACCATGGATGGGAGAGGGCGACATCTCCATTTAATTCTTTTATCATGAATGGGATAGGGTGGCCTCTTCATTTAATTCTTTTATGACTTATACATCCGAATTTAGACCATATGCCCCCCTAAAATTCGGATCAGCTTCATTTTGGAAGAAAACTTAATTCTCATTTCCTAGGATTATAGGATGGTTGCATTTGAATTTCTACTCTTCCTTTGATAATAAAATCCCCTTTATTGGATTTGCAAATGGGAATTTTATTCATCATCGTAGGGATGAGGCCATCAAGATATTTTGCAAGCCTTTGAAATTCTACTGCATGACCTTGTCTTTGTTTAGGGTTCAGATCCTTTGAAACCATGTTTTGAAAAGCCATGTATGTTTTATTGTATGCAAGACTTATCACTTATTGTATGGGACATGTGTTATAATGTAAGGTGATTTCACTACTAGCCATGGATTAATGATTTCATCAACTATGGCTAGTCCCAGAGTCTTGAGGCTTGGAGAAGAATTGAATGAGAATGTACATCAATGTATTAATGAAGAATGGTACAACAAGATTTCCAAACTATGAGAAGAGAGTGTGTAAAATGTGGAAGTCAAAATTATGTACTTTTTTGGTATATATCTATTTCTGGTTATATAACTTGTCCAAAATGAAGGGATTTAAATGAGAAAAATTCTCAAAATAAGGTGATTTGGTACCTATTTCTCCTAGGTTAAATTTGATGGAGAATCTGTATTATATTGACAAATGTGATCCATAAATGCCAAGAGTCATAACCTTTCCACTCTTTTCCACAAGCCTTATAACCAATAATCATGTGTGACGCACGTTGCATCCTTAAGTGCCAAGCATTAATTGATAATCACCCATGGTAAGTTGGTATCCTGGTAGAAAATAAAGCATTAATTGACAATCACTCGTGGTAAAATAGTAGCTTGGTAGCAAATAAACACATTAATGATGGTTGTGTTTCGGCGTGCTATCAAAGTTGAAATCAGCTGATAATAGGCTTCAAATGCTTAACACAACTTAACAATATTGCTTCTCAAATCCAAACCGTTCAATGTGTAAGGTGAATAAGTAATGTATTAATAGCGAATCCAATCACATAACCCAAAATTAAATTGTGTGCAAGATGGTCAACCATTATAATTAGAATCGATTAATCATACTTTTCACTAGTTTATAATTAATTTGCGTTTGAGTGATTGGAATTAAGGAATCTAGATTCAGAACTGTGGTTAACCAAATGGTTATTGGATTTTGGAAATGTGATTATGAAAGTTGAAAGTTTGAAACTGAAGTGGTTTTAAGCTTTAAACATTTTTTTATAATTATTCCAATTTCCAAACTCGTCGGCCCTTCTTAGGATGTGCATGCTTCCACCGCCACCATCAAGTCTTTAGCTTATTTCAATTTCAAATTTCTACCTTGTTTTATGTTTTAGTACATGATATAGTTATGGTAGTTGGATACGGGATGGGAGATCATGCCAAGGTGCAAGTAGCTCCAGGATTTAATTGAGTATCGATAAAGTGCGTTGATCATACATACGAATGAACACAATTATCAAGGCTCTTGCTAGAGAAAGTGCCTTGATCACTTTCTGATCAATATTTACTTCATCATTAAGAAGTGAAACATGGAGATTCAATATAGTAAGCAAGTTGGTGGGTCACTTCCACTTTTGATGGGCGTATGAATGGTTAATATGGAGACTTGACCAGAATATTTCATCCATTTATCTCTAATGGCTCTGTTGGTATTTACATATAAATGAATTTATTGCTCAAAGTCCTGGAAAATTCATAGGAGGAAAGCTTACCTTATGATTAGATACCGCTATCCGTGTTTGCAAGAATCATGACTGATTAAGCTTGTCATTTTTCCTACAAATTAGGATTTGAGGGGAAGAGGTACCTTAAACTATTCCTATCAAAATCACAAGTTCAAATTAGAGTAACTCTTGACCCTTTCTCATGCTTCTTCCACTATTGAGTTCGAGACTTGCTTAGGTTATTTCCACCATCACCATTGATCCCTACTCTAGCTACTTCCACCCTTTCTTGCACTTTTCATTAATAGGGTATATCATACTCTCTTCAAATTCTAGGGATCTACTTCCACCCTTTCTTGCATTTTTCATTCATAGGGTATATTATGCTCTCTTCAAATTCTGGGGTATTTTCCTGAGCAAAGGAATGCCACATCCAACCTAACACCACCAATACACACCCACCTACATAAGTGCACATAGCCACTAGAGACAGGAAAATACACCTCCTCTAATGATTATTTCCTTCATTGGAGTACGTCTCTCCTCTAATTTGCATAGCTAAGCATCCAGAAACATATATAAAGGTATTCATTCCCTTAATGGAGCTCAATACTGGTTGGGTTGTTCCTATAGCCAAATGCTTTTTCACATATGTGCAACATGATAATAGTTTTTTGTTGTGTTATTTTATAAGTATTTATTTACGTCTTGTTGGAAAAGAGTGAATTTTTTTATTGAAGTGATACAAGATAATAGTTTTGGTATTGAATGAATATTCTTTTTATTCGCTCCATATTTCGTATTTATCGATCTCTATATTCAATGGACATTGTGTGAAATATTAGTCATAGTAGGATATAGTAGCTAAATATTACCTCACAATCAATAAATTTGGCTTAGTATGCAAGAAAATAGTGTAAAAAAGAATTCTGGAAAACAAATGATCAAAAACCAGTCACAAATGATCAAAAACTAGTAACAAATGATCAAAAACCAGTGACACAAATGATCAAATAACATGTTTATTATAATTTTCCAACCCATAAATGAGTTTTGAATACATTTATATAGAATTTGGAATAATTTGTTAGCCTTTGGAGGCAACTACAAGTGGATAGCTTACATTGGACCTCAATCCCCCCTAGGTTGACCAATAGGCTACCAAATCACCCCAAACAAGTATGAATTGTCCATGTGAACGTTGGGTAGGCATGGGAAGACATAAATGAGGGTCACACATGTGGTGTATAATATTTGGTGGAGGTTAGGTGGCCAAGGATAGGCCAAAACATCCAAGAAAAGGGGAAAATGTCCACATACATTGCATGGGTGCCTTAAGTCAAAGACAATTTCCTTAAAACAAGAAAATAGGGCGCCTTTGCTCAAGAGGTGGTAATAAATGTTGGAGGTGGCCATAAGTATGGTGCCCAACAACTATTTTTACCATATTTTGGCCCATAAGTGATGGATTGTTCATGATTAGCCCCAACTAACTTCTAACAACCTTGGATTGTCATCATTAACCTTATTTTGGACCAGTTAATCAAAAATTTGATGTATGAGTAGGGTCCTAAGGTGTAATAATGTTCTAACACCCCCCCATAAGCTAGACTTATGTATCCAAAACAAAATATAAGGCCTTGGCAACTAGGGCTCAAGTCACCTTTTACAACATTTTTTATTAGTCCATGTAACCAAGGTAAGGAGGAAAACCACATGGGAAATAAAACCTCCCCTCAAAAAATAGACATGAAACATATATGGAAAATATACCAGTATTCACCATGCATCACTCACCCCAAGGAGTGATCTAAGGTAAGTTAAGGTCTTCTCAGTGAAACTCTTGGTTAAGATATCAACAGTTTGCTCAGCAGAAGGGAAATACTATAAGGCAATAATCTGGTCATGCACCAAGCCTCGAATGTAGTGCATGTGGATCTCTATGTGCTTGGTCCTCTGCCTCTATACTAGATCAGTGGATATTTTTATTGTACTTTGATTATCACACCAAATGACTATGGGTGAATCAGACACAAGTCCAAACTCTCCAAGAATGCCTTGCAACCACACACATTGTGTAGCTGCATTCAATGCTCTCTTGTATTCGGCCTTAGCTAAATATAAGGAGATGGTGTGATTCTTCTTTATAGACCATCAAATGGGACCATGTGCAAGCATAAACACATAACCAGAAGTAGACTTCTGATTAGTGCTATCTCCATCCCAATTAGAATCAGTAAAACCAACTAGTTCAAGTGATGAACCAACTGCATAACGTATCCCAAACTACTTGGTACCTTGCACATAATGCAGGATACTTTTGGGAGCCTTCCACTGGAACTCATGAGCCTCTTTCATGTTCCTTTCGATAGCTCCTACAGCATAAGACAAATCTGTTCGAGAGTGTGTGAGATACATCAAGCTCCCAACTAGTTGTCTATACAGTGAAATATCAACCAATGGTGAAGAACCCCACTCATGGGATCCTGAAAGGAATTGGAACTTAGAAGCCTTGAATTCAGACATTTTGAACTTCTGAAGCATATCTTGATTGATAAATAGTGATCCCATCAATAGTTTGATCAATATCCAAACCTAGAAATTGTTTCAACAATCCTAGATCTGACATGGCAAATGCACTATGCAATACAGCTTTAACTGAGCCTAGTTATTTGATGCAACTACCAATCATAAATATATAATCAACATACAATACAATAATCAAAATCAAATCACTAATATGTTGCATGTAAAAAATTGGATCAGATTTACATCTCTCAAACCTTTGTGAGAACATAAAATTGTTCATATTGGCATACCAAGCTCTAGGAGCTTGCTTGAGACCATAGAGGGACTTATTCAACCTGCAAACAAGTGTGATATCTACAATGAAGCCTTCAGGATGTTTCATATATATCTCTTCATCAATATCCCCATGAATAAATGCACTCTTCACATCCATGTGATGAACCTCCCATCTCTTGGAAGATGCAAAGGCTAAAACTAGCCTAATTGATTCCATTGTTGCCACATGTGCGAATGTCTCTGTGTAGTCCACTCCATGGAACAGAGAGAATCATGTATCCACCAACATAGAATTATACTTCATATCATAACCATCAAAGGCCATTTTGGTCTTATACACCCACTTGCATTGCACTAGTTTCCTCTTGGAAGGGAGAGGGACCAAATCCCAAGTTTCATTGTCATGGAGGGAGTTCATCTCTTCTTGCATGGTTTTTTTCCATATTGGATATTTTGATGCTTCTTCATATTATTTTGGATCATATCCAAAATCAAGAAAACATATCCCATGAATATCTAGATCACAAGAAGACAATGCATTGTGAAACTGTGATCTAGTCTTCCTAGGATCTTGTGGATCAACTGCAAGCTCACCAACATCGTGTATGGTTTTCTCAACCCACTTGGGCCTTGTATGAGGTTCATGATATGCATGCATGTCATAATATTCATCCTCAATATCATAATCAGAAATACCAGAGAAAGAACGATCACTTACATCCTCTTCAAGCAGGGGGTTTGAGCATTCCCTTTCTACTTGTTATGTTGCATGCATGGGCTCTTCTTCAAACTGAACACTCATCTCAATTAAATTTTTATGATATGAGGGGTCAAAGAGATTGTATACTTTTTCATATTATTCATATCCAACCATGATGGACTCCTTTCTTTGTGGCTGCAACGCCTTTCTCTTCTCAGGAGGTATTCTAGCCCATGCTCTTGAGCCAAACACCCTAAATTGATACAGATTTGGATTGTGTCCCATCCAAGCATCAAATAGAGTCATGACTGTTGGTATAATTTATTTCTATTAAATATTCAACCAATATTTAATTTATCGATCGAGGTTTGTACACTTAGAGTTGTCACAAAATATATGTTGATGTAGAAGGGAGACTAAGGTGTTGTCTATGCAGATCCTAGAGATGTTAATAATGAAAAGATTTAAATATATTTCAAAATGAAAAACCGAGTCAAACTTAAAAGTATAAACTATCAAACATATTAGACCTAACCTAACAACTTGAACAAATTGCAATGATAACTATCAATTCAAACCTATGATATTCTAACCTATAAACAAGAACTGAGATTACAAAATACAAGGAAAGTACTAGTCTAGGAAGTAGTACTTTGACTGAAAACAAACTATTCCATGGAAGTTAAAACTATTAAACAATCATTCAAACCTTAATCTAGAAATTGAAATAGACTAACCTATTGTTCGAAACCAAATATTCAACTATGAAGCAAGTTCAAAAACCTAACTACAAAACAATTCAATTTACAAACTAACTACCCAGAAACAAGAAACCATACTAACTTGAGAAACCAAACTAGCTAATTCAACATCTAACTAGGAATTCACAAAAGAAAGATGAAATACTATTCTAGGGTTTAAGTATTCATCAACAACAATGAATGATTCATAAACAAACCTACCTAATTCCAATCTTCTTGAAGAATTGTATCAAAGTGACTTACAAATGCTACGGAGATGCAAAATGGAAATAAATCTAACTTAACTTCTACGAAAATATGGAAACTGAAAATAGACCAATTACAAGAGAATTTAAACATTGTCACTATTACTCATCCATAAGCAAATGATATTTAAGAACCTAGTTACAATACTTGGAATGAAATACTATTTTATCAAGACACAAATTCTAAGTTGTTTTATCTCTAATAACTATTTCAAAAACAAAACATGCAATGCCTATCTAACAAACTCGTGCAAATGCCTATCAACTTCTACCAAGTCTTCAAGCTATTCTATGAAACATCAAACACCAAAAAGTAATCTGAACGTGGAGTTTAAGAAGACCTAAAGCTAATCCAAATGACTAAAAACAATTTCAACTTGTGAGCAAAGCTACAGCAGAAACAAAGTACTACTACAGTAAATCAAACTATTCTAACTAACCATAAAAGATGATGCAAACTAACCTAAAGTTGAGAAGCAAATCTACACTAGTTAAGACTGATCTTTTAATTGAAAATCATAACAATAAATTAGAACTACTGCATCTAAATAAGATTCAAAGAAGACTTACTAAATTTCAATTTTAATTGATTCTATTCTATTACACCTACTGAAATAAAATGACTAGATTAACAATGGAATCAACAAAGTCTAAAACAATAACATGCTATGTAAATAGAGATAAAAGACTAATTATAAATTCAAATGTGAAATGGAAATGAAATGTTGAACCTATTTCAGAAATGAGATGAACTGATAATGGATAAAAACATATGATAACATGTTAAGAAAACTTATACTAATCTAGGTTCTAAGCATGAAAACTAATGAAAGCAAATTACAAGCTACCTATACTATGAGCCAAAAGACAACTACACTATTCTACACTTGAATCAGAAACTATTTCGTATCTGCACAGTAAAATCGAATTTAAGTGGAAGTGGATTTCATCATAACTATAACTGAAATAATTGATCTATGTATTAATATGAAATTAAGTATGAAATACTAAAGATGGATTCGAATCCCAACTAGTTACAGAACACAATAAAATACTGGAAAATTAATCCACACCCTAGCTAACTACATATGCATAAATAAGATACTGAAAATGTTGGAAATGAATTAAAATTCTGTCTAATTACGAATGGGATGATGAAAGACAGTCTGAATGAAAGTGCAAATGACCATTCGTATGAATACTAAGGATGAAAACTACATGTAAACAGAAAAAGATTGCATTTTATGAACAACTGAAACAACACCTATAGGAAAACGATTTTAAACATTAAGAACTAAAATTACTTATCTGCAAAAACGAAAGGAAATCATGAGATATGCACAAATGGAACCACTGTTGTTGAGGGGCCCTTCTCAAGTAACAAGGGTTGTTCCTAATCTACTCAGTCACCAACCATTAAACAAAAGAAAAAACTAGAAATTGAAACTGAGCTTTTGTATTAAACTGGAAGCAAAGTTTACAAAACATTTTTCACTATATTCTTCACAACCCTGGGCGTCTTTATATAATGATTGTAATGGAGAGAAGGTCGACTCTTTCAGTGGTCAACCTCTCTAAAAATAGAGGGCCTTCAATGCTGAAAAACAACCCCATTGATGAACAGGAACAAACTCAGAAAACGGCCAACCACGTTTTCTGGGCAATTTGGTTTCAAAGAATCACGGACTGCTCCCAAATGGATTTGAATTTCCACAAAATTCTTCATGAGGACCTAAATAGGCCTATTCTGCACAAAAAAACCATGTGCCGGAATTTAGAATTCCGCCTTCATTTTCCCGGAAAACGAGCCCGAAATTCGTTTCCTATTACAAACACGTTTTTGACATAATTGATGCTAGGTTGTTGGCCATATTGATTACTGGATGCTTAGCAAGTTATGAGATGAATCTTTGCAGGTATAAGCTCATGAACCATGTTTGCCAGGTGGGCAACAAAACCCACATCTTTATTTGTGTCTTCAATGCTCCCAAGTATGCTAAAAAATGATTTATGGGGTGTGAACGAAAGGCTGAATGGACGTCCGAATGCGAATGAGCATCCATATGAATGTCCACATGAAAACCACAGCCTGGAAAATCAAGACTATATGCCCAACAAGTATATAAGTGTTAAGTTAATATTAATTAGCCATAAAAAGATGATAATCAATTGAAATTCATAAGAGATTTAAATGTGTTTGTACCTGATTCCGTATGGAGGTCTGAACGATGAGAAATATGACTTGATGCATAAAAAATGGCAAAATGATGTAACCATAGCATGATCAATGATCCAAAAAGATGACAAAATTGGGCATCAACAATGCCTTCCAAGGATTTGTGTGGTTCTATGTTCTCAACATATGCAACACAATTTATGGCTTCAACCCATAGTTTAGGAGACAAAGACTTAGCCTCCATCATGCATGTAGCCATCTCCTTCAATGCTCTATTCTTGCACTCTGCAACACCATTATGCTGGGGTCTGTAAGGCACATAATGTTTCATTTGAATTCCATCTTATTCACATAGATGATGCAGGTCCTTATTCACATATTCTATTCCATTATTAGTCCTCAAGACCTTCATCTTCCTTCCACTGAAGTTCTCCACATACACTTTGAAACTTTGAAACTTTGGAAGACTTCATATTTTTGCTTGAGAAAGAACACCAACAATATCTTGAAAAATCATCCATGAAAGTTAAGACATACTTCTTTGAGTTTCCATAGGAGTGTGTAGGAAGAGGTCCTATCACATCTTAATGGACCAAACCAATAGGTTAATCATCTCTTCTTGCCTTCCCCTTCTCATACTTGCGCTCGCATTGCTTCCCAATGATGCAACCTTTGCAAGTGCCTTTGGAAAATCTAATGGTTGGAAGCCCTTAGTCCTTCAACACCTTCTTTGCTCAATGCTTGAATATATATGTAGTTGAGGTGTCCAAACATCTCATGCCAAAGTTTTTTTACTTCATTAGCATGTGACAGAAGTGCATTTGGAGAGGAGTACTCAAGAAAGTGAGAAAACTTTTACACTCTTGAATCATGATCTGCAACACCAACTGCTACCACTTTGCTAGTAGAAATTTCAGAAATTTCCACATCATCTTGAGTGAAGACCACTCTCTTGGCCGAACCAGTGTGGGTCATTTGGTAAGAAGAGAGGATATTTCCTGCGATATCTGGCACATACATGTTAGGATATTTTTGACACTTAGGAGTTAGTTAAGTTCAACTTGGTCTAATATATCCGTTAGGTAGGCATTTGTATATATGTAATCCGACGGTTCAACTTCTCTCGATCTTAGCGGCACTTGATCCGTGGCTTAACACCCGATTGGTCCATGATCTCTCTTTAAAGAGCATGGAGGGTCACTTGTCGGATGATCCATTGTTGAGAGAAGCTCATGTAATATTTTTCTTCTACATAATAAATTGCTTCGTAGAAGTTATTTGGCCGGTGCCATGGACTGTTTCCCTCTAGGACGGCTTTAACCATGTCAAATATCTAGTGTACTCATCTATGATCTTTTGTGTGTGAGCGGTGTCCTTGGTGTTCGGTCTCTATGGATGTACCTGATATTTATCCTACAACAGTTACTTCTTCAGATGATGATTATAGCGAGGATGAAAATCCTCCTCCGCCTACTCAACCTCCTCCAGCACCAGCTTCACAGCTTCCTAAATGGGTCCGTTCTACTAGATAAGCTACAGGTGATCTTGTTGGTGATCCTACAGATCGGCATCATACTCGCTCTCAGTTTCAGCGAGCCTCATTACTTCTGGCTCAAGTTCCAGAAAACTATGATCCAGAGACATTTAAAGAAGCTTCTGGCCATCCAGATTGGGATGCAGTAATGGATGAAGAATACAACTCCTTAACGACAAATAACACTTGGGATCTTGTTCCTCTTCCCAAAGGCAGAAAACTTGTCAGATGTAAGTGGGTTTACAGAACCAAATATGGACCAGATGGAAGTATTGACAAACATAAGGCAAGACTAGTTGCTAAAGGATTCTCTCAAGTTGAAGGCATAGACTGCACAGAAACCTTTGCACCCGTAGCCAAAATGAATTCCATCCGCCTTGTTCTTTCCCTTGCTGCATTCTTTCATTGGGAAGTCCATCAGATGGATGTTAAATCTACCTTCTTGCATGGGAATTTGCAAGAAGAAATCTACATGGAACAACCTCCATGTTACAATCAATCTGACTCAAGCCTTGTTTTCCGCCTCAAGAAATCTCTCTATGGCCTTAAGAAATCCCCTTGGTCCTGGTATGCTAAAATGGACATGTTTCTTCTAGATACTGGTTTTTCTAGATGCCATTCTGATTCAAATGTCTATACCAAGAAATTCAATGACCATCTCATAATCCTAGTCCTTTATGTTGATGACCTAATCCTTACTGGTAGTGACCCCAAACTTATCCACCATGTGAAGTCAAGTTTTAAACAACAGTTTTAAATGACAGACCTTGGACACTTGCACTATTTTCTTGGCCTCCAAGTCTTGCAAACCCAGAAAGGTATCTCCCTTTCCTAGTCTAAGTATGCCTGTGATCTTCTCCTCCGCTTTCACATGGAAGATTGCAAACCAGCTCCCTCTCCTTTCCAGTTTGGAGTCAAACTTTCTACCACTTGTTCAACACCTAAAGTAGATGCTACTTTGTACCGTCATCTTGTTGGTAGCCTCTTGTACTTAACTCACACATGTCTTGACCTTTCCTTTGCTGTTGGTCTTGTTGCACGATATATGCAATGCCCTCATGAAAGTCATTGGAAAGCAGCAAAAAAAATCCTTCGGTATGTTTGAGGTACAGTTCAGTTCAGGATACATTATAGTTCAGGGGGGACTCCTTCTTTAGTTGGTTACACTGATTCCGATTGGGCTGGTGACCCTCATGATCAGAATTCCACTGCAGGATATGTATTCACTCTAGATTCAGGACCTATTTCTTGGGCTTCTAAGAAAAAAAGTGCACTTGCTCTTCCTTCAACCGAAGCTAAGTACCGTGCAGCTGTTTGTGCTAGCCAGGAAGCTATGTGGCTTCATCAGATCCTTTCAGAGTTTGGGTTCCAACAGCAGCATCCGACTACACTATGGTGTGACAATCAGAGTGCCATTCAATTAGCCAAAGATCTAGTCCAACATCAGCGCAGCAAACACATTGAACTTCACATGCACTTCATTAGAAAGCTCCTCCAGGATCATGTTCTTGAAGTGCGATATTTCCAAACAAATGATCAAGTTGCAGACATTTTCACCAAGTCTCTTACAGAAGCAAAGTTTTCCAAACTTCAAACTATGTTAGGAGTATAGGAAGTTGTCATTAAGGGGGGATAGGCTTTAATGCCTCCTTCCTTCTCCTAATTTTGTGTCACCTTTGTAAATCCTTTAATCCTATCCCAAGTTGTTCTTAAGGGGGGATGTTAGGATATTTTTGACACTTAGGATTTAGTTAAGTTCAACTTGGTCTAATATATCCGTTAGGTAGGCATTTGTATATATGTAATATGACGGTCACGATATAAAGTGATCCGACGGTTCAACTTCTCTCGATCTTAACGGCACTTGATCCGTGGCTTGACACCCGATTGGTCCATGATCTCTATTTAAAAAGCATGGAGGGTCACTTTCCGGATGATCCATTGTTGAGAGAAGGTCATGTAATATTTTTATTCTGCATAATAAATTGCTCCGTAGAAGCTATTTGGCCGGGGTCATGGACTGTTTCCCTCTAGTAGGGTTTTAACCACATCCAACATCTAGTGTACTGATCTATGATCTTTTGTGTGTGAGCGGTGTCCTTGGTGTTCGGTCTCTGTGGATGTACCTTTTATTCAGACAATACAGTACATTACTGAAGTACCCATTTCTAAATTGATCTTCCCAATGCCTCTAGCTGGGATTTATGAATCATCTCCCATGAGAACATGTCATGATGGCATGGATTAATCAGCAAATATGATGGTTGTCATCGAGATTTATCCAAACTGGCCAATATGTCAGGTTTACTGTCAGGAGAAGCAGTCAAATCAGAAGATCGGAAGTAGGATAGGTGGCAATGAATCAATGGTTGGAATTTATCTAATGCGATGGGACAGGCAGATACAGGAGTTAGAGGGAGTAAAAGTGTAGTTAGTGCACTTTGGGTGAACTTGAGATGCACACTCCTAGGCATTATGCTAGATACATGGGATATGTGGATATGAGTATCCGACATGAGACATGTCGATCTTGGAAACAAGGCAAGGGCGACATGTTCTATATGAGTGTGTGTTTTTAAAAAATTACAAATACATAAATATCCAATTTGTTTTAGAAATTAGAATATTTACAAAATATTGATACCAACTACTTCAATGATGATCAATCCCTCGGTGAATATGGCACAATAGATACACAGGTCATTTCAAGCGGTTGGGACCAGGTTTAATCCCTCAACGACTTTGGTGGAATATTTAACCCCACCACCCTCGGCTTCTTGGCCAAAGGAATATTGCTAAAGTATTGTTTGCAAGAATAGTATCCACGCAGTGAACATAAGATGCAACTTGTTCTGAAAATAAATAAAATTACTTGTGCCAACTATGGAACATAATGCCCTGAAAAGAACAATAAATCACAGCAAGTATCAGTTATGAGGTGATTGAGGCCTTGGTTCATCATCCCTGGGAAAAAACAACATCTCATTTATTTTATAGTTAAGATTCCATGAAACCCAAACCAACATCCACGATAACAAAAGCTAATTAAACTTTAGGAAAAAAGGACATAATGATGTAAGTTAGTTATTCCTTGCATCACAAACAATGTTGCATATTGACATCCTAATTTCACCGTTTTGTAGCAGCAAAAGAAAAAATTATGAGAACAACTAATTTTATGACAGTCGTATGGTTTCATTACTTTGTTATGTTTAGTTGTTTGCGTCCACAATTTAGGTAACCATCATTTGCATCATTCCTTTTCCTGTCAAAAATCATGTATTTTATACTACAAGCCTGTAAATATTTAGACGTAAACATTGTAAATATTCAGACTCTACTTGTTACAATAATTATTTTACAGAAATTGGCTCTCACAAGGAAGTGGGCATTACTAACATTTTTAGTTCATTTGCCAAACAACCACGGAAATCAAACTTCTAGTTTTCCGTTACCATCCATTACCAATAAGTCCTTTTACTTGGGAGGGAAGGAAACTTGGTTTTGGTTTCGGTGATTGAAGTATGAATACCATCCCAGGTGAAGGCCTGTGGCATTATAATTGAAGTTATTTTTGGGCATGCATAGACTGACTGCATGCTAATTAGTGATTGAGACCCAGATCACCCAATTATCAAGTGAAGTATTTAGTTGACATTGGGTAGACAACCCTTCTACCAGTTACTTATCTTCCCTGTTCCCAAAACCAAAAAGAAGATCCATACTGCATCTATGACGAATGCAATGCACTAAAGATGCACCTGCTAAGAAAGTATTTTCAAGTAACAGATCAATCAATTTGACTAGTTTCAGAGAATCACTAACCTGCATAGCTCTCACCGGCTATATAGAAGTCCCTGTATTTGTATTGGGGAAATCTTTCCAGCTAGTTGATTAAGAAAACATATGAATCCTCAGCTGCATCCTTGCCATTAATGTGCTCCTTAACACATTTGAAAAACATTCATTTTTATGGGATTGAGCTTCCGAAGGGAGCGAGAAGGAAGCGAGCTTCGGAAGCGGGAGCGAGGGGTGGGTGGGTGCTCCCACACGACATAGTTCAACAAGATGGCACGAATTCACTCAATAGGATACTCTTACCATGATTTCAAGATAATTTTATATGTGATGTCAAAAGCAATGCCATGAAATACTAGAGCTTTCTATAACAGAAGGTTTCTTGTAAAAGAAATAACCTTTCTTATGGAAACCACTTAGCCTGTAAAATTATAAGTAGAGGATATGTGGAAGGTATCTGGCTCATTTGAGAGCTTCCTTAAAAATGGTATGTAGAGAAACAAGGACTAGCAAGTAAATTCTTCTTTTCAGAATTCTGAGAGATGTTTTTGTTATTTATACTGGCTACTCTACATATGGAATTTAAGATAAGGAACAATATATTTTGTCATTCTTTGAATGATTTTTCCTAAGATACCATTTCCATATTTGGAGAACACGTCAACAACACAAATCAATATAAAATATTTCATAAAGAGTTAAATTTTTATCTTTATCCTTCAAGTCCAACTATTTTATATTCAGCTCAAAGAATGTTTAATCAAGGCATAGTAAAAAAGCTAATCACCACCTAAACTACCTTATAGACCTTTCAAGAAAAAAAAGAATATAAATGTAAAATTACTATCTTCACTGATTTCAATGTGTCATGTCCCAAAATTTTGCATTGGGTCACAATGGCCTAAGCCCCTTGGCCATACTCATGATAGTTTGTCAAATTGATGTTAACGGTCAAATAATTGCCAAGACTGATGTCCAAGTTATTAGTAATGTGAAATTAGATCCAAATGGACAAGGTGGGTCACATTAAGAGAAATTCCAAATTCAAAGTTTGTAATATACCCATCCAAATGAACTGTCATGGAGGAAAATTACTAATTCCCTAGGTTGGGGGTGGAAGCATTAAAAGTTGGGATAAGGGAGATACAAGATCCAAAGTGACCTTAGACTTACTAATTTACATTAAATGGGTCAAATAAATAATAACTAAAAGAAAACAAGGTGGCATTGGATCATGAGGGCACATAAGAGGTTGTGGGACCCCCATGTGGTAAGATTCCCCACTACACTTGGCATGATTCTCTCCCCAATTCAAATTCAAGATGAAGGGTAACATACTTGGGGGAGTTTAAGAGCTATTATTCATGGCATGAGTCATGCAAGGTCGAATTGGAATGGAATAATGACTCCCATGGAAGAGTAAGAGGCATCTTAGAAGAATTTTGACATTTGGGCTAGATTCCCTAGCTCTATGACAACAATGATGAAGATGCTATGACACCTATGACACAAATCAGACCTGAATGCTGAAATATGACATATATGACATGTCAGGGATAAAAATAGCCTCCAACAAGGCGCAAAAGGGAGTTAGAGCAGCCAAAGAGTCACTCATTCGAAATGAGGGAAGATGGAGACTAGGAATTGTGGACAAGTAGCACACATTGGAATCTCTTCTCAACTTGAGTTGGAATCAATCTTTTGGAAGGAATTCAACCCATGGAGGACTTGATAATTTTATAAAAAACAAGAAAAAAGAATGAGAGTATCTTTTGATCATTTTTTATTTGCATCTTTGCAATTTGGAGAGCTTCTAGCTTGTCCATGCTAGTGGAGTGTTTACTCTACTTGCCTTAGTACCAATTTCGAGGGTGAAAGATTCCCATCCTAATTGGAAATTGGAGAGGCCATTCAGAACTTCATTTGTATCTACAATGGATTTATTATTTGTAGGTTGAATCTACATGGCAGCTCATGGTTCTTTCTTCTACAACTTGTTCTCATCTCTATCACACATTTCCTTGCATATTTTGGCTCTTGGAGGAATTGTGACTTTGGTGAGATGTTGATCTCTTTGTGAGAGTCCAAGAATCTCCATTTATTTGTATTTTGATATATATACTCTGTATGTTATTCTCATAAAACTCTCGGGTCGAAATACCAAGTGAAACTATGTAAAAATATCAAACAATGCATAAATGGTGCCATTTTCCCTATATCTTGTTGTTGGAGCTTGAAGATGCTTTATTTCGACTTGTATCAGTCCATATATGTGATTTTGTTGACGTATGGAGTGTCATTAATGTTCTAAATAAGTTTCATTAACATTTCACAAGTCCTTGGAACCTAAATTTTGAATTTCATAACACGTGGTGAAGTTTACTAGCATTTCCCCCTATGTGAAGACATGAATACAAATATCTGATTTATGGGAGTTGCAGAAGCCTATATAAACTAATTTATGATGAATTGGGGAGATCATTTAATTACTTTATCATTACCATTCCTTTTTTCTGAAATTTTGGAAGTTATTACAGAATTTGGAAAGCCATCTTTGTCCCCTACCCTTGGGGATTTTGAACCTCGAATTTACTAGTAAAATTCCCCAACTTCTCCTGAAGTTAAATGAATGTTGCAGAAGTATTCTGATAGTGTCTAAGAACCCATGAGTTTAATATTTATGTATTAATACCATTCATATACATTCAGACTCAATTCTAAATTCTAAGGAGTCTTTTGGAGCCATCTACCCTTGAGGGTTTCAACATAGATTTTCCTAGTAATTGTGCCTTTCATATTCTAATTGTAAATGCAAGTTGCTGAAGTATTTTTAAAGTGTACAAGAATATAATATCTTATTTAATGTGTCCAAATACATCTCAATCCACTCCATACACCATTTCAAAATATTTGGGATCATTTGGGACAGTTTGGGGCTTTACTAGTCCAAGTTTTGAAAATTGACTAAATTGGGAAAAATATAAAATTGGGTACATTATAGTGGTCTCAGAGCATGGTTCTTGCACCTGTGAATTAATATCATACATTGAAGAATAATTTTCAGCCATGTCTTACTATTATTATGAATCCTATGAGTACAATGCTTATGAGCAGTATGCAGATGATTGTGAGCAATATGAAAGAGAATGTGAATGGTATGAGGAAAATGTGCCACCATGCAAAACTTCTTACAATTTCATGAGGAATGAAGATTATTATTATGAACCTATGTATGATAAATATGAGTGTGTCACACTACCAAAGGATAATTCTATGAATGAGTTACAAATATGGAGAGCAACATATAAAACCTTGCCCCAACAATATCAGGCTTATCTTAAGTTGTATAAGGAAAATACAAAAAAGGCCCCTCCTTTCAAAGACTTTGTTGATTGGGTGTTTTCAAATAAGCCCAAAAATGAGGATGCGGTGTTAGTAAAGAAAGGTTTATTCCATTCTTGTAAAAGACCTTGGAGAGAAAATCATATGTGTGTGAGTGAAAAGAGCAATGAAATATATGAAGCTTTAGGGAATGCATATATTTCCTTCTTGAAGAGAGTTTTTGGTTTTTATTCAGAAAAAGATTCCAAATATGAAGAGACATCACATGAGCATGAAGAATAATCTATCGAAAATATTGAAGATCATTTTGAGACACATTCTACCTTGGACATGACTCAAAGAGCATCTACTTATGGATGCTTGAACTATGAAGGAGTACCTATTGATGGGTGCTCACACCTCTATGTTGGTGACATAGAGATCACTTTTGAAATTGTTGCTGCAAGCCAAACTTCCATTAAGCATGAAAATGAAGACCTTGTAGCGGTTGAAGAAGAAACAAGACCAACTTCCCCATCACCACTTGAGCTTCATGAAGTTGGTCCAAGTAAGAAGGAAGAAGATGAAGAGGTTCATTTGCAAGAGCCTCTTTTTCTTGAAGGTTCATTAAAGATAAATGAAAAGAAGATCAAAGATACCCTTAGCATGCTCCATGACACTCAAGCATTAGTGTCAAATTCTTGTTGGAAAGTTTCTTTATTGAAGGATCCATCCTTACTTGAAGACATGGAGAAGATTCAAAGAGCAATGTGCAACATCAAAGGTAATTTTATGTCTTTGATTTTTTATAGGAACAATTTAGTTGAGTTTAATGAATTGTTACATGATGCATACTTGAAGAATAATGAGTATATTAATAAACTCAAAATTCAAAATGAACAACTTCTTGAAAGGTTGTAATATACTTGTTCTTCCTCCTAGGTTTCAAATTTTCAGATGGTAGATTGAATGAAGGATTCTCATGACATGGTAGATCATGAGAAACATGAAAATTTGCATGTGCTTGATGTGTTTGAAGATGAGATTTATGAGATCCAAGCACTTGATGTGGTGGAAGAGGAACTTGAGTTTCCTCTTGGAAATGGTTACACATTTTTTGAAGAAGTTGATTCCACTACCTTGGAACCAACCTATGAGGAAAGTTATGCACTTTTAAGGGAGGTTCATGGTCCTACCCTTATGGAGCATTCACATGACGACACTTCTGCACTTTCTGATCATTTGGGTGAGTTTGTTCATTCTCCTACATCCTACACTTCCATATTTTGCAGCATTCATCCTAATGAAGTATGGGTGAATGTGAAGAACTTGCAACAATTAATTAATGAGAATACACGAGATAGTAGAAATAACAAAACTCAGAATTGCTTTATTGATCGCAAGCCACTTCAAGGGGGAAACCTCCTTTGATCAAGCTCAATACAAATAACTTCACGATACCTTCATTGGCCTCAACACACACTTATATACTAAGTCTATGCACAATACTATGGTTCAATACCATGGGACATATAATACTACGGGACGACTTACAAAGCATATGCGTCCAATACTATGGGTCAATACCCTGGGCTAATACAAACTATGGACCAACAAATACTACAGGATGAATTACAAAGCATATGCGTCCAACAACAATATACTAACAAAGTAAAGAGAAGGGTTGACACGGGTTCCTAACATCCCCTCTCCCTTAGAAAAAGCTTTGTCCTCAAAGCTTTAGATGTGGAAATTGATGCAGAATATGAAGGAGTGGTTCCCCTGTAGCATCCTCAGGTTTCATTCTGGGCCACTGACGCCTTTTGAGTTTCAGGGAGGATTGCTTGTAAGGTTGTAGATGAAGAAGAACCATATCAGCTGCATGAAAAGTGCGCTCAGAACGGTGTTGATCGGCTTGTTGTTTCAGTTGAATTCTTGCCATGTGAAGATTGTCTTGCAGAATGAGAAGAATCTGATCGCGGTTTCGAAGAACCGAATCAATTTCCTGAACTGGGGAGCTCCTGAGGGTGTATGGAAGAATAAATCGAGGTTCCTGTCCATAAGCTGCTTCATATGGTGTCCTTTTAGATGTGGTATTGTACCACTGGAACACTTCTAGGAAATTAATAGAAATAGTTGTCCAAATCTGTGTAGGAATGGGAAAGGGTTCGAGCAGTCCCGAAAGGAGTGTTGTTTCACCCTTATTGACCAGGAAAGTATCACAGTCAACCACCATCTGTTGAAGTGTCATTTTCAATCCCTGCCAAAAGAAGTTACATTGTTCCCGGTCATACGTTTTGAGGAACCCAGAGAACCCTACTGATGAAGAAGCATGGAATTCATAGAAGAGATAGCCCTGTTGAACAGATTGCAACCAATTTGGAACAAGCAAAGAAATAGCTGTAAGAGAAACTGGGTCATCAATGTGCGAGAAGGATCATCTGCCACCATATTGTCCTTACCCTTCTTGTAAGTGATTGCATAAGCAGAACCCATGAGTTGGATAACCCATTTCAGGTGTTCTGGGGAGGAGACCTGTTGTTCTAGGAAATTTTCCAGACTCTGGAGACCAGTCTTGATGCAAAAATAATTCCCTAATAGGTATGGATGCCACTTCTGTATTGCATAAAAAATAGCCATCATTTCTTGTTGAGATGTAGATGCGGCTAAATTCTTACCAGAAAGGTCTCTTGAAGGCGACAAGCCCACTGGTTCAGCAAAGACACCTGCATATCTATCCAAGGAAGTAGTGGAGACCATTGATGGGTGCATATGAATGGAATGGAGTTGAGCGATGACACCATGTGAATTCTTCTTAAGGATCTTTTGTAGGAGATTTGAACTTATGATGCGGAGAGACCCTCGTTGTAAGCCCATAAATTTGTGTTGTTTCCCATTGACCGAAAACTGCATCCAAAGTTCAACAAAATCCCATAAGATGGGGCCAAGTGTTCGTAACCATTGAACGCCCAAAACCACATCACATCCACCTAGGGACAATGAAAACATGTTAGAGCGCAGGTTATAATATTCCAGAGAGATATGCACATTGTGACACTTCCCCTTGCAAGGTAAGTTGCCCCCATTGGCAACCATGACTTCAAAGTTGGAACAAAGACAGACAAAACAATCAACATGTTTGGCGATCCGAGGGTCAATGAAGTTATGAGTGCTACCGGATTCAATGAGTACTATAAGAGGAAGCTTCTTGAAGTAACCCCTGACCCGCATTGTTTGGGGGGTGGTGACACCGGATAAAGCATGGAGAGATATCTCTGGTTGGTCGTCCTGAGATGGGGGGTTAATAGGCGGCTTCTGAATGTCGACCTGGTCATCCATTGTATCTGGAGCTTCTTCACCAATTTTAGAGGCAGGCGAAGAATCCATATCCAAGATATAGAGCTTTTGCTAAACACATTTATGTCTCTGAGTGAATTTCTCATCACAATTATAGCGAATCCCTTTTTCTCTGCCTGCCTGCATCTCTGTTTCAGACAAATGCTTAATAGGAGTTGGTCGAGAAGCTGGTGGTATGGGAGGTCGTTAAGAACCCATATTTTGGAAGGGAACAAAAGTGGGTTTGGAGCACTGTTGGGCTGCAATCTTGTATTCTACCAACTTAGCCAACCCCAGGGCTTCCATCATTGTGTTGGGACAGAACATTTTAACCTCTGAGCGGATTTCATCCTTAAGACCACTGATAAAACAACTCCTATAGAATTCATCAGACAATCCTTCTTCGTGATTGGCTAGTTGCTCAAATTTTGTCCGATACTCTCTCACAGTGCCAATTTGGAAAAGTTTAGTGAGGGATCCTGTGAAGTCATAAAAAGCACTAGGACCAAATCCTTGCAAAAGGAGCTAGCAAAAATCTGGCCATTTTGGCTCTTCATGAGCCTTGATGTACCAACGGTACCATTGAAGAGCTTCCTGTTCCAAATGAAATGATGCAAGTGGAACTTTGTTGACATCAAAAGTATTATGCAGACTAAAATAATGTTATTCACGATAGATCCATCTAGTCGGATCAGTACCATTGAAGAGAGGAAAATCAAGCTTCGGACCACGGAAATTGATAGAAGGAGAGAACCCAATGTTTGATGAAGACTCGGACTGTCGTTTGTTGTTCATGGATGAATGCTCAAGATGGAGGCCGAGAAATGTTTCATCGAGATCCTGGAGTTTGGTTTGGATGGATGCAAGTGCTTCCTCCATGGTTTTTGCTCCTTCGCGGGTGAAAACCATAACCAGGAGTTTTTTTTTTTTGGGGGGGGGGGAATGGATAGAAAAACACAAACAAAAGCTTATTTAGTAAAAGGAAATTTGGATTTGGGAAAAACTCTGATGGGTAATTGGGGTTTGACTAGGTTTTGGACACTTTTGAATGGACAGGGAAGCAGAAAATGAGGATTTCAGAAGCGGGGTGAAAGAATGGGAAAATTTGTCAGAGAAGGATAAAGACACAGAAATAGGGAATGAACACGGTGGAAAAATTTGGAGGTGAGTGGGTAAAAATTGAAGAAGTTATGGCAAACCCTAAAAATAGACAAATGTGAGATTTCTGGCTCTGGGAAGTAGAATTTGGGATAGGGTCCTCAGGAATGAAATATGCAAAATGGGATTGTAGGGGTGTCCGAGAAGTTTCTGTAATGGCGCGGAAGGGATCGGCAACATATGGATCTAAAACGACGCCGAATGGATTGAAAACGACTAGATCTAAAATGGTGTCACGTCCCCTCCCGTGGACCCAATTCAAGGAAGGGAACATGATACCAATCTCTGGAGCTTTCATAAAACTCAGCCCATTCATTAGATTCATACACATAAATTCAAAAGAGTGCAGATGAAAATTAAGAAAATATGCACAGCGGAATTAAAACTCATCTACACACATATCATATGCATACAGCATATCAAAAACAGTCATCAATTTAAACATTGCAGAAGTAATACATAGACAGAAAGACACTTATCTTCGTTGTGCAATTGTCCCAAACAACTAGCTATGTCGCTGCAATGTTCCACCCAACTGTAGGTCTCTACCCAACCTGTTTTATTTTAGCACTCAGAAACCACCCCTGAGCTGCGCATGATTTCTATAAGGAAAAGGGGACATTCATACTCATACACAGCCAATTAATCATTTCATTTGAGCCAAGCCAATCCACAGCTGGGTTTATCAGGCTACATTTGAACCTTGGATGCTTGCACTCAATCTCAAGCCAAAACAATGGATACCCATCTCAACCACAACCCTCTCTTACACACAACAAACTCAAAAATTGAACATGGATACACATTTCCAACAATTGGATTTACAAATAGGATGGCCATGGGTTATCCCCAAATCGTGGCTCACCCAAAACGAACTGTGGGAAGGGAAATTCGTCCCCAGGGAGAAACCCAATTTCTTCCACCAGTTATGAGCATTTCAAATGGCCAAAACGGCCTCATTGTAACCCAAAATCGATTTGTTCTCTTCCCAATTGGTAACCAAATTAAAAACACCCTTCCCAGCTTGAAAGATGAAGGAAAACACAAGAAATCCATGGAGAAAAATGCCCTGGTAGCTCCAAACTTGTGGGAGAGCAAGGCTAATTCATGGGTAATGGCTTGGGGAGCAATTCATGGCTCTTTTCTTGCCAAGGAAGCCAAACGTGTTTTTCCATGAAGGGTGGCTTGCCCATACTCGAATTTGGAAAGCCATACCTCTCCATTCCCAAAGCATTAACTACCTCAACCAAATCTTGGGAGAAATGAATGATTGGGTACAAAAGTCAACATGGGTAGTTGAGGGTTTGATGGGTTATCTCATTGACACTTGGCTTGACTTGATTGGCTCAAGGGTTTGAATATTTTCCCTCCCAATTCCTTGTAAAATCATGCCCCCATCTCTTGTTGCATTGCATATCTCGTTGTGGGTATTTGATTAAAATGCATATTTACATGATGTTTGAAATTTCAATGTGCCTGATGAGCATGCAAGCCATATGCCTCAATAAATCAATGGTGGGGCCTTGGCCTTGAGATCCTCACCGTGATTTTATAACAATATTACATCATTTACATTTTAATGCAATAGGGTCAAGATGGGGACGTGACAAATGGCATTCAGAATAGATCTGAAACGGCTGGATCGAGAACGAATTTTAGAAGGGATCTGAAACAACTGTATCTTAAACGGCTTGGAATGGATCTGAAACGACGCAAAAGTGATTGCCAATAATTCAGCTGAAAATAGATATGGACCCCAGGTATGTTTGGCTTCCTAACATTTCAGGGGTTTCAATCGACCACCAATGCTGTTTGATGTCTTGCGTATTGGGGCAGTACCCCTCACTCCACGGCTCAGGTAAAACTGATAACATCTTTGCCACAAATGACAGCTCTTGGTTTACCTCATAGGTGGGAACTAGTCAATCAGGTAGGGGTCGTTTCTCTTTTCGCTGGAAGGTCCTCTCAATGGGCCAGCTACTTTAGGGTTCCTGTGTTACTCCTCACAATGATTTTTAGGGCTTATTCCCAAGTACTTCCCATAGTTAAGCGGATAGGAATTATTCCCAGATTCGAACTTTCAATAGATGCGAAAGAAAAAAAATTGGCAGAAATTCCACCCAACGAGCCCAAGAAAGTGCTCTGATACTAGATGCGAAGAACCTGCAACAATTAATTAATGAGAATACACAAGATACCAGAAATAAAAGAACTCAGAATTGCTTTATTGATCGCAGTCCACTTCGAGGGGGAAACCTCCTTTGAGCAAGCTCAATACAAATAACTTCACGGTACCTTCATTGGCCTCAACACACACTTATATACTAAGTCTAGGCACCAATACTATGGGTCATACCATGGGACATATAATACTACGGGACGACTTACAAAGCATATGCATCCAATACTATGGGTCAATACCATGGGATAATACAAACTATGGATCAACAAATACTACGGGACAAATTACAAAGCATATGCATCCAACAACAATATACTAACAAAGTAAAGAGAAGGGTTGACACGGGTTCCTAACAATGAAAGGTTTATTTTCTATGGTGCCACATGAGGAGTATGAAACTCATATCTCTCCTTTATATGATGACATTATTAGAGCCATTTCTTATTTACATTTGCAGCAGCATCCTTTGTTACCTTATGATGAGACACATCTACATGGATGCACTTATGATGTTCACTTGAGTCACTTGAAGACTCATGATTTTCTTTGCTTCTTGCTTAGTTCAATTGATATTGGAGGAACTTCATCCACTACTTTGGTGAAGAGATATATTATTGGAGCAAATTATTATTGGAAGAAACATCCTTTGTTATTTCTTAATGATACACATGTTCATGGATAAACAAATGGTACTTCTGTGAGCCCCTTGAAGGCTCATTGTTTTCTTTGTTCCCTACTTGGTTCAGATTTTAGTGGAGGTTATTCATGTTAGGATATTCCTATACTCCATCCTAGTCCTACCAACATTTTCATCCTTTGCATTTTCAATCTTGCATGCATTCTTGCATCCAGCATGCATTCGCATGCTTCCCAGTTATCAGGTTGATACCTCTAGCACCTAGTCCCTAGTCTTCCAGCACTTGGGAGCTTATTTCCACTCAGATTGAGCCCTCCTATCCAGTGATGCGCCCACATCTCACCATCCACTTGACAAAGGCGCCCTTCCTCACCTACCAGTCCAGTTGTCTTCAGTTAACTGAGTTCTCTCCTTGATTTTAGGCTTGACTCACTCTTGACTGACCTTACCACTCTGATGGACCTCCAATGTGACTAGACTGCTCATTATGACTTCAGTTAGCTCCTCATGCGCCCTCCACTGAGCCTCCTTCATTCAGTTAGTTCCAGTTACACCTATCACACTCAGTTAGACTCAGTTTGACTATGGTTGACAGTTACTTGAGCATTGATGACTCCATTGATGATGAGATAGACTTCTAGTTGTGCTCCAATGACACTCCAGTGATCTTTTGATCACTCCATGAAGGCTAATTCGAATTGCCACCTTGGAATTCGAATCCTCGTTCATTTTACTACTTATTTGTCCATATTGTGATTAATTAATTAGTGTGTGTGAAGTTATTTTGCTTCTATCTGAGTTCTACTATATTATTATGTTGCTCTCTTACTGCATTATTCACTCTTAATCTTATTCCTAAATTCTTTCATTGTGAGGTATACATCATCTCTTAGATCTGCTGTGAGGATTTTCACATGGTATCAGAGCATGTTGAGAGTATTGTTTATCTCCATTCCTGAGAGTTTTTTGCAGGTTATTATCAAGATTTCGAGTGCAGCAGTTTCTGCATTTATGCAGCAGTAGCAGTTGCAGATATTTTCTATTGTTTTTGCAAGTCTTCTACAGCTTCCATGTTTTTAGAAGATCCTCCTCTTTATCTATTCAACTATGTTGAATGGAAACCAAAAATGATAGCATATTTGAAGAGACATGATCTCTTTGATTATTGTTTTGAAAGAGAGTTTGAATCCTCTGAAGAAGAGAATGACTGGTTAGATGAAGGTGGAAGAGCTATTGCAGCCATGATGTATGCTATGTCTCGATCCATGGTATTTCATTCCCTTGATGATGAATATGTTAAATCTCCAAAAGAGCTATGGGCCCACCTGGATGAAATTTTTGGCAAGCAGAATGAAGGGATTGGTCCAAACCCTTTCGAGAGAAAGCAAAGTGATGCATTCACCCTCCTTGATGATATCATTGATCATGAACTAGTATCAAACATATCTCATATTGAAGTTGTCCAAATAGAAGAAGAACTTGCAGATTCTACACTCATGCTCCAAATTTCTTCTATTTCGAATTATGTGCCAACTCACACTCTAGAAATTGCAGAAGGTCCTAAATCCTCTCTCGCACCAAAGTTTGTTTGTTTGCATCATGATCTATTGAATGTTTCGGAGGTAAAATCAGCCATTGGAGGTAATGCATTCACTCTCCTTGATCACTCACCTCTTATGTACTACTATATGATCATTATTTCATGCTTTCAAAAGGTTATTGAAGATAATGGCCATTGCCATTTGCTTGGGATAATTTCTCATGCACTTACTGGTTTTGATCTCACCTCTAATGGTTCAAAGGAGATCTCAAGAAACCATGATTCAAGTCTTGGAACTAATTTGGATTCTAAGAAATCACTACTTGGGATAATTTCTCATGCATATGATGGTTTTGATCTCACCCCTGCTGGTTCAAAGGAGATCTCAAGAAACTATTCTTCAAGTCTTAAATCTGATTTGGATTTCAAGCAATCATGTGATGGTTCTTTTTGGCGTAATCTCACCCATGATGGTTCGAAGGAGAAGACAAAAGGCTATCTGCACATTCATAGATTTGATCCTACCTCAGCTGATTCGAATCACAGGTTCAAGGATCATCCTCATAATTTTGGATTTTTTTTCATCACATTCGATCCGAAGATAAAGTACAAGCACATGCTTTCTGAGCATGATCCACTTCTTCCCAAGAAGAAGATACCTCCAGACATATGACCAAGCATCACACCTGCTTGAGTTTGGAGCATTTATTTTTGTGTGTTCCTTACAGTCTATTTTGAGGGGGGGTATTTTTCCCATGAGGTTTTCCCCATTTCCTCGGTTTATTGACTATTATTATTCATTGTATTGGGTGACCTTTGGTCTTAGTTACTAGGGCCTAGGATGGATTAAGGGGGGGGTGTTAGGATATTCCTATACTCCATCCTAGTCCTACCAGCATTTTTATCCTTTGCATTTTCAGTCTTGCATGCATTCCTGCATGCAGCATGCATCCGCATGCTGCCCAGTCATCAGGTTGATACCTCCAGTACCTAGTCCCTAGTCTTTCAACACTTGGGAGCTTATTTCCACTCAGATTGAGCCCTCCTAGCCAGTGATGTGCCCACATCTCACCATCCACTTGACAAAGGCACCCTTCTTCACCTACCAGTCCAGTTGTCTTCAGTCAACTGAGTTCTCTCCTTGATTTTAGGCTTGACTCACTCTTAACTGACCTACCACTCCGATGGACCTCTAGTGTGACTAGACTGCTCATTATGACTTCAGTTAGCTCCTCATGCGCCCTCCACTGAGCCTCCTTCATTCAGTTAGTTCTAGTTACACTCAATTACACCTACCACACTCAATTAGACTCAGTTTGACTGATGGTTGACAGTTACTTGAGCATTGATGACTCCACTGATGATGAGATAGACTTCTAGTTGTGCTCCGATGACACTCCAATGATCTTTTGATCACTCCATGAAGGCTATTTCAAATTGCCACCTTGGCATTCGAATCATCATGCATTGTACTACTTATTTTTCCATATTGTGATTAATTAATTAGTGTGTGTGAAGTTATTTTGCTTCTATCCAAGTTCTACTGTATTATTCACTCTTAATCTTATTCCTAAATTCTTTCATTGTGAGGTATACATTAGCTCTTAGATTCTTTAGTCTCATTGGTTTCAATTTTTGGGGGAAACAAGTAGTATGGGAGATGGATTCCCCACTTAATAAAGTGATTTTAATCAAAGTAGTGCAGCAACAAGCATGGTGGTTCCTCTCTAAAATCTTCATGGAATCTCGAAGACTCAAATTTGGGAAACTCAGTGGCAACCTCAAAGAATTATGGAGTGGTATCAAAAAGGGTTTCCAAAATATGAAAGAGGTAAAGAGTAATTTTGAAAACTTGGTTTTGATGGATTTAATTAACATTTTTGTGTTTAGTGGTGATGTTACAGGGGATATCAAAATGAAAAAGAAAACCCAAATCTCCTTGTTTTTGGAAACACACAATTGTAGTGCATGAGTGGCTCTACTCAAGGTTTTAGAAGAGAAGTTTTGGGAAGCAAAGTTTTGGAAAGAAAGTAGGTTCTTCCACATACATGTGTTGAAATTTCTTGAGGACAAGCAATATTGGGAGGGGAGTATTTTTCATGTCCCAAAATTTTGCATTGGGTCACAATGGCCTAAGCCCCTTGGCCATACTCATGATAGTTTGTCAAATTCATGCTAAGGGTCAAATACTTTCCAAGAACAATGTCCAAGTTATTAATAATGTGAAATTAGATCCAAATGGACAAGGCGGGTCACATTAAGAGAAATTCTCAATTCAAAGTTTGTAATATACTCATCCAAATTAATGAACTATCATGGAGGAAAATTACTAGTGGTGGAAGCATTAAAAGTTGGGATAAGGGAGATACAAGACCGAAAATGACCTTAGACTTACTAATTTACATTAAATGGGTCAAATAAATAATAATGAAAAGAAAACAAGGTGGCATTGGATCATGAGGGCACATAAGAGGTTGTGGGACCCCCATGTGGCAAGATTCCCCACTACACTTGGCATGATTCTCTCCCCAATTCAAATTCAAGATGAAGGGTAACATACTTGGGGGAGTTTAAGAGGTATTATTCATGGCATGATTCATTTAAGGTCGAATTGGAGTGGAATAAAAACTCCCATGGAAGAGTAAGAGGCATCTTAGAAGAATTGTGACACTTGGGCTAAATTCCCTAGCTCTATGACAACGATGATGAAGATGCTATGACACCTATGAAACAAATCAGACCTAAATGCTGACATTTGACATATATGACATGTCAGGGATAAAAATAGCCTCCAATAAGGTGCACAAGGGCTTTAGTGCAGCCAAAGAGACACCCATTCGAAATGAGGGAACATGGAGACTAGGAATTGTGGACAAGTGGCACACATTGGAATCTCTTCCCAACTTGAGTTGGAATCAATCTTTTGGGAGGAATTCGACCCATGGAGTACTTGATAAGTTTATAAAATACAAGAACAAAGAATGAGATTATCTTTTGATAATTTTTTATTTGCATATTTGCAATTTGGAGAGCTTCTAGCTTGTCCATGCTAGTGGAGTGTTTACTCTACTTGCCTTAGTACCAATTTCGAAGGTGAAAGATTCGCATCCTAATTGGAAATTAGAGAGGCCATTCAAACCTTTCATTTGGAGCTAAATTGGAGTTATTATTTTCAGGTTTAAGCTATAGGGCATCTCGTGGTTCTTTCTTCTACAACTTGTTGTTATCTCTATCACACATTTCCTTGCGTAATTTGGCTCTTGGAGAAATTGCGCCTTTGGTGAGATGCTGATCTCTTTGTGAGAATCCAAGAATATCCATTTATTTGTATTCTGATATATATACTCTTTATTTTATGCTCATAATATTATCATGTCGAAATACAAAGTGAAACTATGTAAAAATATCAAACAATGCATAAATGGTGCCATTTTCCCTATATCTTGTTGTTGAACCTTGAAGATGCTTTATTTCGACTTGTATCATTCCATATATGTGATTTTGTTTTATGTATGGAGTGTCATTAATGTTCTGAAAAATTTTCATTAACATTTCACAAGTCCTTGGAACCTAAATTTTGAATTTCATAACAAGTGGTGAAGTTAACTAGCATTTCCCCCTATGTGAAGACATGAATACAAATCTATGATTTATGGGAGTTGCAGAATCCTATAGAAACTAATTAATGATGAATTGGGGATACCATTAAAATAATTTATCAGTACCATTCCTCTATTCTTAAATTTTGGTAGGTATTACAGCATTTGGAAAGCCATCTTTGTCCCCTACCCTTGGGGCTTTTGAACCTCGAATTTACTAGTAAAATTCCCCAACTTCTCATGAAGTTAAATGAATGTTGAAGAAGTATTATGATAGTATCAAAGAACCCATGAGTTTCATTTTTATGTCTTAATACCATTCATATACATTCAGACCCGATTCTAAATTCTAAGGAGTCTTTTCGATCCATCTACTTTTGGGGGTTTCAACATAGATTTTCCTAGTAATTATGTCTTTCAGCTTCTAATTGTAAATGCAAGTTGCTGAAGTGTTTTTAAAGTGTAAAAGAATATAATAGCTGATTTAATGTGTCCAAATACATATCAATCCACCCCATACACCATTTGAAAAGATTTGGGATCATTTGGGACAATTTGGGGCTTTACTAGTCCAAGTTTTGAAAATTGACTAAATTGGGAAAAATATCAAACTGGGGACATTACACAATGGATGTATAGCACCCACAATTTCAATTGTACAAATTTTCATAGAATCCAAACCTTACAAACACAACGAAGGTATGTTCTAAATATAACGGCCTTGTTCATTTTACAGTGCCAATGATAAGAGAATAAATAGAAATGACATTAAAGGTTCATACTCCCTTGGATCTCAATTTGAACCAACCTCATCCTCACTAAAATAATCAGGAACCATATGAATTTTAGCTTCTTCTGGAGTCCATCAAAAATCCTATGATGAATAAAAGGTAGAGAACACAATTTATAGTATGATACCAAATGTATCTAGTTAAGACCAACTGGGCTCCATAAATGCATACAATTTATTGCCTGGCTTACAATTCAAAAGTAGCTTTAAGCTAGTTCATTTTGTTTGATATAGCCTCTTCAATATTCAATATATATGGAAAGTATTATATATTGCTTACCTCTCGATAGATGAAAGCATCTGGATATCCAAAATCTCGGTATGCCTGATATGAGTAGTAGATGCAAAACACAGTCACACATAACTAGGTTTTTATAACATTAAGTATCCCATCAACTATTCCAGCATTGAAAATGTGATGATGCAAATTTCACTAACTACAAAAGAAATCACATTCAAATTTAGAAGAAGCACAATGCTAGCATTATATCCAACAAGTGAAAATGGAGATCACACAGCATATTCAGTTATATATATTTATAAACTATAAATATAATGAACCACTCTGCACATCCGACACACAGATCCATCAAAATCAAATAAGCTAGCCTTTAAGTATACTGAAAATAAATATAGGAGGAAAGCGCTAGGAACTGAGTAGAAAATCATGAACATTAAAAAAACTATAAAATCTAGAGGAACAAATTTGTTGGATGCTGGGAATCCAAAAGTATTTTTTCTATACACATCTCAAGTTGCAAAATGCTAAAACATAGAACAAAGTCCATTACAATAGGGTTGCAATCAACATTAAATACACAAGTCAAGGAGGTAAATGTAGAGTCAAAGATCTCTACCATGTCTAATGAAAGCAGTTTTATTAAGGGAAGAAACAAAGCTTGAAAGTAATCAAACCTCATGTAATTCACTTTTTCTGTTTCTCTTCAAAAGCTTCATTTTCAGCCTAATGAAATGCAATTTTCACATATTAAAAGTGTGATGACCTTCAGACATAGAAAAATAAAGTCAAGAACTAAATAATATAGTTCCCAAGAAACAACTTACATCATTGTGTTTTCCTCATGTCTCCCTTTTCCAACTTCTTTGCATATTCAAGATCATCTCACACTAAAATGTTATCGAATAACACCCCCACCTTTGGTTTCTGAACTTCGGGTTAGTATTCAACACCCCCTTACATAGCAAGAAAGTTTTTATTTTTAGGGGTAAATTTCCTCTGAACTTTTGTTCTCAAATCATTCTCCCCTGATTTCACATTGCAAAATTTAGCTTTCATGGATGTTGACTCATTTATGTTTTTTCTTGCAATATTTTTTGTGATTCCTTACAATCCTAGATAAATTCACTTCATCCTGCAATTCTTGCAAAATCCAGAAGAAGATGAAAATTAGTGTTATAAAATATACTTGTTTTATAAATTAGGAAAATCATGGTTCTTATAGGTAGCTCTATTTTTTTAGTGACATTCACAGAGATAAGGTATCTACAATATTGTTCTAATTTTTGTCAACGAGTCCAGATATTAAAAATCAAATACTTTCATTGCACCGAGAGGCGCTCTACAGCTGAGTATGAGGGAGATCTTGTAACATGTGAGTGTTTGTCGAGTTTGTTGAGTGTTTGTCGAGTAACAAAATAATACAAAGTAAACAAAAAGAATAATACAAAGTAAAAAGTAATAAATATTATGTCGGCCATAAACAAAAAAGAATAATACAAAATAAAAAGTAAATATGAGGGAGATCTTGTAAAGTTTGTCGAGTAACAAAATAATACAAAGTAAAAAGTAATAAATATTATGTCGGACATAAACAAAAAAGAATAATACAAAGTAAAAAATAAATATGAGGGAGATCATGTAAGTTTGTCGAGTAAAAAAAATAAGTAAAATAATCAATGGAATAAAATAAAGAAGTAAGATTTAAAGATAAGATGCATATTGATTTGATTATTTTTTACTTTGTGCAATATCTCTCCTTGAATAGCTCCTTGAGTGCAATACCTGAGCGGTTTGCACCTCGGGAGATTCGATCCCTCTCAGTGCTTGATAGAGCCTAGGATTTGGATCTAGGCTGGTATATGAATACACAAAAAGTTAATCTAAGCGAATGTGTGTGTGTGTGTGTGTGAAATTTCAAAATAAAAATGGGACAAGAACAATAATTTAAGATCATAGCCACACCCTGAAAAAGTGCTCGGATTCTTCTTGGATTTCCAAAAAGGTTGAATTTAATATGGTAAACAAAAGCATTGAAAAATTTCAAGCCAACTGAAACAACATAAAGAAATGTCAAGCTTAGTGGCTTCATTGACATCAAAATTGTATATTCTTAAAGTGATACATTAAAGCTTTTGATGACACATCCTAAATGATGTTAAAATAGATACACCATAAAATAGATACATTAAAACATTAGTAAAGAAGCATTAAGAATAAATTATGGGTAAATTTCACTAAGTATCAGCAGAAAAGACTGCTCATTTCAAAATCTTGGATGTGTTGATTTAGTTTATACCTCATACCAGCATCAAAACTCGGATTTTATCAAATTTGAGCATGAAGAAGGATACATTATCAGCATTCTGGGCATGTTCAGGATCTTCTAAGCCGTAATCCAACAATGAGAACACACCAGAAATGTGTTCTGGCAAAGACTAGGGTCATGATGAAATGACTAGTAGGTCCATGTATTGATTTCTAGTTATGCACGTAACCATGTAACTATGTTATAACAGATATAATATACAAGGTTAGAACAGATATAATATTTCTACTCTTTGTAACTATGTATACTCCTAAACAACAAAAAGGTATCCTTAGCAGCTTCACATATCATGCCATCAAAAGATATCCAAAGTGGAATCATAAGTCATAAGTTAATGTGTGATAATTTGGATACAAAATGCTAGGCCTCCTCCACAACTAAACCTTCATCCACAGAATCAAAGCAATGAAAGAATCACATTACATGAGTATAAGTATAATAAAGATGAAATATTTCAGTACGAGCACTCACATGCCTAAAGAAATATAATAATGTCTTAGAAAAATATAATATTTTCTTATAAAAAATATAAAGTTATAATCACATTTATGAAGAAATATAAAGTTGTACTCTCAAGGGGTACTCCTAGACAAAGAGTCTAGTACTAGTCAATACTCTCAACAACATGAACATCAAGAACATCAATATTTGTGACAAGAACATGAAAATAATTTAGATTGATGACTTTCCCAAAAACTTCTTTGGCCACCGTATGAAACTCCTTTCCTTCTCCTTCAAATGGAGACATCCATCTATTTTATCTTCATACGGAAGTGGAATGTTACTTGTGACACTAATGACATTCACATTTGCATCTTCAGGACCAAGTGTCACTCCATGGATCACATAAAGTGAATGAATTCGTACTTGGGTTTCTACAGCACAGGTCATTACACAGTATGATTTGGGAAACTTGTTTTACATCACAATAAAAGGACTAGATCTCAAAAGATATGAACTCAAATAGTTGAAGGGTTGTTGTGTAAGAAAAGTAAATAAAGTATGACATAAAATGATGCTCTATGTTGTTGTGGGTATGTAGATTAAGTCTAAGTTTTGCATATGTCTTGCAAGCTTCCAAAGTCATAGAACATCCAAAGGAGAAGCATCTTTTTCAAGATTTGATCTTGGCAGCCTGATCACTTGTTGAAGTATCCAAGGATATACATATATATCAACAACACAGTACTCGGTGTATCTTGAACAAAGAGGAATGATCCATAGGTTTTCAGGGTTGAGGAAGGATACCATCTGAAGTCATTATTACTTTGATTTGTGTACATGTTTCCATGCTTTTTGATGCATCTACAACACAATTTTCAGTAAGGAATATATTAAGCATTGATAGAAATAAATGAAGGAGGTGTTGCAATTGATGAAGAAGTAACAAGTACATAAGCTTTGTCTTGTGTCATCCTATCAAATGACCAGTTAGTGAACAGGACACAGTTTCACACAAAAGGAAACAGTCAAGGCTTAAAAAGGGGGTCAATCTTATTCAGTCACAAAAATTAAGCATATCCCAATTCAAGTAAGTATTCTATCTTGTAGACATCTTGTGTTAAATGTTGTTATCTAGATCTCAGTTCTAATGAGAACTATGTTCAAGACTTAATTGTGGACATTTCATGAGCAATCCTACTAATGCATGTTGAGGGCTACATTTAAAGAAATTTGTGATGATAGCCTTTATGACTGCATATTGACTTAATAATAAGTAAATTACTGGTGTGATAATACTGGTTGATTTGAGGACATATGTTACTTGAATTAAAGACTTATTGTGAATTCATGAGAGGATAGTAGTAAGTAAGGGCTAGCTCTAAGCTATAACTATTAGATGCTACCAAGCAAGAGAGGGAAGCTTGTATTCTGGGCAAGCAATATAGTGGAGTTATTCTCAAGTAAGCACAGATTTTAAATACCCCCCTCAGTAGGAAGGCGGTCTCTTTTGTAAGAAACTAAAAGGGCCTTTTGTACATTAATAGAGGGAAGCAAGCAACTATTTCTAGGCCCTTTGAGCAAGGAAATCCCTCTCCAAGGTTTATCCATGATCGTTCTATCATTCAATGCAAGAGGGTTTGTTCCTATGGTTACTTGACAAACCATGCTCTCATCTTTCAAGTATATCAGCTTAGACATGATTAATCACCATGAGATAACGCTATGCCAACAATATGAAGCATTTTAGAATGTTGGGACTTATGTTGTTTCTAATATACAGTGGCTAAGTGTTGCTTATTTTATAATGTATTATCTCGTTTCGGTAACTAATAGGGACAAGGAGATGAGTGCATAAATACCTCCACCAGATGATTCAATCCGCTATTACAGAATTTACAGAATTTACAGATTTCTCGTTTCATCTGCTATTATAGAATTTGAGTTTATTGTTCATAAAAAGTATTCAAATTGGAAAGCACGGAAGATAGAAGCACTAGAAATGAGTGAGGAAGAAGGGAGACTGACTCATATCAGATACATGCATAAGCTAAAATTTCATAAAAAAAACAAGAAACTAACCTATGAATTTGTAAGGGAAGAATGAGATTTTGACTGTAGAGCTGCATAATTCGTAGCCCGCCTCTTTAAGAGCCTCCAAGTTCTCTCCAATGCTCTTTTATCCAATTCTCTTTTATCCATGGCAGCACTGGAAATTAAATACCCAAATTATAAACCCTCGACAATGAGGAAACACCATTTCCTCAATGGGTATCAATGCTATCCTAATAAATTCCCAAAAATGCCTCCAGATCCAATTCACAACTACTTGCTTCTCAGAACCCACCAAACCCTCCTCGCGTCCTGCCAATGGAAAATATTTGGTGCCAACGGCTTGCTTGGACTAGTTAGTTGGATCCAACAGGCTGCTTGACTCGTTATCTGCGTAATTGGGGGATGAAATCTCCATGATTTCAAGATAATCCGCCATGAATGAAGTCAAGTAGAGGTGGGAGCAAAGGTAGGTCGGATATTTAGGTTCGATTTCATAAAGTCCAACGACATAAAAGGATTATACATGAATTAAAGTTAGACCTTAAATAACTATAAAGAACTATCACCTTGCCAACTCTACTTGCCAATGATACATACAAGCTTGAAAATATTTAATAAGAAAAAAAATGCGTAAAGGTGAAAAGGAAATTTTCTATTTTCTATTTGGTGTCCATGTGTCCTTGGTTTTGCAATCCTTTAATTCTTTATCAACTTGTTTCTCAATCTATGTGAGCATGTCGTGAAAGACAAGGTCAATTTTTTTTGTCTCCTATATAAAATGTTGGATGTCTATGGGGGCTAGGGAAGGTATTTTTCTGTCTCCTATACAAAATGTTGGATGTCTATGGGGGCTAGGGAAGGTATTTTTCTTGGTCACTACAAAACCTAAGAGTGGGAAACAAAAGACCACTATAACTATTTCTTGGGAACAAAGTTGAACCACTTCTTGATGTCATTGGCCTTCCACTTTCTTGGGAGGCACATAAAATACGACAAAGATGAATAAAGGAGAGTTCAACTAAGAATTAGCAATTAGAGGATGTTAGATTGGAGGATTGATCAGTAAGAAAGGCATATGAAAACCATATATTTTTCGAAGGTCATGTTAATGTTATATTTTTCACTATTTTTAGAATCCAAAGAGAGTGGCTTACACATGAGGTGATTTACCATTAGTTTGTGGAAGAGATGCAATTACCATTAGTTTAATATTTTCACAATAAATTGTATTTCTAGAATGTACAAATAGAAAGCTTTGTAATTGTAGGAAGGACCATTAATAATAAGGATAGAAATATAGCCATTTCAAATCTGGATTTTTCCCATGTCATGCTTCTCCAATTTATCTATTTTATTATTTGTGATTGCATCATTTAACCTTGATGCTAGAGTTTTTAAAGAAACCTCAATGATTAATTGTTATGAACACTAAGTTGATTAGGGGCAAGAATATGGATCATTCACAATGCTAAATTTAAATAAAAAGAAAGTAGACTACAAACTGTTGAGAAGCTTAGTTGTAAGCTAGATGTCCTTTTGAATTAGTTATGGTGTGAAGTTTGAAGATAAGTGTGCTTATAATTTACCCAATACATTTGTTCTTGGAGGTTTGGAACAATGATATCATTTTGTTTGAACTAGAGAGAAACTGTATGGGATTCTTTATTTACAAATAATAGTTAGATATTTGTATATGAGAAAGTTGCTAATTTTCCTGTGCTTGAATTACCGACTGATTTCTTTCACTAGAATTTAGATACTGGGATTTGTGTTTCTTTTCATATTGAAGGTGACTGAGTCTATGGAAATATATAATTCTAAAAATATCATATTAGAAGGATTTTGTGTATATAAATTTGTTGTGTTAGAGTTGTCCTTGCTATCAGGAATTCTATGAAATATTAACTGAGTTACTGAAACAATTAAATAAGCGGTTTGCCGGAACTTAGAAGGTTAAAATACTTATCTATTTCTTTAATCCATTTGCAGCTAAATTGGACTACAAATCCATTTGAGGTGGTCATTTTTTGTATGCGAGGTTTGTCAAACATCATATTTTGTATACCTTATATCCGACTTGCACTAGCTGTTAGTTCAATGCTCTATTTGAATATTAGTTCTTTATGCTTCTTGATTCCAACTTCATTAATTTAAGTTTCACCAAGGTTTGTGGACAGGGGATGAGATATAGGGATGGTGCATAGGACTGCATCATTTAAAACCACGTACATTTGTACATATATAGTGAAAATTACATTCATAAGTCAATTAGTAGATAATGATTCAATAAAATTGAAATAGGTGAAACATTGCTTTTCTCGTCAGAGGTTACTGGAATTCAATTATGCCAAAGATAAATACATGAACTTGTTGAAACTTTAACAGACTGCCGAGATGGTCAAACGAAGATGGTTTTGTTGAAACAAAATATGAACATAGCCAGTACAACAAGCTGAATGGAGTGACACTAACTTCAAGACATGGAAATTCCAAAAGGGAAAGACGACAAATATCTAAGACTCGACTCAACCACATGTACTAGAAGAACTCATCTATCACTTGATAAACTATATGCAAAACATGATGTATTATCTAGATATCAACTCACCACACTGAACGCACTAATTAGTAGAGAAACCCCTAAATGAACATCTCAATGATTATCCTATCATGTAACACAAATATAGGTATCGAGATGGCCTCAAAGAAATGATCCCTTAGAAGACATGTATTGGAAAATAATCCAAGTTGTGTACTATTAATGTTACAATTTACTAAATTTTAACACTGCAGATGGATTCGGAGACCCCCTCTGAATCCATCTACAGTGTTAAAATTTAGTCAATTCTACAAATTCATTATCAAAATTATAATTTTCCATTGCATGAATGATACAACTAAAAATGAACACATAAATGACCAATTGTTATGTGGTCATTTTTAGTTAAGTTCTTATATCCTGACCAAATTGGTCATTTATCTTGGTCATTTTTAGTTTAGTTCTTATCCCATGACCAAATTGGTCATTTATCTTGGTCATTTTTAGTCAGTTCACTTAAAATTTCTCAAGTTTGGTCATTTGTCCCTTGAAAAAGCTGTGGTGACCAAATGTTTTGGTCACCTGGTCTCTTATCTCTCATTTTGTACTAGTGGTTAAATCTATTGTGCACTATGTATGATCTTATGTATTGATGATGATGTTTGATAAATTACTATGATTAATGATGTGATGGTTTTATGGTTAATGTTACATGGCATGCTTAAGGTTAAAAATGTGAAAAACGTTCTCAATACTAATTCACCCCCTCTCAGTATTGGTGAATATTCCAACATCTATGTAAAATAATTTATTATCACCACACTTGTGTCCCTTTCTATACTCACTATTAAAAATAAATAATAGACCTTTTGATCTTCTTTCATCCATTTGTTGAGGTTTCAACCTTGCAGTTTGAGGTGGGTTAGAAGCAGGGATAATTTTAAGAACCCCTCCCAAATTTATATGTATAATAAATTGGTGAATCTCCCTGATATATAGGAAAATTTGAAGGCTATTTTATCAATAATATAATATGTATATATAATTTTTTGGCTAATATTTCATTCTATTATACAATCGTGTAAAATCTTGGCGACTATTTCACTAAATTATAAAATATTGTAAAAACTTGGCGAATATTTCGTAAAATTATAAAACCTTGTAACATCTCGGTGAACCCTTTTCCGGGAAGACCCATATTTTGATTATGCAAATTACTAAGGTAGTATAATAAAATAGCATATACCAAAGATCAAATCTAGACTCTCTTGACTCCTAGAGGAGAGGAGGAGAGGAGGAGAGGAGGGATTTATTTATACATTTCAAAAAAAGTATTATGTCACTCACGACTAAAGGTGTCAATGAAAGACAACTGCACTAACTAGATTTAGGAAAGGTGGGGAATTCACTTGTTATCTCGTCCCTTAATGGTCAAATGGACATGTGGAAACCCAAATCTTGACATACTAAAAAACTGATATATTTGAACACTTTACACTCTAGATTGACTATGGCACCCACGAACCATTATTACAACATGGAGTCTTATTGATACACACAACCTTAATATTGTCTATGAATTCCCAATAATCTTATTTTCCAAACCTCCCATTTTTAATCTACCATCTAAGAAAAATAAAAAATTGATTATCTCTTTATAGATATGATTACCACTCTTTCCTTTTTTTGTTGACAATCAAATCCTGAATTATGTCATTTGATTTAGAATTTTTAGAGTTAGTTAGAAAATTGAAATGGTTATTATAAATAACAACACACACTAATAGGAATAGAAAGCACATTAATGCATCATCACGCATATCATTAGAACTACTCCATTAAATACTCCTTTTTCTCAGATAAATTGAGGTGATGTTTGTATCCATGTCCCTTGAAATTTTCAAAAGCATGCAAAATTTTGTAAAACTGGTTTAGCACCATCATTTAATGCAAAAGACAAGATATCAAATGATGGAAATGAAGTATTGTGTTCCAACTAAATCATTTATTCATCATACATAACTAGATCCATTTCTAGATGATGATAGCGATTACACATCAAAACAAATCACAGAAAAACATTTTACTTCTTAATAACCCTTACAAAAAGGAAAATACCGTAAAACAAATACCAAACCCAACAAATTTAGGTTATAGATAAAATTGAATAACTTGGAAATGCGAATAAAAAAAATACCAGTCACGAACTTCTCAATACAAATAAAAGAATCTACCAAAACAATTTGGACAACTCTCCAGGAATACAGTGCAAAATAATTATTGTTCCACTATAGCCGCACCATTATAATCAGTATGCATTCATCTATATTCCAAATGTCTCAAAAATCAACAATAATAGACAAAAAATATAAACATACACACTCTCATGAATGCCTTAGGTCCAATAATAATTGGAGGAAGATCCTAATAAAATCATATTTTAAACAATTGGGTAAAACTTAGTTTGAATATATAAAAACCATGTAGCATCTCTCCATTAAGAGTAGTAGCCACTGACAACATATAAATTCCAATCGATTGTTTAAACAGGACAAGGAATAAAATAAATCATATCTTTTGATCTCTATAACACTTTCACAAAACCAATACTCATAGGATAGATAAAAACCCTAACAACATCAAACGAGCTCTAAGAATCAAGGGTGTCCAAGAATTCATCATACCTTAAAAAAACATCTATGATAAAAAACATGATAATAGAAAAATTTGCAGTATAATAATCTATTGTTGTAATACCCCCATTTTGACCCTTAGGAAATATTCGCTTTTAATGTAAATATTGTATACATGCGATGTATGTTTCCCTAGCGTGGAGCTCAAGGCCAAGGCCCTGCTAATGTATGCTCGGATTTTATTTCAAATGGACAAGTATTTGATATTTTTCTATCCATGTGCTATTAAGCCATGGAACATTGTAAAATGATGTAAATATTTAATATTGCAAAAAATACCAAAACTGGCTATGGAAGCAACTGATGAGAAGGGGCCATGTGTATTACACTAAGGAGTGGTGAGGGGGTTGTGGGTTTGAACCATAGGCTTCCAAATGTCATCTTGTGAACCCATTTGACTTTCATTTCTGACATTTAATTCTATGTAAGAAAGTTGTTGAAGAAATCAGTCCATGGCTTCAATGGAGCATGGACAGCCCAGAAATTCGTATGGAACGTATGGGCTCTATTTTTCTTGACCCACAAGTCACTCTACCTCATGGGAATTCATTCTTCCTCATTCCCATTCCATTGGGGGAACATCTAAGCTTCAGGTTTCATCCATTACACATGCCTGGTAGTGAGAAAAACCAGAAATCGAAATTGTGAATTAACCCACGTTTTGAAGTGCCATAAACGCCCAGAATATAGTATTGACAGTGAAATCCAATGGGGGATACATAGATATGAAACTTGGGGTGAAATTGAGAGTATTAGATACCCTGAAATCCATTGGAAAACCCAGTTTTTATAGCCCGAAAATCCAACTACGGGATTGAGTTATTTGGTCACCGAATTGTGAAAATCCAAGCGCGAATGATAGAACAGAGGTTGGTATTGCTTGATAAACCCAGTGAAGGCTAGAATCTCAAGGAATTAGCAGCTTGGACCTTTCTATGCCCACCCTGAAGAGCACTAGAGGGAAGGAACGCCTAACGGACTGTGAAGCAAAGAAGGGTACCTTCCTTGTGTTGGGTGTGGTAGGTATTGTGGGTGCCATGACTTTGAGTTTAGTTGAGATGTATGTAGCTCTTTGGTTGAGCTCACTGGCTTAGCATCCTACTCATCTGTCTCTTGCATGCTTGATAAACCCAACCGTGTGTTGGCTTAGCATGACTGGTTGTGTGAAACCATGGCTATGATTGAGCTTGTTTAGTTCCTCCTTAGTGGATACACATCCCAGCATATAGGTTGGACAGAGACCTATGGTTGAGTGGAACGTTGCTCTCACATAGCCAATTGTTGGACAGTTTCATCTTAAAGATAAGTATTCTCTTTGGTTTGAATTATGTTAATTTTGTGTTCTGCCATGTTTTTAATTGATGTCTGTTATTGATATAGTGGATGCATGATGTAGTTGTGTGTGGATAATGTTTATTTCCGTTGTGTTTATATTGAGTATGAATCTGCACACATAAGTTTTATTTATTGTGAATTTTCTTAGTAATGTGTGGGGCTGACTTACACAATAAGCCCCAGAATGTTAGTCATGTTTCCTCCCTTGCATCGTATTGATGGGAGGGGATGTGACAGAGTGGTATCAGAGCTCATGTTACAGCACTGGGGCTACTTCGTCCAAACTCTGAGTTTGCAGGCAGGTATCATAATGTTTTAACGTAGTATTAAATAAGTTGGGTCGACATTGTGATTGGAAAATGATAGGATCAGATTTCTTAGGTGTGGAAGAGGATCACACCATTGCATAGATATCTCCAAGAGATTTCCAACAGTACCAAACTCGTCTTATTTGGATAAGGGACAAAGGAGTTATGAGCCCCGCAAGTTGTCAGAGTAGAGGTGTTTCCGCAATTGTGGATTGCAGAAAACGAAGATTTTCAAATTTTGCGTTGTGACTTTCCACAATTCCAAACCCAAAATTGCGGGATTGTGGAAAGGTGTATTTTTCGGGTTGGAAAATGGCATTTCCGCACCTGCAATACGGATTGCGGGATTACGGGATTGCAGAAAGGTGTATTTTTCGGGTTGGAAAATTGGCATTTCTGCACACACAGTACGGGTTGCGGGATTGCGGAAAGGTGTATTTTCCGGGTTGGAAAATTGGAATTCCCGCACCTGCAGTATGGATTGCAAGATTGCGGAAAGGTTTATTTTCCGGGTTGGGAGGTTGGAATTTCCGCACCTGCAGTACGGATTGCAGGTTGCAGAACCTGCGGATTGCAACAACAAAAAAAAAAGTATAGAGCCCGAAACTCAATTTTTGGATAGTAGGAGCATGCGGAATCATAATTGGATGAGTTCATTAGCATCATGAGGCCATGAAAGAACCAGTGAAGATCCTGATCCCATTATGCTCCAATTTGGCATAAAAAATATAATTAATGGCTTTTACAAATCGGTGTCCCAACGCTTGACAGAAGGTCGGATTGAGCTGAAACTGATATGGAACAACCATGGAGCAGGAACAGTGTTAAGTTTGGAAGCATGGAGCCAAAATCCAAAGGATGTGGAGTCGAGGTGAGTGAGAAGGCCAAAAACCACTATTCCGGGCCACTTTTTGAGAATTTTGAAAAGCTTGCAGTGGATGAAAATGACCTTACATGAAGAATTTTCCTGGCCACTATTCCGGGCCACTTTTTGAGAATTTTGAATTCAAGAAATTTATTGAACTCAACATTTCATATTCTCATTAAAACAGACAATTCACGTTAAACAGAGATTTTCCAGAAATGCACCGTCTGGGAAATAGCCATTTTTGGCCCAAAATTTGAAATTTTGGAAAAACGTTAAAGGTGGAAAGTAGTCAAACCCATAATTTTATAGAAGATGAATGGTGCATTGGAAATGAGATCCGCAAGTTTCTAAGTGTTCCTTGTTGAATGGAATAACTTCTGCTGGTAGAAAGGTTTTCCCGAATCTTTCTATATTTGCTTCTACAGGTGGCTGAAGTTGGCAGTTCAGGATATTTTGTAACTGTGTAAAAGTGCAGAATTTTGGTAAAAATTGTCATTTTTGAAGTAATGTAGTTTCCACACCCGAAGTCGGAATGGAGCACATTGATAGGCATTGGAAAGCTTATCCAGCAGGAAACAATGGTGCATAATCAGAATTTGAATGGGGTTATCATACATCATAGATATTTAGAGCAGAAAATTGTTAGTGACTGTTTTGTCAAATTGTTGACAATATGGGCAATTTCCAGAATTGCATGAATGGGCAAAAGAAATGAATGCATGATATCTTTGAGAATTATTCCATGAATTAATTTTGTTAAAATATTGATTTCTTATGTTTCTATATGCATTCCTAAGATGTCTAATAAATATTTTCATGATGCACAGTGCTTGCAGCTCATAAGATTTAAATAGTTGTAGCAGAAGCAACATATAGGGAAAAAGGGTCTCCAAAGAAAAAATGGTCACCATAAATGATGCTCAAGGTCCTTATGAGCATGATAAAGATGTGCTAGGATAAAATGTGCAAGAAGGCAATGCTCAGACTGAATCCAATGGGAGAAGAGAGCAAATAACTCCTCAGAATTTGGTTGAGACCATGGTAAGCTTCAACGAAAGATTGATGAAGGCTCAGGAAGAACAGAACCAGCTCAATGCTTCTATTTTACAGAGCCTCACTGATATGATGCAGAAGATAAACCTTGGGTCTAACCCAAGCAATGTGGGTGAAGAAGTAAGAGATGCAAGGATTTGCTCTAGAGGTCATTCTAGGAAGAGGACCCCAATCCCAAGGAAGAGTTATGTGAGAAAGAGCATAGAACACCTTCCTCAAGATCTTCTTCTAGCAAGTCATGTGATTCCAAAGGTTCTCAAAGAAGTCCAAGGCATACTTCTAGCAGGTTTGAAGGAAGAAATAAATTCTAAGGCATCCCATAAGGAGAATTCAGGAAGGCAAGACCTCCCACATTTGACGGAGAGAGTAAGATAGGCCAAGAGGCAGAGGCATGGCTTCTTGGGATGAAGAAATATTTCAGGATTCATGATTACTCAGGAAATGAAAAGGCCAGAATTTCCATTTACAATCTAAATGGAAGAGCTTCAATTTGGTGGGATAACCTCTTGGAAGTTAAAGGGATCAATGAAAGGAAGATCGGTTGGGAAAGACTTAAGAAGTATTTCAAGGAAAAATACCTTTCTGCTAGGTATTATGACAACAAGAGGAAAGAGTTCAATGAACTCAGGTTGGGACAGAAATCTATGGAAGAGCATGTCCATAAATTTTTGGAATTTTTTAGGTATGTGTACTATATCAAAGATGAGAGGATAAAGATCCAATGTTTCCTCGGGAGTCTACCTCAAAGTTTCAAAGATAGAATTGAGTTTGTTAATCCACCAAGTCTGGATGAAGCCATTAGAATGGAAATGCATTGCTATGAGCAGAATAAGGGAAAATTAGAAGTTACCCAACATGGAAAGGAAATCCAAGAGGGAGGTTTGATCAAAAGAAAAGTGGCTTCAAGCCACCATTCAAAAATCAACCCAGAACCTTTCCACAGGGGCAGCAAGCAAGGAGTGGATTCAAGCCAACAGTAGCAACAGATAAAGCATCAAAAGGACCACTTCAGTGTTAGGGATGTGGAGAAAATCACATGCTTAGAGATTGTCCACATCGGAAGGAGAATCCCCGGAACTTGCACAACTTAAAGGGAGCATCTACAGTGGAGGATATGGCAAGAGAAACGCCTCGAATTTATGCAGCATTGGATAATCATCAAACAAACCATCAATCAACAGTGGTGGAAGTTGAAGGTAAGATTGCTAAGCAATATATCTATGTTTTGATTGATCCAGGATCTGCTCATAGTTATGTTTCTCCAAAAGTGGTTGAAGGTTGTTCTCTTAGGAAAGTGAAGCATAATAAGTCTTGGCTAGCCCAATTAGACACATGGACCAAGAGAAAAGTAACTGAAGTAGTGGTGGAGTGCCCCATAGAATTGAATGGACTCCACACACATGCATAGTTAAATGTACTACCATTAGGATCTTATGATGCCTTAATTGGCATGGATTAGTTGGAAATACATAGAGCCAAGTTGGACTATTATGAGAAAGCACTTGAATGCATTGATGAAGAGGGAACACCAAGATTGGTAAGAGGAATCCCCAAGCAAGTTTCAGTAAGACAGATTTCAGCCTTACAGTTGAAAAAGTTTTATAAGAAAGGCGTTCAATTATATGCAGTTCATATGACAGACTCATCAGAGGACAAAGGACCAAGGATAGAAGACTTCCCATTGTTGCAAGAATTCCAAGATTTGTTTCCGGATGAAGTGTCGGGACTACCACCAAAGAGAGATATTTATTTCACCATCGATCTTGTGCTGGGGGGAGCACCAAATTCCAAAGCTCCTTATAGAATGAGCACACCGTAATTGGTAGAGTTAAAGATGTAGCTACAAGAGTTAATGGACTAGAGGTATATCAAGCCAAGTGTGTCTCCTTGGGGAGCACCGGTGTTATTTGTTAAGAAGAAGGATGGAACTTTAAGGTTGTGTATTAATTACAGGAAGCTTAATAAAGTGACAGTCAAGAACAAGTATCCATTGCCAAGAATTGATGACTTATTTTATCAAATGAAGGAAGCTAAGGTGTTTTCAAAGATTGACTTGAGGTATGGCTACCATCAAGTGAGGATTAAAGAAGAAGACATTCACAAGACAACTTTCAGAACTAGACATGGTCATTATGAGTTCATTGTGGTTCCATTTGGTCTTACCAATGCACCTGCCACATTCATGTGTCTCATGAATAGTGTCTTCAACAAATATTTGGATAAGTTTGTGATTGTGTTCTTGGATGACATTCTTGTCTATTCAAGGAATGAAGAAGAGCACGAGGAACATCTAAGGATGGTGTTGCAAGTCCTTAGAGAACACTAGCTGTAAGCCAAGTTAAGCAAATGTGAATTATATCAAAAGAAGGTGCAATATTTGGGTCATGTTATTTCTTAAGAAGGAATTGCAGTGGATCAAGAGAAGATTAATTCCATCATGGATTGGTCTAATCCAAAGAACATTTCTGATGCTAGATCTTTCATGGGTCTTGTTGGTTACTACAGAAGGTTCATCGAAGGATTCTCCAAGATAGAACATCCAATTACTTCATTGCAGAGGAAGAATGTCAAGTTTGTATGGTCTCAAAAATGTGAGAAAAGTTTTCAGCAGTTAAAGGAGTTACTTACCAGTGCTCCTGTTTTGAAGATAGCAGATCCAAATAAGGATTTTGTAGTGTGCACTGATGCTTGCATTGAAGGGTTAGGTGGAGTGCTCATGCAAGAAAGATTTGTGATTTTCTATGAGTCAAGGAAATTAAAAGAGTATGAAAAGAATTATGCCACATATGATTTAGAATTAGCAGCCATAGTACATGCTGTCAAGATGTGGAGACATTATCTGTTGGGAAGAATATTTGAGCTTAAGATAGACCACATGAGCTTGAAGTATTTGTTTGATCAGCCAAACTTGAATGCTAGGCAAGCTAGGTGGATGGAATTTATTTGTGAATTTGATTTTGAAATTAAGTATGTAAAAGGGAAGGAGAATAAGGTTGCATATTTTCTTAGCAGAAAATTTCATGTTGCAACATGCAACATTAAGTACGTGTAAATCAGATTTGAAGGCAAGGATTCTAGAAGATCAAACTAGTGATGAAACTTACCTTCAAATTAAAGACAAGTTGCAACAGGGTAATATGGATGAAGCAAGTGCAAGATATCAGCTAGGTAAGGATGATGTTCTCATTTATCAGGGTACCAGACTGTACATTCCAAATAGTGCAGATTTGAAGAAGCTTGTGATGGATGAAATACATCAAATGCCATATTGTGGACATCCAGGATATCAAAAAACTATAACAGCAGTAAGAAAGTAATACTTTTGGAATGATATGAAGAAGGACATAGCTGAGTACATTGCTAGGTGTCAAAAGTGCCAGCAGGTCAAGGCATAACACCAACATCCAGCGGGATTGTTGCATCCCTTACCCATTCCAAAGTGGAAGTGGGAAGTGATCTCTATGGATTTTATAACAGGTATTCCCATGACAGTGAAGAAGCATGATTCAATCATGGTTGTGGTGGACAAACTATCAAAGGTAGCTCACTTTATTCCAGTCAAGTCTGCTCACAAGGCTAATGACATTGCAAATATCTTCATTGGAGAGATATTCAGATTGCATGGATTTCCCCAAGGTAATAATTTTTTATCGTGATACAAAGTTCACTTCCAATTTCTGGAAAGGATTATTTCAGGAATTGGGAACTAAATTGAATTTCAGCACAACATATCATCCTCAAATAGATGGCCAAACTAAGAGGATGAATCAGGTTCTTGAAGACATGTCGATAATGTATGTGATGGATAAACCATCCAAGTGGGAAGATTACCTACACTTGGTAGAATTTGCATACAATAATGGGCATCACGCATCATTGGGAATGAGTCCATTTGAGGCATTGTATGGCAAAGGGTGCAGGACTCCAGTGAATTGGGATAGTCCAGTGAACAAGTTAGTACTTGGGTCAGAGATGATCAAGGAAATGGAACAGGAATTTGTTAAGATCAGGAAGAATTTAAAGGCATCTCAGGACAGGCAAAAAAGTTATGCAGATTTGAAAAAAGTGCATAAGGAATTTCAGATTGGGGATCATGTTTATTTGAGAGTGAAACCAAGGAAAATTTCTCTGAAGTTGGAGATTTGTGCCAAGTTGGCACCAAGATATTGTGGGCCATTTGAATTCTGTGATAGGATAGGACCAGTTGCATATAGAATTGTATTGCCTTCTAACATAAGAGCACACAATTTTTTCCATGTATCTTTGCTTAAGAAGTATGTACATGATCATAATCATATGATTGATTGGAATATGATACAGGTGGAACCCGAGGGAGAGCTCCAAGTAGAGCCTATGTGCATCCTCGACAAGAAATTCACATTGCTCCGGAACACAACCATCGGGCAGGTAAAGGTCCAATGGGAGCACCTTAGTCCCAATGAGGCTACATGGGAGCTGGAGGATGACATGAGAGAGGCATTCCCATTTTTGTTCAATTTTGAGAACACCGAGGATAGTGTTGTTCTAAGGGGGAGGGGAATGTAATACCCCCATTTTGACCCTTAGGAAATACTGGCTTTTAATGTAAATATTGTATACATGCGATGTATGTTTCCCTAGCATTGAGCTCAAGGCCAAGGCCCTGCTAGTGCATGGTCGGATTTTATTTCAAATGGACAAGTATTTGATATTTTGTTATCCATGTGCTATTAAGCCATGCAACATTGTAAAATGATGTAAATATTTAATATTACAAAAAATACCAAAATTGGCTATGGAAGCAACTGATGAGAAGCAATGTGTATTCCACTAGGGAGTTGTGAGGGGGTTGTTTAGTTGAACCATAGGCTTCCAAATGTCATCTTGTGAACCCATTTGACTTTCCTTGCTGAAATTTAATTATGTGTAAGAAAGTTGTTGAAGAAATCAGTCCATGGCTTCAATGGAGCATGGGCAGCCCATAAATTCGTATGGTAGATATGGGATCTGTTTTTCTTGACCCACAAGTCACTCTACCTCATGGGAATTCATTCTTCCTCATTCCCATTCCATTGGGGGAACATCTAAGCTTCAGTTTTCATCCATTACACATGCCCAGCAGTGAGAAAAAACAGAAATTGCAACTGTGAATTAACCCGCGTTTTGAAGTTCCATAAATGCCCAGAATCTCGTATTAACAATGAAATCTAATGAGGGATCCATATATATGAACCTTGGGGCAAAATTGAGAGTATTAGATACCCCGAAATCCATTGGAAAACCCAGTTTTTATATCCCAGAAATCCAATTACGGGATTGAGTTATTTGATCACTGAATTGTGAAAATCCAAGCATGAATGATAGAACAGAGGTTGGTATTGCTTGATAAACCTAGTGAAGGCTATAATCTCAAGGAATTAGCAGCTTGGACCTTTCTATACCCACTCTAAAGAGCACTAGAGGGTCTTGAATATTGTAACTTCTAAGAATATTATATTTGTATATTATTTATTCCGGAGATGTTCCATACCTCCGATGTGATTATACTATGAATCCGGAGATGTTTATTCCTCCGAATTGGTTGTGGTAACTAGGGTTATTAGACCCACCATGTGGGGTTCGTCCCAGTCAGTTATAATAGGGTATTTAACCTAATGGTTAAATACGAGCCTACATGTACTTGTGTAAAATACATGTCAGTGTAGTGTATAAATAGAGGAGGTATGTTCCTCATTTGACACACTCACTCACTTAAGAGAGGCGCACTTGTGGACGAGAAGTCTGCTATGGTGGAGGAGGAGATCATGTATTTGGTTTGCATCTTTGTATATTGCTGGTCATCTATATTGAGGAAGCTTTACTGGGTTTTCTACCCCATGAGGGTTTCCCAGGATAAATCTGTGTCTCTTGTGTTTATGCTATGCTTGTTGTTTCTTCAGTGATCCTGTATATGCTATTATTGTGAAATGGAATGTAATGCTGCTATTTTTTTTCTTATCATATTGAATTTTAACATGGTATCAGAGCTAACCTGAAGGAAGGCAATGTATGGCACTTACGACACTTGCTTCTCTTGCGACAATTTGAAGGTTAGGGTTTTATATAGAAAAAACCAGTCATCGTGGAACTTTCGCTATAAATCCATTTATGCGAAGTTTCAGGATCTGAAAAGTTTACAGGTCGTAGATAACATCCCCAGGTACCTTGTGTCCAAAGGGAGCTCTCAGATTCGTTGTACTTTATGAGTTATGATCAGTACAAGTTAGGGTTTCTGCCTCTTCCAGATCTCAATCAAAATCAGGTGACCTTGGCAAAAAGGTCATAACTTGGGCTAGGAAGCTCCAAATGAAATTTCGTAAAAAGTGACAGGTAGTACACAGACTATAATATCTCAAAAAACGTTTTCAGAGGATGAAGGTGAACTAGTGACACGTGGAACTCCGTACAAGTTCACTCTCCGGTTTTATCCCATAAACAGGTCACGTTGCGACACTTGGCATAAATCTCTCTCAGAGAGTCCAATTGAGGTCAGACCTATCAGGATGGAAATATAACAGGACGAGATATCTCAAGAAAATTTTTTAGAGGCCGAAGTTCAAACAGTGACACGTGGCACGCCGTACAAGTTCGCTCTCCTGTTTTATCCCATAAACAGGTCACGTTGCGACACTTGGCATAACTCTCTCTCAGAAAATCCAATTGAGGTCAGACCTGTCAGGATGGAAAGATGACAGGTCAGGCTACTGCAGAAAAGGTTTTCAGACCCTATGGAGCAGAAAGTTCATAGTTACAGCAGAAACAATCAGGTGCATATTTCTGTCAAAACAGAATTATTTTTGGAGCACCTTTATTCATGGCTTCCGGAATTTAGGGTTTCGGAGAAAGTTAGAATTTTTGGAATCGGAGTCCACGGCTGGAAGCTCATCAGAAAAATAAGAGTTTAGAGCCTTGGATCAAACCTTTTGATTGGACAAAAGGGTGGGCTTCATCAAACCCTAGTTCGGGTTCCTGTCCAGAAGATCCAGAAGTTTCAAAGGCAATTTTGAGGGGTCAAATTTTGGAGATTTCAAAATTGAAGAATGCTAGGTTGATCAGCTCAGCAAGACACATTCTTCCATCCATTCAGAAGTGTGAAAGTCAAAGATTGAATTTTTAGGGTTTCTCTAGCAAACCCTAATCAAGCTCCAGATCAAGTTTCAGGGGGAGTTGAGGCTAAGGCTTTACATAAGAAGACTACAAAAAAAAAGTCTCGACAGGTATGACTTAAGGAGGTTCAGGTATGCCTTGAAATCTGATTCTTGATTAAAGTTCATAATGTGTTTGTCTTCATGTTATTTATTAGTACAATCTTGATTAATGCTATTAATTGTCTTATCACCCTAGTAACAATATGAATGCATGTGAATGATCGAAGACATTCATTGATTAGGGCTATATGATTGTACTTATGCATTATGGTGTTGTGTGAGGTTGATGTTGTCTGCTAACAAGACACAGGTACATCACAAAAGACAAATCAAGTTCCATGACCATGACAACATGAAGACAAAGACTCACGAGGTATGTATGACTTTGTTATATCATGTTTAACCTACGAGACATGCAGGTTCTAGCTCAGGATCTCTAAATCATTGAAGAGATTGTTTAGGTATGTTGTACATAACTAGCAGGTATACTAATCCAGGTATGTTTTCCTATGTCATGTTAGAATCTTACCTTGTGTAAGTATACTTGGTATGATTGGTTAGTAATCAAGGGTTTATGCATATTATGTCTCTTATCTTGGTTGATGATTTAACTAACTAGATCAAACAAGAATATGCATGAGTAAAAGAAGACTTCCTTGAAACCCTGAATACTAATGATCATGACTGTACATATTCAAGATTATTTAGAATTAGAATGTTTTGATAATATTGAGAATATACTAATGAATGTATGTTTGTATATGAGATCATGAGGATGACACTAGTGTACACTTGAGCATGCACAGTGGTACAGAATGAATAGAAGTTCAGAAGACATACAGAAGATCAAGCGGGAGGCAACCACACAAACATAAAAGATAAGTATTTGGGTTGTTATTAGAGATAGTAAATGATATTGCTTGTATGCATATTTGTATTCCTAGAATATATCATGCTGAGTGTAAACATTCATAAAGCATTGAACAGTATACTACTAATATGCATATGATTGGTAAATTGGACAAACATTCCATTGTTGCTTGTCTAGAATGAAACCTCTTTGCTGACATGCTGAGAGTTGTGCACACTCTTGATAGTATGTTCTGGTAGAGATGGAAGGAATCTAGATAGCCACTGTATGCATACAGGATATGGGAAAGTGTTGTGCCAAATTATTGGTCAAAATAGTTGCATAACTATGTAAATGATATCTGTATGCATAATAGGTTATCATATCAATCTGATTTGATGATTATGAAGTATTACTAATCATGTACTTAATTTTTATTTGTAGGAAAGATCATGATGAATGATGAACTCTGAACAAGCGATGGATGTTCAACAAAAGATTTACAAATCAAACACACTATAGAAAGCTTGTGGTTAAGAGATTCTCTTAGAAAGAGGAAGAGAATCATGATGAGATGTTTTTCTCCAAGGGACTAGATAAGACCATTCTCTTAATAATGTAATCAGGTTCTATATGGGTTCCCAAGATCGGTAGTCAATTGATGAGCTTAATGATCATCATGGGTGATGTGGATCTCAACCTTTGCTACAAGGTTGAATATGGGTTCTAAACACATATGACATGGATGCAAGAAGGAACTCACCACAGAGTTCGAATGATTTTGAGGCTCATATTAGTAGACCCATCTGACGAGAGATGGCACAGATAGATATGCAGAAGATCACTCAATGTTGAGTGTGAATAATGGACAATTGACAGCTTCATGACAAAGCTTGGGCTTTACCAGAAGTAAAGCTGTTCCTAACCTTTACCTTAAGGTTGTGGATGATGAACCTATCATACCATTATTGTATGACGATGATCTCTTTCTGACAAGGAATGAGAAACAGGTCATGAAAATGGCTACAGAAATGAAAATGAAAGATCTCGGATTAATGCACTACTTCGTAGGTCTAGAAGTATGGCAATGTACAAAATGAATCTTTTAAATCAAGGTAAGTATGCTGTGAAGTTTCTAAAAAGATTTGATATGTTGGAGTATAAATCCATGGCCACTCCCATGGACTCCAACTTGAAGTTGTTAGTTAATGACTCATCATATTTAGTGGACCTAACCCTATATAGACAAATCATTGGGTCATTGATGTATTTAACAAATACTAGGCCAGATATATGCTTTGCTGTAAATACCCTAAGTCAGTATCTAGTAGAACCTAGAAAGGTGCACTTAATAGCTACAAAGCATGTAGTGAGGTACCTAAAAGATACATTATATTTTTGGTCTATATTATCTTGGAGGTCATGAACTCCGTTTACATGGTTACTCAGATTCTGATTGGGCAGGAAGTTTATCAGACAGAAAGAGTACATCAGGTGGATGTTATAGTCTTGAATCTGCCATGCTCTCATGGTTCAGCAAGAAACAATCTAGTGTGGCTCTCAGTACTGCTGAAGCAGAATTTATGGTTGTCTGCTCTGCCAGCTGTGAAGCAGTATGGCTTCAGAAGATTTTATAAGGAGTGTTTGACTTAGAAATGGATCCCACTGTGATTATGTGTGACAATCAAAGCTGCATTAAGATGACTGAAAATTCTGTGTTCCACGATAAGTCAAAACACATAGAGATCCGATACTTCTATATACTAGATATGGTGCAAAGAGGAGTTATCAAGCTCGAATATATAAGCATTGAGGATCAGATTGCTGATATCTTGACTAAACCTCTGTCTTGAGTGAAGTTTGAATACTTTCGAGACAAGCTTGGTATATTTCAAAAGAACTCTCCTCGAAAGGGGGAGTAGCATAGTATCTGATAACAAGTCTGTCTCATCAATGATGAGGTTACCTATTTACTGCACTTAGTTACTTAGAATTATTTTTTAGGACCCTTATATTTTTACTTTTGATGATAGATGTATTAGTAAGAATACATGCTTTTGATGATAGATGTATACATGCTTTTGATGATAGATGTATTAGTGAGTATACATGCTTTTGATGATAGATGTATACATGCCTTTAATGATATATGTATTTGATGCTATTGATGAGGATACATGTTTTGATATACATGTTTTGATGATGAGGATACATGTTTTGATATACATGTGTTGATGATGAGGATACATGTTTTGATATACATGTTTTGATGATGAGGATACATGTTTTGATATACATGTTTTGATGATGAGGATACATGATGCCTTGATGTACTTGTATGGATGAAGATACTTGTACCCATGATTGACATACGAGGGGATTGGATCATCCCTGGACTTCAGTGCTAAAGAGAGCCGTAGACGTATGTCTTCGAGAATGAAGTCCTTGGTGGACTTGAGGGGATTGGATCATCCCTGGACTTCAGTCCTAAAGAGAGCCGTAGACGTATGTCTTCGAGAATGAAGTCCTTGGTGGACTTGAGGGGATTGGATCATCCCTGGACTTCAGTCCTAAAGAGAGCCATAGACGTATGTCTTCAAGAATGAAGTCCTTGGTGGAATTGAGGGGATTGGATCATCCCTGGACTTCAATCCTAAAGAGAGCCGTAGACGTATGTCTTCGAGAATGAAGTCCTTGGTGGACTTGAGGGGATTGGATCATCCCTGGACTTCAGTCCTAAAGAGAGCCGTAGACGTATGTCTTCGAGAATGAAGTCTTTGGTGGACTTGAGGGAATTGGATCATCCCTGGACTTCAGTCCTAAAGAGAGCTGTAGACGTATGTCTTTGAGAATAAATTCCTTGGTGGACTTGAGGGGATTGGATCATCCGTGGACTTCAGTCCTAAAGAGAGCCGTAGACATGATGTCTCCGAGAACAAAATCCTGAATGAACAAGTAAGGGGATTGGATCATCCTCGGACTATGGTCCTTTGAATTGAGCCGTAGACATGAGGTCTCCGAGAATTGAATGATAGGACTGGATCGTCCTTGGACTTCGGTTCAAAAGGTACATGATAGGACTGGATCGTCCCTGGACTTCGATTCAAAAGGTACATGATAGGACTGGATCGTCCCTGGACCTAGGTTCAAAATGTACGTGACAAATCCTAGAATTGTTCTAGGTTACATCCAGCATGAAACAGGGATGGCTCTGTAGATATGTTACATCCAGCATGAAATAGGGCTGGCTCTGTATATGTGATACATCCAGCATGAAACAGGGCTGGCTCTGTAAATGTGATACATCCAGCAAGAAACAGGGCTGGCTCTGTAGATGTGATACATCCAGCATGAAACAGGGTTGGCTCTGTAGATGTGATACATCCAGCATGAAACAGGGTTGGCTCTGTAGATGTGATACATCCAGCATGAAACAAGGCTGGCTCTGTATATGTGATACATCCAGCATGAAACAGGGTTGGCTCTGTAGATGTGATACATCCAGCATGAAACAGGGTTGGCTCTGCAGATGTGATACATCCAGCATGAAACAGGGCTGGCTCTGTAGACGTAACACATCTAGTATGAAAGAGGACTGGCTCTGTGGCGGTAAATCCTAGATCTGATCTAGGTCACATCCAGTATGAAAAAGGACTGGCACTGTGGTTGGGATTAGATCGTCCCTAGACATGAGAATTGTCTTAAAGAGATAAGGATTGATCATCTTGGAACTTGATCTGGATTGTATCATCCATGGACCTATGTCCTAAAGAGAGCAGGATTGATCATCCTGTAGTATGATCGTGTGATGATGATGCCGATGATCGATGTTGATGATCGTGTGATGACGACGCTGATCATATGATGATGATGTTGATGATCGTGTGATGACGATGCTGATGATCGTGTGATGATGATGCTGATGACGATGCTGTTGATCGTATGATGACGATGATGATATTCGTATGATGACGATGCTGATGATCGTGTGATGATGATGATGATGATCATGTGATGACGATGCTGATGATCGTGTGATGACAATGCTGACGATCGTGAGGATTCAAATATTGATGTTGCTGTAGTTGTTTGAGTACTGCAGAAGATAAAGACTCAGTACTGAAGATGTTGATGTTCCAGTATTGAAGATGTTCCAGTAACTGGTTGAGTTACTGATGATGTTGAGAAAGCTTCCAATGATTTATAGATGTATCATGTATGATGTATGACTCGTTGCTCCTGCGGTTGTTGTTATAATATCCTTCTTGTTAAGGGGGAGTGTTGAATATTGTAACTTCTAAGAATATTATATTTGTATATTATTTATTCCGGAGATGTTCCATACCTCCGATGTGATTATACTATGAATCCGGAGATGTTTATTCCTCCGAATTGGTTGTGGTAACTAGGGTTATTAGACCCACCATGTGGGGGTCGGCCCAGTCAGTTATAATAGGGTATTTAACCTAATGGTTAAATACGAGCCTACATGTACTTGTGTAAAATACATGTCAGTGTAGTGTATAAATAGAGGAGGTATGTTCCTCATTTGACACACTCACTCACTTAAGAGAGGCGCACTTGTGGACGAGAGGTCTGCTATGGTGGAGGAGGAGATCATGTCTTTGGTTTGCATCTTTGTATATTGCTGGTCATCTATATTGAGGAAGCTTTACTGGGTTTTCTACCCCATGAGGGTTTCCCAGGATAAATCTGTGTCTCTTGTGTTTATGCTATGCTTGTTGTTTCTTAAGTGATCCTGTATATGCTATTATTGTGAAATGGAATGTAATGCTGCTATTTTCTGTCTTAGCATATTGAATTTTAACAGAGGGAAGGAACGCCTGAGGGACTGTGCAGTAGAGAAGGGGACCTTCCTTGTGTTGGGTGTGGTAGGTATTGTGGGTGCCATGACTGTTTGAGTTTAGTTGAGATGTATGTATCCCTTTGGTTGATCTCATTAGCTTAGCATCCTCCTCATCTGTCTCTTGCATGCTTGATAAACCCAACCATGTGTTGGCTTAGCATGACTGGTTGTGTGAAACCATGGCTGTGATTGAGCCTGTTTAGTTCCTCCTTAGTGGATACACGTCCCAACTCGGAGGTGGTCTCTCAGCTGAAAGAATACAGGCTGGACAGAGACCTATGGTTGGGTGGAACGTTGCTCTCACATAGCCAGTTGTTGGACAATTTCATCTTAAAGATAAGTATTCTCTATGGTTTGAATTATGTTAATTATGTGTTCTGCCATGTTCTTAATTGATGTCTGTTATTGATATATTGGATGCATGAAGTAGTTGTGTGTGGATAATGTTTATTTCCACCTTATTTATATTGAGTATGAATCTGCACGCATAAGTTTTATTTATTGTGAATTTTCTTAGTAATGTACGGGGCTGAGTTACACAATAAGCTCTCGAATGTTAGTCATGTTTCCTCCCTTGCATCGGATTGATGGGAGGGGACGTGACAATTGCAGATGTGGATAAAAATATGATAAAAAGTATACCGCATTAAATATTGGATAAAAAGCATCATGAAATTATGTATTCTTTGATAAATTACATGTGTGGTGTTCCCCTTCAAGACCTGATCTTTCGGCAATGGAGATGTTGTGCGAAGATTGAAATGTCAAGAAAACTAAGAATGAAAAGTGGAATTACATAAACTGGAACCTTCACCCTGAAAGTGCAATCTGATGTGGGTGAACCATGAATCACTACAACTACTATATTGGACACAATTACCCTTGATTTTCCCTCCAATACTGTAAATCAAGGGCTCAAAGAAGGTATCAACATGATATTGACTAAAACTCCAAGTGAATGCAACTGTATTATTGAATTACAGGGAAAATCGAGGGTGAAATAGCCCTTGGGAGCATCCATTACTAAAAATTGGGGGTGAAGGAATGATTCCATTTGATTATCTTTAGAAATTGGGGTGAAGGAATGATTCCACTTGAATATATTTAGAAATTGGGGGCGAAAGATATATTGGAAGGAGATTTTGTTGGGAAAAATAGTTTTTTTCATTTTCCTCATTAATATATGGGAGGCTATTCATTTTGGATTTATTTATTTTCTAGTAAAAATTGAGCGAATATATTTCATTTGAAAAAAACCCTTTCCATATAAGAAAATAGCCCACTAAATTTTTTTAAACCCTTAATTTAGAACATGGGCTAAATTTAGCCCCTAAAATCATCCATGGTTAGAATAAGAAACATTAATCTCTCTATAGGAGTTTGAGGTGGCCCTTTTAGTAGCCATTGCCATGTTTTTACTTTCAACCTTCCTTTCCAACATGAAAGACTTCTCTAAGGTTATTGGTTTGAAGAGACACATTTGATGTTGAATGTTATCCTTCAAGGTTCCAATAAAGAGATTGAACAATTTATCATATGGTATGCCCTCCACTCTTAAGACTCAAATTTTGAATTTTTTGAATATGCTCGATTATTAGACCCCTTTTCCCTAGATTTATCAATTGGGTAAATAAGGAATTGCTATTAACATCATCATGATATGATATCAATTATTTTATAAAAATGGACCAAGAGATAATGGAGTTGTTTCTACATTCACAAAGCTATGGGTACCATAAAAATTGCTTAGGTTCTAAATATAAATATGCAATAGTTACCTTTTTTATATTTGACACCTGGTGTATATCAAAAAATTACTCCATCTAGAATATGCATGTTATGGGATCCTTGCCATCAAACTTCCTCTTGCCAATCGTGGGGAATTAGATACTTCTTGGGGACCATACCTGATTACTTCCATTATTAAAATCAAATTCTCTTGGATTATTCCTATTAATGGAAGGTTTCTCAACATGGACACAATATTTATCTTTCTGAGTACCGTGGGACACATCATCACCTTTAGGGACATTTTCCTTTGGATTTTTTCTTAGATTAGAAATCCTTTCCATATTTCCCTCCATCTTATTAATATGCCCCATCATATTACTCTGCATTTCCCATCCTTTACTCAATATTATTATCTAAATTAACTAAATCAATTATTCTCATAGTCCCTTTAATTAGATCTTTCAACTTGGACACCCAAAAAGATAGGTCTTCACTTTCATCAAAGGTCGGGGATGAATCCTCTGGTGGTTTGATTGCAATGTGATTTTTCCACCACCTTTTGGTTCCATGTGGAACAATAAAAATATATATACACAATATTTATCACACCCTTTAGATATCTCAAAATAGATCCTTCTGCTAAAATTTGTTCAAATTTAAAATGGCATACCTTTTTCAAACCCTGATTTCGAGACTGATTTGTTAGTTGACCTTCCTAGTGAGGTAACTCTGAAATTTCAGCCCCTTTGAATCTAAAACAGTTTTTTATAGTATCCTAATATGTCTTCTCTTAAATTCCAAGGGTATTACCTAATTATTTTGTGCCAATAAAAATTTATGGCAATTTTCTAAACACCTAGTATTTTTTCCCCTTCAGAAGAGAGAAAGTGTATGGCCTACCACATGTCCATTTTTTGGATCTGATACTGAAATTGCTACAACAAATACTGTGGTTCACCTTCTTTATGATGCAACATTTTTTTGTCCCTTAGTGTGTACCTCAATCGAGTAGGGTGTATCTCTCTCATTTTTCATGACAACTATAGTTTTAAACAACATAAACAATGGCTATGACCGAAATATAAATGCCAAGGAGAGTTATGCAGATAGCACCATATTTGCACCACTTTTGGTCAATAATCCAATCCTTTAACCAAGGGAGGATACCCTTAAAAATCAGGAGGTATGAATCCTAGTCTTTCACCCTAGGTACCTTTCAAAAATTCTTTGCAAAACTTTGACTATATTTGCAGCCAAAATCTGAGGTGCCTGGGGGAAAATATCATCCACAAAAGTAACTGTGAGTATTGAATTTTAAAGGGAGGCACAACTATTCCAAGATAAATAAATAAAAATATTAAAGCAAGGGCATTCATGGTGCCTTAATCATAACCTAGTTCTTGAAAAGAATAATAGAAATCATGAAATACATCTTGATGCAGGGACATCGGGGCCTACGCAAACAGTCGAAGTTCATCGACAGGAGAAGTCGACAAGGGGGATTGACGATGACACTGATGCCAAAGGGAGATTGGTTGTCGAAGCCAAGTAGTCGAGAAGAAGCTGCTGATATGTGTTCGACAGGAGCGAAAGGTCGAGAGTTGGCAAGTTTGATGTCGACAAATGACAGGAGCGGAGCGAAGGCGTCGAAGCTCGACATGTAGTCAAACTGCGACACCGACAAGTTGTGGCGAAATCCAAGCGTGGAGGACGGGGTGGACTGGAATCCATGGAATTTAAGTGAAGCCGACAAGTAAGGTCGAAGGATGATGAAGTGCAATATGGTTGATGGAGGTGATGAGGCTGACAACTGTAGCAGAGTCAAAGGAGTGCATAAGTCAAGGTGACGTACTTGGTAGTCGTTCGTGGTTTCTAAGGAAGTTATGAGTAGTTATGAAGGTGGTTAGGATCATAAAAGATGTCACCACGGGAAGAGGTTTTGCAGCACGACCGGAGGGCACTGACAACTGTAGGTCTGCATGATATGGAGGATTCGACGGATAGAGGAAGAGTGTCTATGGGAACAGAGTGACCTCGGGAAGAGCAGTAGAAAAAGAGAAGGTTAGAATATCAGTGCAAAGGCATAGGAGGAGGTCAGATCGATCAACAAAGGATCAACGAAGAGATCATTCATCCATATCTCAGCGGACGCTTTCATTCAGCAAAGGTCATGAGAGGGAGGAAGATCACACACACAGAGAACACACCATTTACTTATGTATATTGTAACAGGATGAGGCCGACTAGTTTTAGTTGTTTACATTTCTTATTATAACACTGTAATTTGATTGAAGTAATAGAAAATAGCTTCTGGCATCCAGTTCTTGCAAGAATTTGTGTGTCGTGTGTATTGTTAAGGAAGAGGCCCCTTGTCGGGACTGCCCTTGTGCTAATTGGTATCAGATCAGAAGCATCCTATGAACAGGAAGAGCCTGCGAGTGCGTAGACAGCTCTAGTTGTGGTTGGGTAGAGTTGTGCACGAGTTGTGAAAGTATGGTTGCGATTGGATGAGTGGTAGTTTCATTTGCGGTTGAAAATGGCTCACAGAGGTGTTAATGTCTAAGGACGAAGAGCGTGTGGCATTGTAGTCACAGTTGATCGTGAAATGTTCGACGAGTGCATGCGAACAATGCAAAGTTTGACCAGTGAAGTCACATCAATCAAAGAGATCCAAAGACATGGATGCATTCCCAATGCACTAGACCACAGCGACGAGGAAGTCAAAGAAGTGGAATCACAGGAAGAGGAAGCCTAAGAGCCAGAAGATAAAATCATTAAGATTTTGACAGATATGAGAGGTTGGACAAAGATGGATGTACGTACCTACTCAGGAGGTCTGGATCTAGAAGACCTCATAGACTGGTTCAAAGAAATGGAGAAATACTTCGACATAGAGATGATAGAGGATCCTAAATGTGTTAAAACTATATGTATGAGGTTGAAGGGGCCTGCCTCATTGTGGTGGGACAATGTACAGGCTGACAAAGTAAAGAAAGGAAAGGAAATATCAAGTCTTGTAAAAAGGATGGTCGTCAAGCTGAAGGGGAAGTTCTTGCCAGGTGACTATGTGTTTTCCTTGTTCTAGAAGTTGCATAACTTTTGACAGAAAGAGATGACCGTGAAGGAGTACATGGAAGATTTCTATAGACTGTCGATTCGATCGAGACAAAATGATGAAGGAGAAAAATATGTCATGAGATATGTGAATGGATTGAAGTATATCATACAGGACGAGTTCAGCCTGTCAAGGTTCAGAGCGGTCAGTGAAGCCTACCAACTAGCTCTGAAGGCAGAAGAGAAATTATCGAGGAGAACTGCATTGACCAGAGGTAGAATGACTGGTCAAGGTTCAAAAAATGTTTCCATAAAAGGAAAAAGTAGCGGAACTGGCAAGATTTTCTTTCAACTTTTAATAAAATGTAAGTCGAAAGTTGTGCATAAATTATCAACCTAGGGACATAAAGGCTTATGAGCTACCTGACAAGGTATATGTCAGACACTGTAAATTGAATTATTTTAACACAGACGAGATCGATGGATTTCTAAACTGGATCTAAGATGCAACTGTTGGTGAATAGTTTTCTAGAAGAAATCACAACTTACAGAAAGAAATTTGCAACCAAACCAGAAGCACTGACTATCAAATTTAACAACTATTCTATGATGCTGCAACACTCTGCTGTGTTATGAAAAGAAATTAATGCCTGAATCTGATTTAGAAAATTGAGAACTTAACAAGAAATCAATTCAATAAACAACAGCTACATCAAAGGAATTGTAAAGAGATAATTTTAATTCAACAACCTACTTCTACAATTATCAACTAGCAATAGAATCCCCACAATAATTTTAATGTGACTATTCACCATAGAAGTAATCTTAAATCAATGATCATAATCCATACATTCCTCTGTATTCACTAATAATGATAAGAATGATTTCACTATCCATTCGTGTCGCTATTTAAACATTCACACTTAACTATGATTAGCACACCAACTCTGAATGCGAAACAATTAAATAAATCAACAACTGTATCAAACATCAACTACATGCATAAAGGAAAGAAATCCTAAATACAACAGCACCTGTCATAGAAGGGGGCCCTTCCTTCGGCGATAGGAGCTGAACAAGCCACTCACTCACACAAAATTGATTAACACATCCAAAATTAGGACAAAATAGATTTTTATATAAAAGGTCTGATCACAGCAGTTTTCAACAGATATATGCAAGATGATGGCTAAACTACTCTGGAAGAGATTCAGAGTTCTTATACATCAGTGCTCATAAGAAAATTATGAAAGAGCATATAGTTACAACAAATTCCCAAATAGGGCTCATATGTTGATTCTCAAAATATTTAGTGAGCCAACCCAGGAGCTAGTACCATGGAGAGTGGAGATGATTCCAGGAATATATCAAAGTAGTGAACAAACTCGTTGGATAACCCAACGAATTATGAGTCACTAAATACCTGAATTGCTGAATTGGACACAGAATCACCAATCCCTGGATTGATTGCATCATCATATATGTGCTAGGTAGTTGACCAATCATATATGCGCTGGGTAGTTGACCAAAGTGATGTATAATGACGAGCAGGAGCATAATATATAAACTTGATACTCATCTATTATACTTGAGACTGATATGGAAGTTGTCCAACTTCCATAATTCCTTCATTCTGCAACCTAAAAGTGAAATGATATTGAACCTGAAACACCACTTCTTTAGTAGGTAGTTAGGGCATCATAACTCTATCCAAATCATCATCAATTGACAAATAACAACGAAAATGAGATCAATATTTACCAAAGCCAAAACTTTTCCAAATGTAATCCAGAGAGAAAGTGGTAATATGGGATCAAGTAAAAAAGGTTCATAAAAAAGGCAAAATATGAGAACAAAAAGGGTCATATACACAACCCTTCATCTCCCCCCAACCAAAAGGTTTGCATGTCCTCGTGCAAACTAAGACTGTGATCCACTAATAGGGGTACTCGAAGAGCTGTTTAGGCACTCATCACTCCACTTATAGGAAGAATAGCCACCTTCTATTGCACTATAAAATCCCCTCTGTTCATTAACAGTTTTCCAAAATTCACTGTCCTCTCCATCCATCACAGGACATCAAATTATAGGAGAGTGGAATCGAAGCCCAATCCAATTGGCTTTATGCACATTCAGACAATCAAGATAGGCCTGTACTCTGTCTAGGGATTGCTCGAACATTCTGATAGAGAAGGGATCTTTTCTTTTCAATTTAGGACTCAGGTCATTAATCCTACTTCGTAGATAGAGCAAAGCCTCCAACCTGTGAAAGGAGTTAACACCCAAAAAGTGCTCACTATCTCATTTACTTATTCACATGACCCATTTGTCCACTTTTCCACCATTTGAGCCTCTAAAACCATCAAAAGGTCACCAAAAGACCATAATACACCCCTTTTTCCCCTCAAAATGAACATTTTTCCTCAAAAAGCATAAAAAACCCTCAAAAAGGGTCCATAATTCCCAAAAATATTAAAAAGGGAATAAAAATATTCAAAATATTCAAAAAAAGAAAAAGGAGGGAAAAGGTACCTAAACCATGTTGGTCAATACCATTGGTTTCCTCAAAACCATAATGGTATTCTCCACCACCAAAAACTATAAAAAGGTGGTAGGGGCTCCTCACTTTCCATCCATCCATCATCCTATCCTCATGCTGTCAAAATATCTCATGAGACTTTTGGCCATTTTCAGCATCTTGTAGAAGAGACCTTTGGAGCTTGGAGCTACTCACCTTGGGAGTTGCTCTACACAAATCCTCACCATTTGAGGTATCTTAATACAAAACATCTATTCTTTTATTTCTTGTTCTTGAATCATTTTTAAAAAATTTATTTGTTATATGCACATGTTAGTTTAGATTTAGATTTAATTTATAATCGTTTTTGCTTTCAATATTGAAACTGCTATCACATTGTTGATAGGTGCCCATTGCACAAAGGTTGGTTGCAAAACCAAGACAACAATTTTTGGTGACTCCGTTGGCTTCGAATTCTTAGATCTTAGTTTTTTGCTTTAGATCTTATTTTTTGTTAGTTTTAATCATTTTAATTCATAGATCTACCATCCTAGACAACAGATCCATTGTTGTTCTAGATCTTGGCCCTTTCTATTTCCATTAACAGCTGGAAATTTCCATTTTCGGGTTCATTTTTCGGTGTCTGTTTTTTGGCTTTTGCCTCACGGCTTTTCACCCGATAGTCGCGCAGCTCATTGCGACCTCGTGGCTTTTTTCTGCGCGGCTTCGCGGCCATTTTACGCGTTGCACATCACGACTTCGCGGCCATTTGCCGCATTGCACATCGCGACTGTGTGACCGAAACCCGCGCTGCACATCACGGCTTCGCGGCCGAAACCTGCACTGCACATCGCGACTGCGTGGCCGAAACCCATGCTGCACATCGCGGTTGTTTTCCCAAAACCCGCGATGCAATTTTTTTGAATTCGGCCAATTTTTTGAAAATATTTTTTGCTGTATTTTTTTCCCATTTAGCATATTTTACAGCATTAATTTTTCTGCATTTTTATAGCCATACTAAATCTTTTACTATTTATATCTGCTCCATTAACAATCTTTTTAAAAAAATTCAGTAATTGAAAGAAATATTTTCTGCATTTTATTTAGATCAAGGTTTTACTGTTTATTTGCTCAATACTTTGCCCAAGCAATTTTTAAGAGATCCATTTATTTCTTGAAATTTTTATGTTATTTTCTTCCCTTTAAATTATTTCAAAGATCCATTATTTTTGAATAGTTTTTTCAAGCATTTACATTTCAAAAACACCTTTATTTTTTGCAAAACTGGAAGCGTCTTTTCTTTCATTTGTAATCAATTGCCCAAGCGAGGCAAATCAATTTTAGTTTAAACACTACACTTGCACCCACTCTGCCACATAATTTAAACTGAGCCTTAAAATTTACCTTAACTCAACAAACTTTTAACCCCACTTGGGGAGCACTTAAAAGAATCTTGTAGTTAGGTAGAATTGAGAGGATAGGTGTACCAATAACATCTCTCAATTATTTACATTTGAGACATAGTGTTTGTCTTTAGGGTCCAAAAATCCCTTATAATTTTGACACGGTTATCAACCAATCTATCGGGAAGGACTCTCCCTTAGGAGGGTTGAAGTAGCCAGACTAGTTCTGGAAGTCTGAGTAGAATACCGCAATCCATTCAATAACCGAAGGATACCTTTCGAAGTTCTCGGTGTACACCCAAGAGAGTGTACAGCGGCGATAGAACCAAACTGTAGATTCACCTAACCGAACGTGTCATGAACAGGGTATCCTAGTTGCCACTCTTTAGGATTGTCTACCCGGTGTCCCTTCTGGTAGGGGGATATCTAGCCATTGATTCAACACTCTATATTGTCTGACTTGGATTTCATCACCTTGCAAAGAATATCGTTTGTTGACTCACAATACTTCTAGTTAGGTGTTTGCATGATACATTACCCACCTTTGGTCTAGTTACACCACTTTTTTCTAGGAGTTGTTTGACTTTTGGTATTCTGACCAATTTTGTTGCATCCCTCCACTTATTATAGCACAACTCCTATAATAAGTGCTCTTTGAGGTTGGTTGTAGGCCTGAGAGCCTTTATTTTTTCACTCCCCTCTTGCACTCATTGTTGCATTAGGGTTTCGAGTTTTTTACATCACCACCTTACACTGAAATTTTTAAAATATTTCTCGCCATTGAGAATTTAAGATGATCTCGTCGTCTTCGGGGTGAACCCCCTCAGTTCAGTATACTTGGCTCTACACATCATAGACGTAGAGCCTTATCCCTTGAATCGACACGTCATCAGCCAAACACACAGTCATCCGATTCTGACACGCCTCACTTCACATCTGATTCTGAGGCTGAATCTGAAAACCCTACTGAAATATCACCAACCAACCTCATGGTTGGATCACAATACGACCCACTTTTCACCAGTACTATTGGAGATACATCCACAAACCCTTCTACTACTGTGCCACCCATAATAACAACAAACCCTTTAGGCATGCCTTATATAGGGGCCACTCCACCTTTAGGTATGCCCAACACAGGACTACCTCTTATTATGGGTATGCCCAACATAGGAATCACACCACCTCTCATTACCACAACCCAGATCCCAGAAATTCCTGGCACTATTCCTAACCCGTCTGCAACCCATGTTTCACTTGGGAGCGCTGGCCCATCCCACACCACAACGGTTGGAGGACACATACCTTCAATACCTAGCATACCCTTAGGGGCTACTGGACTACTACATAATGCCACCATTAATAGTTATGTCCCAGTCACTACGCCACACCCATCTGCTAGTTTACCTTACATGGCTAGTCTGAACTTACCAAACCTAGCCAGGTTAACCAACGATCCTATCAGGAACAACCCTACATGGCCACCCATGCCTACAAAGCTCCCCTCAGACATCCCCAAGTTTGAAGGAAAACCTGGGGAGGATCCCCAAAACCACATAATGTCATTTCACCTATGGTGTTCATCTAACTCCATAGTGGATGACTTCATTGGACTAAGACTATTGCAACGAACGTTCACTGGCTCTGCAGCCAAGTGGTACATCGAACAACCACATGGGACCCACCATACATTTACGTCTCTCGGCTCCACTTTCCTTCAGTTTTTTCAGCTACCTGTACGCTATGATGCCGGAGTTGAAATACTGTTGTCTTGCAGACAAAACACAGCTACCCACATCACCGACCATATCCATGAGTAGCGCAAGCGTCGTAGCCTCTGTAAGATAAAACTGGATGATCGTATATTTTTGGACTGGTTTCTTAAATCACTCCTACCCCTCATAGCCAAAGACGTAGCTTCTAAACGACCCAGTCAGAGGAAGAAGCTATCTTAAAAGCTCAGCAATTCGACCTGATTTATGCCCAGTCAGGCTATCTCTACACCATCATACCAGACGCCCCACGAGGCTATTCTTCGTGCGGTGATGCTCTGGGGGCATCACATGCCGCTGATGGTATTATCAACCAAGTCACGGCACAAAATAAACCTTTTAGCAAGGTGAGCACCATAAATTCCCCAGAACTCTCTAGGGCTACATCTAATTCTGCAGTGACAACTTCGTACGCTCCAATGAATCAGACTCAGCACACTCATGGACCCTCTTATCCACAACATTGCTATGGGAAAGCACCATCGACATATGTACCACCCACATACTATAACCAAACGGCCACCCAAAACCCAATTCATTTACCGGCCCAACCAATGTATTACCCACAGCAAGCTACACCAGCTAACCCAACATTTCCAATAGCTTAGGGTTACCAACAACCCCAGCATGCAACTAGACCACCTCCAGCCCCACCAGCTTATTATCCACCGCAACCTGCTATCGCACCTGCGGCACCCCAAAATCCTCCCACTACTCAAGGGCAAGTGTACACACAACACAATCAGCCCCAACACCAAAACAACCAATGCAACCAGGGTGGACAACAAAACCGTGGAAGAGGACATAACCGCGGCAACAACCAACAACATAATCAAGGTCCACCACCTCCCAATCCTCCAAATAATAACAATGTTGCTCCTCCCAACCAGAATCCTGATCGTCATCCCAAGCAACCAAAAAACAATAACCTCAGAACAAACCATCCATGTTCTATATGTGGAGTCTATGGACACTACACTCACAACTGCCCCCATTTAGAGAAATCACGTAAACTTTGGGTTGACGATGCCCAACGCCAGGGCCACGTTGGAAAACGAGCTCCACTTAATCAACCGCAACCCATGATATTACAAAACCCATTGCCAAACCAGGGAGTAGTAAATACTCGCCCTATGGATCCCCCACAAGGATCTGCTGCACCCTAGCAGCAAATCACCTATGCTGCAACTGATTATCAGCATACGGATCCAAGCACACACCATTTATTAATGATGTCATCCAATGACATTAACCTCCAAACTTGCAGGAATCAGTATGGCCCACCCCTAGAAACTCCTCCCACTGATGCATCCACCTCCCTTCCACCAGATCAACCACTACGCATACCAAATATGCTGTTGGACGGAGGACCTAAAATCCCTTGCATCCCTTTGCGAAGGATTAACAACAATCCTAATTCTCACACAACATCCAGTTTTTACATCGTGGAAGACCTAGCACAATCCCCCGCTGCTATGTCTACTTTAGAGGTACTGAAAACATGCCCTGCACAGCGAAAACTACTACTATCCGCCATCGGAGGAGTAGACCCTGACAACACACACATGATGGCTTTCAACTTAGACCAAGCCGAACCTCGATTGCCATCAAATTTGGCCTTCCAAGTATCAGTAAACATTCAAAACCTTGTTGTGCATCGATGCATCATCGATGAAGGAGCTTCAACCTGCGTTATGCCCACCCTTGTGTGGCAGAAACTTGGATCCCCTGCTTTACAACCATCCACCACGACATTACGAGCTTACGACGGGCGCTCAGATCAACCACAAGGCCTCTTAGTGAACGTACCCGTAGAACTAGGTGGCAAATTAGTTCTTATCGACATCGAAGTGATCAATGCCCAACTCGACTACAACCTCCTTCTTGGACGTCGCTATATGTACAAAATGAAAGCAGTGGCTTCATCTGTTTTCCGCCTCATGATGTTCCCACATGAAGGACGCATTATCAAGATTGATCAACTCACATATTATGATCCTAATGCCCCCGCAGCCCCTCAAAATGTGCTACCAATGATTGAACAAACCGTTCAAACTGCACCAACATCATTTGTGTCATCAGTTGGTCCTGGAATCTACACCGAGTCACCTATGACTTCCACATTTCCATCAATCCCACCACCTTTACCAATAACAAAAACATCGAATTTGTGCACCCTGTCGCACACCACACAGCAGCCTTCGTCACTACCACAAACACCCACAGTGCCTACTCATATTGGCACAACGCCAATTCATACTATCCCATTCTTGTTCACATTTTCTGGAGTTGTCAGTTCGCCAGTAATGGTTACACTCAACTTTCCTGGTTTAACATTAGGGATACCTGTATGGTACTTACCTGCTTCGAGCCCCCCGCCAACTCCGACTGTTATTTTACAACCGGTACAACCTATCCCTACTACCAACCACCCACCCCCTTTTGTTACTCATCTGCAAAACAAACCACCCCCAATAGTGACTACGGCATCAACGTCCAGAAACGCCCCACCTCCGTTATGAAACACAGGGGGCAGAGGCCCACCAACTTATAACACTGGACCCATAACTCGCACCCCCCCAGCAACCCCCAAGGTAGCTTAAAACCCCCCAACTATTCACATTCCCCCTAAGTGCTCGTTGTGTGACGACGTAGGCCATGCCACTCATGAATGTCCACAATTACCTACACTCCAAGAACACATGAATATGTTGGATGATGACACTGGAATTCCAGTGGTAAGACTTGAGCTACCTCCTCAACCTCGCGACAAAACACTCCGCACTAACCACCCTTGTGCAATATGCGGCATTTATGGCCATTATTCACACCACTGCCCTGATCTCCCAGATTATAGAGAAGCATTATACGAGATGAACAATGCCGACTTAGAGATATCTCCTCCCCTCATCAAGGAGATCTACCCTCCGAAATCATCTTCTTCGGAAGAAATCAATACCATCTATATGATTTCAACCACATACAAATCAGAACCCGTTGATTTATGGTCTGATTACTTTCGTACTGATGAGCAAATTCTAGAAACACTCACTGCACCGGACTACCCTTGGGACGATATGCATCATCGCTCATACTTCCTCAAGCAATTTTACCCATAGAAAATCTGATGGACACCACCGTCCATTATTGTACAGTGTTATTTTGTTTTTCACAAAAATTCAAAAAACCTTGATATTTGTTTTTTCTGCATGACCACAAATGGATTCTGTTCCACTCTGCTACGTCGGTTTCGCTGATGGTGCAAGCCATTAGTCCCCCAATCTGGCCTCCACAGCTTGGGTAATATATTCCCCTTCACATGATTTGATCCACATCGACGGAGTGTGCATAGGTGTTGCCACCAATAACCAAGATGAATACGATGCCTTGACCGGTCTCCTGGCCGCAGCTCTCCAAATGAGCATAAGTCACCTTAATGTTTTCTTAGACTCACAACTCCTTGTTTCCCAGCTCAACAATGATTACCAGGTACACGATCCCTGTCTTTTCAGAAAATTCTTGCGCACTAAACAAATGGTTCGACAGTTTGAATCCATTTCATTCACAGATGTCCCAAGGAATCTCAACAGTGTAGCAGACCATATGGCCAACAACATTCTTGACTAGCACACCAATCAAACCATGTAGTAAATACAAAATGTACCTCCACGAGCATATACAAAAAATTAAAAAAATGCATCCACGTGCATAACATGTGCCTCCACGGGCATATACAAAAATCAAAATGTTGCATCCACGTGCATAACATGTGCCTCCACGGGCATACAGAAAATCGAACATGCCTCCATGGGAAAACAAATAGACAATAAATGCATCCATGTGCATACATGACTATATACCAAAACATATATATATATACATCATCATATAGTCAAACATGTCATACGTGCCCTTAGCACCCAATATACAAAAATACATAAGCCGTACAAAAAGGTACTTCCCCATATGCTCATCAGCATTTGGGGGCAGATACAAGATCATCTAATCATCATGGTCTCCAGGCTCCTCTAGTGTCACCTCCGCTGGCCCCGCCGGATCATGCTGAGCCCGAACTCTCCTCTCCATCGGCCCCACTGGATCATCTCGCACCTGAATCCTCCCCTCCACTAGCCCTGTCGTATCATGCCGAGCCCCATCCCTCCACTCAGCCACCAACAATCCTGCTCTGAGCAGGATCGAGCGCCACTCGCGAGGCGCATCGAAACAACGCTCGATGATGTCCTAATCCAAATCCCTCCACACATCCTCTGGAAATACTGCCAGGATCATGTCTAGTGTCTTTCGGACACCCTCCACGCCATCATCTCGAGGCCCAGCTCCTCAACCGCGAGGCCCAACTCCTCGAGAATGAGGAGGCGGTACCGCTACAGGAGGTGGAACGAACACCATCGCCCATCCCCTATGAACCACATGGTCGGCTGGTGGTACAGGACCAACATCTGCACAATAACACAAGTGAACCATCATATAAATATCTAACTATAATCATAACAAAAACATCTAAAACACATGATATAGTAGAGAACAAAACACAAAAACATACCATCTAAACCCCAGGCCTGTCCCTGGGCTCGAGGCATCTCCGGATCTCCTCGATAATCCATACCGGCATATGGATAGTCATCAATCAGCAAGGGGATCTGCTCCCACTGATCATACATATCCTATGAAAAGAACCCGCGGATACCACCACCACTGCGGGGCATCATCTGCCCCCACCGCAACATGCACGGCTCGCTCACCAACCTGTCTTGAACCGGCACCCATGGCCGCAAAGTTGGTACCCGCTCAAAGAAGAAAAAACACAGGAAGGAGGCATAGTAGAACTCTCCCCCCTCCCGACTAACCTTGTCCAAATCTCTCCGGACACTAACCAAAAACATCTGACCCCATGCGTAGTAGGTCCCCCTCAGCACAGAATCCACCATCATCGTTTGTCCCCCCGGCAAATGATGTGGCACCGCGGCACCCAACACCCGCAGAACACAAGCCCCAACAACCCGCATGTCCCACTCCCACAAAGATCTCAGGCTCAAAGCGTTGTTCTACACAATCGCCCCAGCAACACAGAAGGTCTCTAGGAGATCCTCGATATCCAAACCTGTCGGGATCCTCGGCAGAAGATCCCCTACCTCCCCTAAGCGAGGCAACCCGGTAAGAAACTATACATCAGTAAGGGTTATCTCTAACCTCTCACCCCCAACAATGAACGCAGCCTCTGCAGGGACCCAGAGACTCACCAATTTGTTCAGTAGTGGTCCTACTGAACACATCGGTGGAATCTGAGCGAACTTCAGGAGCCTTCTCACAGCCAGAGCCTGTCGGACCCCCTGATCGGTTCGAATCTGAATCATCAAGTCCTCATCCATCTCCCACTCTCGCCATGACACCAATGGTCTCCTCAACATCCTACCAAAAAACAAATAAAAATTTTTAGAACCAGAAAAAAAATTTCAAAAAATTCCATCGCGGCTTTTCCATCAAAATCCCCGATGATCATCGTGGCTTCCATCCATGAACCCGTGATGAACATCGTGGGTATTGACCACACAGTCGCGATGAACATCACGACTATCAACCCCATAGTCGCGATGAACATCACGACTATCAACCCCATAGTCGCGATGAACATCGCGATTTTCAACCCGATAGCCGCAATGAACATCGCGACTGTCAGCCCCAAACCCGTGATGTTCATCGCGAAAAAGGACACAAAACCCGCGATATTCCACATTGGAAGGCCAACATGGAATTTCGCAGCCTTCAGGGGCCCGCCGCTAACCAAAAAAGACATAATTAAAAAGGATAAGGAGAATAAGGTTACCTGAAACTCATGGAATCGAAAACCAACGGTCGAATCTCCCGTAAATCAAGAAAGAACTCTGATTGATCTGCCAAACTCACACGTAACAATGACACGTCATATGGGCCCCACACCCTATTTATAGAGATTTTACCATTTTTCAAACAACCATTGCAATATCATACAAAGTCCGTTCCTCAAACCGTTGGTACCGTTGGAATCAGCATAGCAAGAACTTCATGATAGTCCTTTCCTTTTCCTATTTTCACCAGGTCTATTTTTTGACCATTTTTTCATGCCCTCGTCACCTCAGTTTGCATGCCACTTCGGCCGTTCTCCGTTTTTTATGAGTCTTATATCGTCGGATTTAGTTTTCCACGCTCGTGATGATGCTTGAGATCATTTCTCGCTCTCACACCTTGTTTTTTTGGGCATTTTTTCCCATGCCCCCTCGTTGCCTCAGTTTGCGTGCCACATCAACCGTTGTCCATTTCTGACGAGTCTTATATTTCCAGATTCAGTTTTCCGCACTCGTGATGATGCTTGAGATCATTTCTCGCTCTCACCTCTAGATTTTTTGGGCATTTTTCCCATGCCCCCTCATCGCCTCGGTTTGCTTGCCACATCGAGCGTCGTCCATTTTTGACAAGTTTGATATCGTCGGATTCAGTTTTCTGCGCTCGTGATGATGCTTGATATCATTTCTCGCTCTCACCCCATAATTTTCGGGCATTTTTTCAAAATGCCACTCATCACCTCGGTTTGCATGCCACATTGGCCGTTGCCCATTTTTGACAATCTTAATGTCACCGGATTCAGTATTCCGCACTCATGACGATACTTGAGACCTTTTCTCGCTCTCATTAATCCCTTTTTGTTCAATATAGTTTTACCCCTTTTTCGGGTCGAGCAATCCCTTTTACGAAAAAGGCACTTAGGGAGTTTCTATTAAGCTCTTTTCTGACTCCTAAAATAATGAAAAGATCGTCGAGCAACCTTGCTTCCTTTCATGCTCGCTAAACGTATCTGAAAGGGTGTCTACCTGGTATAAGTTTACCCCTTTTCCGGACCTTGTAGACTAATTATGAAAAAGGAATACTCTAGTCACATTGGCTAGAAGAGTTCTCCATTTGCATCATTTTATGCTTTTCCGGGCCTTGGAGACTAACTTACAAAAAAGAACACCAATGGAGTCCACTTATAGCTTTCAGACTCTCTAAACATGAAAGTGACCACAAGCAATCACCATCCTGGGCTCGTAAAAACCCAGGACGGTACTCACAACCACTGCAGAGTCTTCTTATCATTTTCAGACTCCTTAAAAATGAAAGCACCCATGAGCACGAACAGTCCTAGGCTCACAAAATCAACAGGACAATACCATTTCAGAGCACACTTTTATCCCTTCTTGGAGCTCATTAAAACTACGAATAAGGACCCAATGGTGCTTCTCAGCGCCACAACAGATCATGTCTACTCATATGGCAGCTTCCCCATTTTGGTCGCCTTTGTTCAGAGTATTCTGCAGTATGTCACCCTGAGAATCCCTCGACAGCACCCATCAGCTCGTCCCCCCCCCAAAAAAAAAGTTAATACATACCCTTCAGACTTAAAAGCTATGATCCCCACACCTACAAGTCAGTTCCCTACGCTACCAGGTCAACCATGTCATCATGCTCTGAACAAAGGAAGTTTGAGTCCACCCACTCTATGACCCCAGTTATTTCCCATCCCCACAGTATGGCAGTCCTACCATCAGTACTACCACACTTCAGTTCTACACCTCGTGCTCCTATCAAGGAAACATCATTGCCTTATTAGTTGCTAGTCTCCCTCTGTCGACGACAACCAAATTTTTATCCCAGAGGATATACCTAGAGGTCCCTATGTCTTGGACTCATCACCATTTATGATGAGTGCCTACGAATCATTTCGAGAAGAGTCCTCAGTGCCTCTCCAAATGGTTGTTTCTCGCATGCTTGACTTCAACACCTTGATCGCATCATTGAGACTCGCACAGGGTATGGGTCCTTTCAGTTATTTGTTGAAGACCCCGGATACCACCTGACTCATCCACATTTGAGAGTCTACTCATGGAAACAACCAGTTACATTTTTCCTATAGATATCCGGGTTGCGCATGGAAAAATTATTCAGATGTACTCTAGTTTTATACTCCCTCGAGTATACAGTTCAATATACTCCTCAGAGTTGGCTCAGAGTCATTGAGTCCCTATAGATGTTGGACACCTTTAGATTCAGCAGTTCATCAACCCTTCTGAGACCTTGTTCAGAACAGTTGTCGCTTTATTCCAGTGTATCAGTTATTGAGATCAGTCATGTTATGATCATGAGTACATCCAAAAATAGTGTCCCCTTTGGACCATTATGATGTACTAGCAAAAATTTTTTATTATTCAGGTCCCCCTTCTTGGGACTAATTGTTATGTATATGTCTTGATACGAGCATGGGTATGCCCACCTCATCCATTATCAGAGATTATTCCTCATTCATATTGAGGCCATGTAATATTTTTTGTTTTTGCATCTTCCAAGGGCCGTGGATCCAGTCTCCAACCGGTCTCTTCTCTTCCCCAAACCCCAGGAAAAAAACAAAAGAACTATGATGTCTATTGGCCATACGATGAGCTCCTACCCTCACACATCAGGGGGCAATCTATTAACACCCAAAAAGTGCTCACTAGCTCTATTCCTTATTCACATGACCCATTTGTCCACTTTTCCACCATTTGAGTCTCTAAAGCCATCAAAAGGTCACCAAAAGACCATAATACACCCCTTTTTCCCCTCAAAATGAATATTTTTCCTCAAAAAGGGTCCATAATTCCCAAAAATATTAAAAAGGGAATAAAAATATTCAAAATATTCAAAAAAGGAAAAAGGAGGGAAAAGGTACCTAAACCATGTTGGTCAATACCATTGGTTTCCTCAAAACCATAATTGTATTCCCCACCACCAAAAACTATAAAAAGGTGGTAGGGGCTCCTCACTCTCCATCCATCCATCATCCTATCCTCACACTGTCAAAATCTCTCATGAGACTTTTGGCCATTTTCAGCATCTTGTAGAAGAGACCTTTGGAGCTTGGAGCTAATCACCTTGGGAGTTGCTCAACACAAATCCTCACCATTTGAGGTATCTTAATACAAAACATCTATTCTTTTATTTCTTGTTCTTGAATCGTTTTAAAAAAAATTATTTGTTATATGCACATGTTAGTTTAGATTTAGATTTAATTTATAATCATTTTTGCTTTCAATATTGAAACTGTTATCACATTGTTGATAGGTGCCCATTGCACAAAGCTTGGTTGCAAAACCAAGCCAACAAAAGGGAATACAATTCCTGCACTCCTGAACAACTTTAATTTGGGCAATATCCAGAAGTGTAATGAATGTTTGATCTTTCATAACCCGATTCCTGGCTGTGAATAATATTTCAAGTGAGGGGGAACCTCTCACCCAAAGAGCATCTTCCCATTCGATATTTCCTATAGTGGTGGCAGCATTGTTCCATCTCAAATGATTTCTCATGAAGGACATGAATGCCCTCAGTTGTAATTCCCCTACATGAGGATTTAGGTTTCATTCCTCATAGTTTGTCATAACCAAATTATGCATATATAATTCACATAAAAAATCTTGTTCTTCGTCATTACTTCTGGAAAAAACAGCAATGAACTGATCTTCTATCTCAATGTGATCATTATACCCCATGGTGACCATTGATAGTCTAAAAGATATAATTTTTTCTTTCAAAAATACAGAGTAAAGATTCGAAGGGGGTCTTAGATTCCTCATTGAATGAGCCAGATAATTCATGTATTCTTTTTCAAATTTTAATTTTTCCACTTCTTGACTAAGCCTCCTTATGGCCAGGGCATAATCGTGTTTATGTAGATGTTCTGTAATTGTTTCCTACTCTTTCCCTTTCCTCTGGTCGCCGACCAATTTTAGTTGTTCTTCCATTTCCCCTGTTTTTTCCTATAGCTGAGCTACCATTCCTTCCAGGTTCCTTATTCAGACTTCATCTGAAGGGGTTTCTTCTTAAATCTCTAGATCCTATGCTTCTTCTAATTCAAAACCCTCCTCGGGTTCTATACTTCTTATTTGCATGCTAACATCTGCCCCTTCATCACTGAATGTCTCCCTAAAATATTCCCTCTATTTTCCTTCCAAGTCCACAGCTTCCAATAGGATATCCATCTTATGTTCCTCTAATATCTGTAATTTCCCTTGCAAGGCTACCATTTCCTCTGTTTGCTTCTGATAAGACCTTTTCAATTTCCAGTAAACTTTCCTCAGCTTACCATATGCTCTTCGGTATTTGCACAGCAGAAAATGCTGAAATTTCCCCAGCCTCTTACCTTGCATCCCTTTGAATGTATTCGTCCACCGTTTCTATTGTTCTTCTACATTCTGCAACCCAGCTTAATTTTCCGGGTTTTCACTGGTGCTTTCTAGCATGGTGAATGCTTCCCGTCCTTCATCAAATTCATTGTTTTAACTAAGCAATTTTTCTTGATTTTTTCGTTCTTTTTTATCCCTTGATTTGACCAAGTATGGGGTCCTTCTATTGAACTGGTTGGGGTTTCAGCTTGCAGACTTATCTTGTTTCCTGTATGAAATAATTTCTTCCTTGGGGTTTTTGGAGTATTTTCCATTGTGTTCCTTCTCTTCCTCATTGTCTTCTTGGTGCTTGAGGATATTCCCACGAATGATTCCCACATCTGGTTTTGCTTTTGTAGGGCATCTTCCACCAATAATCTGATCAAACCATGGTGTTCCAGACTAGTGTCTGGATTCTTACTACCCTTAACCATTCTACTCATCAACTCTAAATATTTCCACAGGAAATACGACATATTGATATATTTATGATGTCTTAGATGGTTCAAAATCTTAAAGTGATAAGCAAATATTAGACTAAACCGACCTTCACATGTAATGAATTTGCACACACAGAGCGCCACCTCGCTCCACGAAATTGGAAATGAAGCTTGTCGTGTACCCTTTTTTGTTCCTTGCATAGTTCACGAGGTTCCAAAAATTCATCTCTGAGCAGCTTCATTAGCACACGTCCCTCAAACCATCTTTCGCCTATCTGTGGTAATCCAGAGACTTGCAATTGTCAGCTCATCCACTTGAACTTTCAACCCTTGTAACTCTGCAACTGCATTGTCATATGTGAGCGCAAATTCCATTGCAATCGCAGCATCTCCCGTCTTCATTTTATCAAAATAGTCCAGCCACCCTGCCTACTGAAAAATTGTTTTCACCTCTCTGTATCCGTACACCATATTTGTATTTTCAGGTTCACTACGGATTTCTCCCCTCATTGTGCTTCGTTCTTTGTTTCCCTTCAGATTCCTGCAATGCTTCATATTTTTATGCCGACTCTCCGAAGAAAAAGATGGGTTTGGACTATCAGAAGGTGGGTTATCAGTACTGGTCTAGCCAGAAGCTCGTGGGTGGTGGAGTTAATACCAGTCGGGATTGGTAAGTTTCCTTTGGTTTCACAGTAGTGGCTACTATATTTAGAGGCACCTCTAAATTCTCCCCCCCCAACCAACTCGACACATGACCCTGTGTGGTACTAACGGCTTAATAAGTCATGATCCATCCTCTTGTACTTATCAAAAGCGAATGAAGGGTGGTTACGTACCTGCCTTACTGTAGCTAGGTTTTTCACCCTAGCTTGTGCAAATGAGCACCTACTAAGGAGAAGGGACTCCTTAGTAGCAGTTCAATAAACAGTAATTAAAAAACAAGATATTAAAATGAAAATTATACTAAGCATGTGCATGAAACATAAAAAGACAAGAGATAATATAAATGGTTTTTTGTATTAAAGCTTTACCTCCAATGTGAAGGTTGGTGAAGTTCTTGCAATTGTCCAAGAGGGTTGCTCCAAACTCCATCTTTGCTCCTTCTCTTTCTCCAAATGGTTGGGAATGGGCCAAAAGGGGCTCTCAATGGTGAAAGTAGCTCAAGGGTGAGCTAGGGCTTCAAGAGAGATTTTGGCAGAGTAAGGGTATACTTGATTGTGGATATGAAATGAGGGGTCTCCATCACCTATTTATAGTTTTTTGGTGGTGGAGTGCTGGCCCATGGTTTTGGGAACCAAATGGTTTAGGTCAGCTGTATAGGGTTTTTTCCTCCTTTTTCCTCATTATTTTATATTTTTTTATTCCCTCTTTAGAGGGTTTTTGCTATTTTGGAGGAATTTTGGATATTTTTGGAGGGAAAAGGGGTTTTTTAGCCTTTTTGAGGCTTTTTGATGGTTTTGTGGCCTTTTGGAACCTTTTTAGTGGGATTTTCAGGGTTTTTAAGGGAAATATGGTAGGAAAATGGACAAATGAGTCATGTAATGGGGTAGATGAGGTAGTGAGCACTTTTTGGGTGTTAACACTTACCTGAGAAGAGATGCATGGAATTCGATGGCTGGTTGATTGTGGCGGTGAGAAGAAGGACAGAAGGTTCTCCACTCTTTGCGCTGATGGGTGTAATAAGCTGCGATCATTCTCCTTTGTGGCTGACGAGCTGAAATGATGTTTCGGGATAGAGTCCTGTCGGATAAGAATTGATGTGACCCGAGTTAGCTACTGAAACCAAATCTGTGATGTTGCTGATAAATACTGCGTGTGATTCCAATCCTCCACATGCTAGTGACATCAATGATGATGGGCCCATACAGGTAAGAAAGGTTCCGCCATGTGGAAGGGGCATTCCATGACATGAAAAATGACTGGAAATGTGAGAATTAAAGTGTGGGAATATGTCGGAAAAAGAGTCTGTAATATTGTGTGGGATGGTTCTATGGTACTGCGGAAAAGTAGGGGGTGGAATGGAAATGGATTCCATAACATCATGGAAACGGTATGTGAAGCGGGTAAGGGGTTCTGTAATGGAACGGAAAAGGTTCTGTAATGAAACAAAACGGGGTTCTGCAATGGAACGAAACATGGAGTCGTAATATTGCAAAAAAAATTATTGTAGTGGAACAGAAAGAGTTCTGCAATGACATGGAAGATGTAGGAAAGGATTACATAATGAAATGGAAATGGTTTCCGTAGTGTTCCGGATAAAATAGAAAATGAGATCTCCGTAAAATAGTATTAAAATTGTTTATATCTAAGAGACCAGGGACATCAATGAGCAATTGATACCAAGGAGGGGGATGGAGTGAAGTGACAATAAATGGGATATGAAAGAAAAAAATGTATGGAGAAGAAGAAGGAGTTTCTGTAGGATGTCCCTGCAAAGAATTCAGAGATAGATTTATTAGTCTTCAAAATAGAGTTTTTTTTCCTTATTTTTCAGCGGTCGAGATAATGATCTCGTAATCTTTGGCACACCAACACGCAACAATGTTGCAGATGAACGCCTCTTTGGACAATGGTTTCTTATATGGCCTTAGTCTATGACCATTGGCCATAAGAAGCATACCTTCACCATCAATGGTTTTGAGTCGTACTGTACCATTATCATAAACTGTTTTGATCTCATATGGTCCCAGGCAGCGAGTGTGAAGTTTCCCTTTGAACTTTTTGAACATGGAGTCGTAGAGAGGAGCCCAGTCACCTTCTTGAAAATACTTAGTTTTGATGAATTTTTCATGCCACTTGGTTCGTTGTTGTTGCACAATGGTTGTACGTTCTATGGCGGACAATCGCAATTCATCAAGCTCATTAAGCTACTACATGCGAGTATGTTTGGCCTGTGATAGATCCATGCCTAATTGCAATGCAGTTCTTAATGTTTTAATCTCAACTTCTATTGGTAGGGTGACTTTCTTACCATAGACTAACTGATAGGGATTCAAACTGATGGTACTTCTCCATGTTGTTCTATATTCCCATAAGGCTTCAGGAAGCCTATCATCCCATTCCCTTTGATGAAGCTGAACAGTCTTTGTAAGCACGGATTCCAGAATTATGTTTGTACCTTCCACTTTCCCATTAGTTTGAGGGTGATATGGTGAAGTTACTTTGTGCTTGATATGGTACTATGTTGTAAGAGCTTTGATGAGTTTGGATGTGAATTGCGATCCTCCATCAATGAAAATCTCCCTCGGAACTCCAAACCTTGTGAAAATATCTGCATATAGGAAATATGAAACTGCCTGCTCTGTTGCCCGTGGGAGTGACTTCGCCTCCACCCATTTTGTCACATAATCTGTACATACTAAGATATAGGATTTCTGCCTGGATTGAGTTTTGATAGGGCCAACAAAATCCAATGCCCATTTCTCAAATGGTTCCACCACAAGCTGAGTGTGAAGTGGCATTTCGTCTGACTATAGTGGTTGTCCCATTCTTTGGTGACTATCACAGCTCCGGACATACTCTCGGTCATCTTTAAATATTGTAGGCCAATAATAGCCTAATTGCAGAATCTTGCGGGTTGTTCGTTTGTCGTCAAAGTGTCCCCCACATGGGCCATCATGACAGGCTCTCATAATTGGATAAATCTCATTCTCACGAACACATCAATGGATCACCAAGTCCGGTCCCATATAGAACAAATAGCCATCAATCCATGAAAATTTGCTGCTACGCTGCACAATCCTCTTCTTTTCCTTTGATGTAATATGCCCCGGAATTTTTCCTGCGATCAAATAATTTGTTACATCTGCAAACCAAGGTACATTAGTAGAAATAGCAAACAAATGTTCATTTGGGAAAGCATCATCCACCGGTTCAGATTCTTCATTACTAGTTATTCTTGAAAGAAAATCAGCAACCACATTAGTTTTACCTCGCCTTTCCATTATTGAAATATCAAATTCCTGTATCAACAACAGCCACCAAGTGACTCTGCCATTTGTGATAGGTTTGTTCATGAGATATTTGATAGCAGAGTGGTCAGTGTGAACAATCACTAGGTATCCTGTAATGTAATGGTGGAATTTATTTATAGCATAAATGACAACCAGGAATTCTTTTTCGATCACTGTATAATTAAGTTCGGCCGTAGTTATATTTTTACTAATAAATTCTATGGCATAGGGTTTCTGATCTTCCTGTTGCCTACGACTTCTCCTATGGCTGTATCAGAGGCATCTGTGGATATTAGGAAAGGCAAGGACCAATTTGGTCCTCGTAGGATAGGTGTTGTAGAGAGTTTATGTTTTAAAGTTTCCCAAGCTAGTTGACAAGCATCCGACCACTCAAATTTTTTGTTTTTGGACATAAGCAGAAATAAGGGATTAGCAATCTTCGAAATGTTTTGAACAAATCTTCTATAATAACCTGCATATCCAATAAAACTGCGTACCTCTTTTTGTGTGCATGGGATTGGTAAATTAAAGATCACCTGAATTTTTCTTGGGTCTACTTTGATGCCATCGGGAGATATAAGATGACCTAGAACGACGCCTTGAGTGAGCATCATTCTGCATTTTTCACTGCTGAAAAAGAGGTTTACTTCCTTGCATCGCGTAATTACTTTGTCCAAATTATTCAAAGCTTCTGCGAAATATTCACCATGAGAGGTAAATTCATCCATAAAAACTTCCATGGTGTCATGAATAAGATCGGCAAAGATGTTGAGAATAGCCCGCTGAAATGTGGCAGGGGCATTGCATAATCCGAAAGGTAAGACCCGGTATTCAAAGGTATCCCATGGGCATGTAAATGTCGTTTTCTATTGATCCTCCGTTGCTATCTTGATCTGATTGTAACCACTGAAGTAGTCCGTAAAAGAGAAATACTGTTTTCCTGCTAGCGTGTCAAACACCTAATAAATTAAAGGTAACGGAAAATGGTCCTTACGTGTAGCTTTGTTTAATTCCCTATAATCAACACAAATGCGACATTTTCCATTCTTCTTAGTAACTATGACCAGCAGAGACACCCATTTTCTATCAGAGATAGGATAAATCAAATTTGTAGCCAGCAACTTTTGAAGTTCTTCTTTGACCACCTCTCTGAGTGTTGGATTCATCCTACATTGGGGTTGCCTGATAGGTCTGCAATCAACCTTTGTATAAATATGATGTGTACGCAATTCAGGGTGGAGACCTTTCATGTCACTATAGTCCCAGGAAAATGTAGTTTTATGTTTCCTTAAGACCGAGGTAAGTGACGAGCTCTATTATTCCTTTTAATTAAATTGAAATGAAATGAAAAGCTTGTTCATAAATTATCAACCCAGGGCTACAAAATCTTATGAGCTACCAAGAAAAATATATGCCAGACACTACAACTTGGAAGATCTCAACGCAGAGAAGATTAATGAATTACTGAATCAGAATTAGGATGTAATCTTTTGGTGAATGGACTCCTAAGAAATTGATGACTACCGAAACAATATTGCAATCTAATGAAAGAATCTAACTATCAATAACATTCGGCTAGACTACAGAAAGAAATCACTACCAACAACAATCTGTCAAATTACAGAAAGCAATTAAATTTCAAATTCTAATTAACAAACTGAGAAATCCCTAATGAAAATAATTCACTGAATCACAACTGTAACGAAAAGATTGAACAACTAATCAAATTCCACGATCTGCTTCTACCCTTAAACACTCACAACAAAATTCTAAAAGAACCTAGATACATCCATTCACTGCAGAATTATACTAATTTGGCATTCATCATTCATATACTCCTCTGGAAATGGTAACAAAAATAACTCTGTAATTCAATCGCACCACTCATTAAAGAATTCACACACAACTATGATCAACACACCAATTATGTATATCGATTAACCGAACCAATCAACACTGCATCAATTATTAAGTTATCAATCTGAACACACATGCATAAAGGAAATACATCCTATTTATAACAGCACCTGTCACAGAAGGGGGCCCTGCCTTCGGAAACAGGAGCTGAATAGCCTCTCAATCACACGAAATTGATCAATACATCGAATCAAATAAAATAGGGAATCTCTTATATATAAAAACTTGATACAGTGTTCAATAGTTCTTATGCAATTGAGGCTAACCCTTCTGAAGAGTCCCCATGTCTTTTATACATCAATTCTTATGAGAGGATAAATGAGAAATCGCATGGTTACAACGAATTCCCCAATAAATCCTATATATGGATCCTCAATGAGATAATTCAGGGATATACATCGTGGAAAGTGGGGGAGGATCCCACGGATGTCGGGTTGGTCAATTATGAGTCATCATAGAATATTGGATCGACAATACCGAATTAAACATCAAACCTCCATCTCCTTGGATCGACTGCAGCATCATCTAAATATTGGATAGGTAACAAAAATAATGTAACAGAATACATCAAGCTGGATACCTCAGTGTAATAGCTCCAGACTGAAATACATAACTTCCAGCTTCCATAGTCTTTCATTCTGCAACCTGTAGATAAATGGATATCAACCTGAAACATAACTTCTTTAGTAGGCAATAATGGCAGCATAGCCCTATCAATCACAAGCAATTGACAAATAACAGAAAGGACCAGATCAATTCTTACCAAGGCCAAAATGTGCAAAATGCAACCAAAAGAGCCATTAGTAATACAGGAGTATGTCAAAAAGAGTCGAAAACAAAGTAGAAGGAGGGAACAAAAAGGGTCATATGCACAGCTCGTCATCTCCCCCCAACCAAAGGGTTTGCATGTCCCTATGCAAACTAAGACTGTGATCCACTGATATGGGTGCTTGGAGAGCTACTTAGACATTCATCCCTTCACTTATAGGAGGAATGGCCACCTTCTGTTATGCTGTAACCTTTCTGTTCTCCCATAATTCTGAAAAACTCATTGTCTTCCCCATCCACTACAGGGAACCAAAGTATAGGTAAGTGATATCAGAGCCCAATCCAGTTAGCTCTCTGTGTGCTCAGGAAATCAAAGAAGACTTGTATTATGTCCAAGGCTCGCTCAAACATCCTAACAGAGAAGGGATCTTTCCTTTTCAAGTCCAGGCTCAAAGCATTAATCCTCCTTTGTAGACAGAGCATCACCTCCAACCTATGAAAAGGAATCCAGCTCCTACATTCATGAACAAATTTAGACTGAGCAGACTCCAGGAGAGTAACGAATTATGAATCTTGCATAACCTGGTTCCTGGCCATAAATAGCTTTTCAACTGAGGGGGAACCTCTCACCCAAAGGACATCTTCCCATTCAATATTTTCCATAGCAGTGGCAGCATTGTTCCATCTCAAATGATTTCTCATGAAGGACATGAATGCCCTCAGTTGTACTTCCCCTACATGAGGGTTTGGATCCCAATATTCATAATCGGTCATGACCAGGTTGTGCATATATAATTCACATAGAAAATCATGTTCTTCATCATTACTCCTGGAAAAGGCATCAACAAACTGATCTTCTGTCTCAATATGATCATTATATCCCATATTTACCGTTGACAACCTAAAAGATATGAGTTGTTCTTTTAAAAACACAGAATACAAATTTGAAGGGGGTCTTAAATTCCTCATGGAATGAGCCAGATAATTCATATACTCTTTTTCAAATTTTAATTTTTCCACTTATTGACCAAGCCTTCTCATAGCCATGGCATAATTTTGTCTCTGCCGCTGTTCTGTAATTGTCTCCTGTTCTTTCCCTTTTTTCTGATTGCTAGCCGATTTTAATTTTCCCTCCAAGTCTCCTGCTATCACCTGTAGCTGAGCTACCATTTCTTCTAAATGTTTTATTCGGGCTTCGTCAGAAGGGTTCTCTTCATGTAACTCCTGACCTCCTGGTCCTTCTGTTTCAAAACCTTCTGGTTCTTCTGCTTCGGAACCTTCCTTAGGATCCATACTTCTTGCTTGCATGCTATCCTCTATTCCTTCATCTCTGTAATTTTCCTTTTTTTCATCTTCCCATGCTACAGCCTCCAATAGGGAGTCCATCTTATATCTCTCCATCCTCTAAACTTTCTCTTGTAGGACCGCCACTTCTTCTATTTTCTTCTGATAAGAGATTTTCAAAGTCATGTGGTCTTTCTTCAATTTTCCATATGCCTTACGATACTTTCATAATAGGAAATACTGGATTCTCCTAATCCTGCTACCTTGTGATTTTCTGAACAAAGTCGTCCATCGTTTTTCTCCCTTCTACTGCTTCTCCATGTTTTGCAACCCTAATTGATTTTCCTAGTTTTTACTGGTACTTTCTATTATAATGAATACTTCATGTTCTTCCTCCATTTCCTTATTCCGGCCCAGCAATTATTTCTAGTTTTGTCACCCTTCCTGAGCTCTGGATCTTGTCCAAGTATGAGGTCCTTCTATCAAGAAAGTTGGGGTTTCCACTTGAAGGCTTCTCATTGGGACTACCTAGATTGGTTTCTCCTGTTGGATTTCTGGGGTAATTTCTAGTATTTTCCTCTTCTTTTTTCTTGTCTGACCATCACTCGAGGATGTACCCATGAACGATTCCCATGTTTAGTTTTGTTTCTATAGGGCATCTTCTACCAACAACCTGATCAACCCATGATGTGCCAGGCTTGTATCTGGATTATTGCTGCTTCTGACCATTTTTCTCATTAATTCTAGGGACTTCCACAGAAATTATGGCATGTCAATGTATTTCTGGTGCCTTAAGTAGTTCAAAATTTTAAAGTGATAAGCAAAAATCAGACTAAACTAACCTTCACATGTGATGAATTTGATTACGCAGAGTGCCACCTCGCTCCATGGAACCGGTAATGAAGCTCGCTTTGTCCCCTTTTTCGTCCCTTGCAGCAATTCACCAGGTTTCAAAAATGCATAAATAATAGGTTTTATTGACACTCGTCTTTCAAACCATTTCTCACCCATCTGTGGTAATCCCGAGACCCTCGCAATCGTCATCTCATCCGCTAGAATTTTCAATCCTCGCACTTCTGCAACTTTACCATCATATGTGAGCGCAAATTCCATAACAATTGCAGCGTCCCCTTTCTTCATTCTGTCGAAATATGCCAGCCATCTTGCCTACTCGAAAACTGTTTTCACCTCTTTGTTTCTATAGACCATATCTGTGCTTCCTGGTTCACTCTGGATTGCCCCCTTTATTGCGTTTCGCTCCTTATTTCTCCTCAAATGTTTACAGTTTCTCAAATCCCTGCCAATTTCGGGAGAAAAAAATGGATTTGGGCTAAGCGGAGGTGGATTATCAATACTGGTCCAGCTAAGAGCTCGTAAGTGGTGGGATTATCAGACAATAACTGGTTTGACATAATTTTTTAAGGGCGCCCCCAATTCTCCCCCCCAACTAACTCAACACAGGACCTCGTGTGGCACTAACTAGCATGATAGATCATGATCCATCCTTCTGTACTTATCAAATGCAACTGAAGGATGGGTACGTACCTGCCTTACCTGAGAAGAGATGGGTAGAGTACAAATCTAGTTGGTTGCGATAATTGGATTGGATAGTGACTGGAAGGTTCTCCATTTCTAGCATTGATGATCTTCTTTGAGGCTGACGAACTATGACGGTCTTCCTGGTAGCGGTCCTGTCAAATAGAATTGGATATGACTTTGGTTTAGCTGCTGAGAAGGATCCATCGTGCCGCAGATCAACTGATGAGTGCTCCGTTTTTATTTTCCGGCGACGTCGAGTGATAATGGGCCCGTACAGATAAATGAGATGCCGCCATATGGCTGTGGCATGGAAGGTGGCTGCGGTACATTATGACAAATGATTCCATGGTATTGCAGAAAGTGTGAAAACTAAATGGGGGTTATGTACCGGGATGGAAAGGTTTCGGTAGTGGAACGGAAAGGGTATTGGTATTAGAACGGAACATGTTCCGTAATGAAACAAAAAGAGGTTCTGTAGTGCAGCGGAACATGTTCTGTAGTGGAGCAGAAAAGGGTTTTAGTAACGGAACGGAACATGTTCCGTAATGAAACGGAAAGAGGTTCTGTACCGCAATGGAACATGTTCTGTAGTGGAGCGGAAAAGAGTTTTGGCAATGGAACGGAACGTGTTCCGTAATGAAACGGAAAAAGGTTCTATAGTGCAACGGAACATGTTCTGTAGTGGAGCAGAAAAGGGTTTTGGTAACAGAACGAAACATGTTCCATAATGAAACAGAAAGAAGTTATGTAGTGCAGCGGAGCATGTTCTATAGTGGATCGGAAAAGGGTTTTGGTAACGTAACGAAACATGTTCTGTAACGAAACGGAAAGAGGTTCTGCAATGAATGGTTTTATCCCAGAAAGCAGGGCCATCCAAAAGCGAGCAGGAGAGGGATGGAATAAAGAAGGGGAACTAGGATAGAATGTCCCTACAACAAATAGACAGATAGACTTATTAGAATCCAAAAAAAATTATTTTATTTCATTTTTTAGGCTGCGTCCAAGTAGGATTTTCACAGTCCATTTTTTCTTTTTTTCCCTTTTTTTTTCTTTTTTTTATTCTTCAGAGATTGAGCTAGTGATCTGGAAATCATTGGTGCACCAGCAGGCAGCAATGTTGCGGATGAACGCCTCTTTGGACAATGGTTTCTTATATGGTCTTAGTCTGTGACCAATGACCATAAGAAACGTACCTTCACCATCAATGGTTTTGAGTCGTATTGTACCATTATCCAAAACTGTTTCAATCTCATAAGGTCCCAGCCAGCGAGTGTGAAGTTTCCCTTTGAACTTTTTGAATCTGGAGTTGTAGAGAAGAGCCTAGTCACCCTCTTGAAAATACTTAGTTTTGATGAATTCATCATGCCACCTAGTGTGTTGTTGTTGCACAATGGTTGTACATTCTATTGCAGCCAGTCGCAATTCATCAAGTTCATTAAGCTGTTGTAGGAGAGTATGTTGAGCTTGTGATAAATCCATGCCTAATTGAAATGCAGTTATTAATGTCTTAATCTCAAATTCTATTGGTAGGGTGACTTGTTTTCCATAAACTAATTGATAAGGACTCAAACCTGTTGTGCTTCTCCATGTTGTTCTGTAGGCCCATAAGGAGTCAAAAATCCTATCAGCCCAGTCCCTTTGATGAAGTTGGACAGTCTTTGTGAGCACAGCTTCCAGAATTCTGTTTGTGCCTTCTACTTGACCATTGGCCTGAGGGTGATACGGTGAGGTTACCCTATGCTTGATATGATATTTTGTTGTGAGAGCTTTGATAAGTTTAGATGTGAATTGAGGGCCTCCATCAATAAAAATATCCCTTGGAACTCCAAACCTTGTGAAAATCTCTGCATATAGAAAATTTGAGACTGCCTGCTCTGTTGCCCTTGGAAGTGCCTTTGCCTCTACCCATTTAGTTACATAATCTGTGCATACTAAAATATATGAGTTCTACCTGGATGGAGGTTTAATAGAGCCAACAAAATCTAATGCCCACTTCTCAAATGGTTCCACCACAAGCTGAGTTTGAAGTGGCATTTCATCGGACTGAAGTGGTTGTCCCATCCTTTGGCAACTATCACAACTCTGGACATATTGCCGGGTATCTTTGAATATTGTGTGCCAGTAATATCCCAGTTGTAAAATATTATGGGATGTTCATTTATCAGCAAAGTGTCCTCCACATGGACCATCATGACAGGTTCTTAGGATTGGATAGATTTCATCTTCACGAACACATCGACGGATCACCAAGTCTGGTCCTATATAAAACAAATAGCCATCAATCCATGAAAATCTGTTGCTACATTGCACAATCCTTTTCTTTTCTTTTGATGTCATATGCCCCGAAAGTCTTCCTGCAACCAAATAATTTGCTACATCTGCAAACCAAGGAACATTAGTAGAAATAGAAAACAAATATTCATCTGGAAAAGCATCATCCACCGGTTGATATTCTTCACCAATAGTTATTCTTGAAAGAAAATCGGCAACCACATTAGTTTTACCAGGTCTGTCCATTATTGAAATGTCAAATTCTTGTAGCAACAAAAGCCACCTAGTGACTCTGCCATTCGTGATGGATTTATTCATGAGATATTTAATGGCAGAGTGGTCGGTGTGGACAATTACTGGGTATCCTGTAAAGTAATGGAGAAATTTATTTATGGCATAAATGACAGCCTGGAACTCTTTCTCAGTCACAGTATAATTAAGTTCGGCAGCAGTCAAATTTTTACTAATAAAATATATGGCATAGGGATTCTAATCTTCTTGTTGGCCCAGGACTCCTCCTATGGTAGTATCAGAGGCATCTGTAGAAATTAGGAAGGGTAAAGACCAATTCGGTCCTTGTAGGATAGGTGCGGTAGAGACTTTCTGTTTTAAAGTTTCCCAGGCTAATTGACAATCCTTTGTCCATTCGAATTGTTTATTTTTAGACATAAGCAGAAATAAGGGACTAGCAATCTTTGAAAAATTTTGAACAAATCTTCTATAGTAACCTACGTATCCAATAAACTGCGTACCTCTTTTTGTGTTGATGGAACTGATAAATTATTGATTACCTGGATTTTTGTTGGGTCTACTCTAATGCCATCGGGAGATATAAGACGACCCAACACAATGCCTTGAGTAAGCATCATTCTGCATTTCTCACTACTGAGACAGAGGTTCACTTCTTTGTATCGTGTAAGTATCCTATCTAAATTATTCAAAGCTGCTGCAAAATCTTCACCATGGGAGGTAAAATCGTCCATAAAAACTTCCATAGTGTCATGAATAAGATCAGAAAAGATACTGAGAACAGCCCGCTGAAATGTAGCAGGGGCATTGCATAATCCGAAAGGTAACACTCGGTATGCAAAGGTAACCCATGGACATGTGAATGTCATTTTTTCTTGGTCCTCTGGTGCTATCCTGATCTAGTTATACCCACTGAAACCATCTAAAAAAGAAAAATACTTTCTTCCTGCCATTGTGTCCAACACCTGATCGATGAAGGGTAACGAAAAATGGTCCTTGTGCGTGGCTTTGTTTAATTCCCTGTAATCGACGCAAATACGCCACTTCCCGTTCTTCTTAGGCACCATGACCAGTGGAGACACCCACTTGCTATCAGAAATGGGATAAATAAAATTTGTAGCCAGCAACTTCTGTAGTTCCTCTTTGACCACCTCTCTAAGTGTCGGATTCATCCTGCGTTGGGGTTGTCTGATGGGTCTAGAATCCTCCTTCGTATATATATGGTGTGTGCATAGGTCAGGGTGTAGACCTTTCATGTCACTATAATCCTAGGCATATGTAGACTTATGTTTCTTTAATACTGCAGTCAGTTGTTCTGTTTCCTGCTTTGACAATGTAGAGCTAATCTTCGGGAGCTTGCCAGGTTCAATTTCCACTTCCATATTTTCAGACTCCGTATCAGGGATAGAAGCATTATTAGATGAACTCGGAGTACTATCAATTTGTTGAGTGGCGCAAATTGTACTAAACAACTCCACAAAGTCTCCCGAGGGATTAGAAGAAATGAATTGGTTGAACAGATCATCCTCAATTAATTGTTTTGTTGCCATTGTTTGTTCAATCATGTACAACTATAGGGTTTCATCTGCTTGCTCAATTTCTTCTTCATCTGACCAAACAGGAAGTTCGGTTTGGGTTATCGGCTTCACAGGAGGATATAAAGTAAGTTCCTTAATAGCATGGCCATGAGATATGCGCATGTTTCCTGACCGGCAGCCAATATAAGCATCTGTCGTGGCTAACCATGGTCGCCCCAAAATTAGGGGATAGCCTCCCAAATTTGATTTCGTTTGTAGGACCATGAAGTCCACCGAGTACTCTCATGAGTCAACTGAAATAACAAGATCTTCTATAATGCCCTCTGGTTTTACGGGAGATTGGTCAGCCAATTGTAAAATAGTAGAAGTTTGCCTGAGGTTTATAATGCCCAATCTGCCCATCGTTATTTTAGTTATGACATCGATAGCTGCTCCCAAATCTATCAGTATATTAGAAATAGAAATGCCATTGATTTGCACTTTAACCACGTGACTACCAAGGTCAGAGTACTTAGCAGTAAGGGTGTTACCCATCATCAATTCAGCCAAATCACCTATCACATGGACTGTTGGGGGGTCTTTTCTTTTCCTACCTGGTTTTTTCAAACATAATTCTTTGACAACTTTGGAGTAAATGGGAATGTCTTTGATAGCTTGGAATAGTGGAATTTTTACACAGACATTTCGTAATTCTCCAAGGAGATCAAATTCTAACTGTGGCATCAACTTCTCTATGTCTAAGCATTCAGGATATGGTGGTGGTTGTTTTTGCTCGATTGGAGGTGATTTCCTGGGTGGGATGGGTGGGAAATTGTCTTCGGATTGCACTGGTATTTCTTTGGATTGGAATGGTAAATTTTCTAGTGTTTATTCCTCCTCCTCCTCCTCTGAAATTATAGGAGAGGTGGTTTTATTAATTTTCCTGCCAGAGCATAGTTGAATGTCATGGAATTCCACCGTGGAAATGGAATAGGCTGGATAATTGGGTATTTTAGCAGCCATTACAGGTTGTCCAACCTTATTATTAGGGTTAGGAGCAGGTTGTGCAGGAAGGAGTGGTTTTGGAGGTGGATTGTTCGTTGGCAAGGTTAACTGAGGTTGTAGAAGGGGTTACATTAAGGGTTTTACTGGTGCAAATGGGAATTGAGGATTCTGTAATTGCGGGGCTAGATGCTGAATCTGTTGATTATTCCCAAAATTTGAATTCCTTCAATTTGATTTCCAAGGGTTACTTTGGGGATAGGAAGGTGCCCAATTTTGTCGAGGCAAAGGTGGGTACCAAGGCTGAGTGTTTTGTTGGACTTGTGGAGCTTGTGGAACTTGCGACTAATGTAATTGAGTATTGTTCCAGTAAGGATTAAATGATTGCATGGGGTCTAGTATTGTACATGAAGGTTGAGGTTGCCATGGACGGTTTTGAGATATAAAACAGACTGGTTCTGCATCCATCCCTGCTTCTTCATATATAGCTTTGAGCCCTGGCAGCGAAGGACATTCTTTTGTAGGGTACTCCAGATCGCATAGAAGGTAGATCTCCACTTTGTCCAATGGGAAGCTTTTGAGGGGATGTCTCTTTCTACATTTAGGACATAAGATAGCCAAAGCTTGATCCTCCTCCTCTTTCCTTTTCTTTTCTTGAAGTGCGTCTAACTGAGAACTCAGGGAACTAAGTATGCCGGTCTTGAAATCCTCTAAGAGGTTCCCAATCTCCACCCTTGAAACTCCTTCTCTTGAGGTCTTCGTGGTTCTGTTTACTGTATCCCGAATTCCTCTTCATGATCTAAAGGCATTCCTCGAATATCTTCTGCAGAGGTCACATATTTCTACATATTTTAGTAAGGATACATCCCCTGCACCCATCAAATTTAGTAGATCAATGCAATCATCTCTAATCCCTCGTAAGAGCAGAATCTTCAATGTATCATCTTTTAACCCATTCTGCCTTGATCTTTTCTAATTATATTGAAATCTCTCCACATGGTCTTCTAAATTCTCATCCTCCTACCGAGTCATCTTAAAAATGGCTTCCTTCCGGTCCTTGTCCTTGCAGTATTCTTGATATTTATCTAGAAAATCTTTCTTCATTTGAGCCCAAGTTGTTATACTATCCCCTCCCAGACCCATGAACCATCTCAAATCGTGGCTTTTTAAAGTGGCTGGAAAAAGTTTGAGTTTCTGGTGATCTGTAACATAGTCATAGCTCCTGCACAGGACATCAAATTCAAATAGGAACGTATCCGGGTCTTCACATGCCATATCATGAAAGTTAGGTAACGTTGAATGTGGAATGTTCTTCATCTGGTTTGTAAGTGTAGATCTGGAATTTCGGATTGGGAATTCGAAAGTAACCATTCCCGTACTAGATTCTCCATTTTTATTTCCTTGATTTGTCTCTTCCCCACGGGGAATGTGTTCTCCCTCACCATCCATACCTTCCATTAGATCTTCTAAAGTAGTTGACCCGATGGACCACGGGGATTCAGCAACCAATTGTTCCTCTCCTCCTTGATTATCAACACTGAAATGTTCAAGAAACCCTTCTTCTTGAACCAACTCTTTTTCTGGAACGAATTCTTCCTTGGGATTGCCGAGAGATGCTGACTTTCCCTGAACACGTCCTCCTTTTATTGAACTTCCTGCATGATTACTACCTAGGGGAGGGGTATCATATGCATATACCAGTCTACCTGTACTATCTCTTACTCTACGCATGAATACTTTGCATGTTCCAGGATCACAGGGACTTGCGGCAGGCAATATTCTGAATGAATATGTCGGTGCGTCTTACTTGAATCTCCTCTGAAATCATACCAGACTAAAAAAAAAATTGTCACACACACAATCCACTCAAAGGAAAAGAAGAAAAGAAATCACAACTGGAACCAAAATAATCAATCAAACTATAATGTCCTTGGTGGCTCCCCGTCAATGGCACCAAAATGACGAGCTCTTTTATTCCTTTTAATTAAATTGAAATGAAATGAAAAGCTTGTTCATAAATTATCAACCCAGGGCTACAAAATCTTATGAGCTACCAAGAAAAATATATGCCAGACACTGCAACTTGGAAGATCTCAACGCAGAGAATATTAATGAATTACTGAATCAGAATTAGGATGTAATCTTTTGGTGAATGGACTCCTAAGAAATTGCTGACTACCGAAACAAACTTGCAATCTAATGAAAGCATCTAACTATCAATAACATTTGGCCAGACTACAGAAATAAATCACTACCAACAACAATTTGTCAAATTACAGAAAGCAATTAAATTTCAAATTCTAATTAACAAACTGAGAAATCCCTAATGAAAATAATTCACTGAATCACAACTGTAACGAAAAGATTGAAAAACTAATCAAATTCCACGATCTGCTTCTACCCTTAAACACTCACAACAAAATTCTAAAAGAACCTAGATACATCCATTCACTGCAGAATTTATACTAATTTGGCATTCATCATTCATATACTCCTCTGGAAATGGTAACAAAAATAACTCTGTAATTCAATTGCACCACTCATTAAAGAATTCACACACAACTATGATCAACACACCAATTTTGTATATCGATTAACTGAACCAATCAACACTGCATCAATGATTAAGCTATCAATCTGAACACACCTGCATAAAGGAAAGAAATCCTATTTATAATAGCACCTGTCACAGAAGGGGGCCCTGCCTTCGGAAACAGGAGCTAAACAGGCTCTCAATCACACGAAATTGATCAACACATCGAATCAAATAAAAGCAGGAATCTCTTATATATAAAAACTTGATACAATATTCAATAGTTCTTATGCAATTGAGGCTAACCCTTCTAAAGAGTCCCCATGTCTTTTATACATCAACGCTTATGAGAGGATAAATGAGAAATCGCATGTTTACAACGAATTCCCCAATAAAGCCTATCTATCGATCCTTAATGAGATAATTCAGGGATATACATCGTGGAAAGTGGGGGAGGATCCCAGGGATGTCGGGATGGTCAACTATGAGTCATCATAGACCCATAATACTGAATTAAACATCAAACCTCCATCTCCTTGGATCGACTGCAGCATCATCTGAATATTGGATAGGTAACAAAAATAATGTAACAGAATACATCAAGCTGGATACCTCGGTGTAATAGCTCCAGACTGAAATACAAAACTTCCAGCTTCCTTAGTCTTTCATTCTGCAACCTGTAGATAAACGGATATCAACCTGAAACATAACTTCTTTAGTAGGCAATAATGGCAGCATAGCCCTATCAATCACAAGCAATTGACAAATAGCAGAAAGGACCAGATCAATTCTTACCAAGGCCAAAATGTGCAAAATGCAACCAAAAGAGCCAGTAGTAATACAGAAGTATGTCAAAAAGAGTTAAAAACAAAGTAGAAGGAGGGAACAAAAAGGGTCATATGCACAGCCCGTCAGTAAGCATTTCAGTTTGTTGCTTCGACAATGTGGAACTGATCTGTAAGGTCTTACCAGGTTCAATTTCCACTTCCCTAATCGCAGAATCACCATGGAGCGTAGAAGTAATATCTGGTGCCATAGATGAACTTGGAATGCTGTCAATCTGTTGGGTAGCGCAGACTGAACTAAACAATTCCATAAAGTATCCCGGAGGACTAGAATTGATAATAAATTGACTGAGCAAATCATCCTCAGTTGGTTGTTTTGCTTCCAACGATTGTTCAATCATGTAAAGTTGTAGGGTTTCATCTGTTTGTTCAGCTTCCTCTTCATCTGGCCACAAGGGAAGTTCTTGTTGTATCATTGGCTTCGCAGGAGGATACAATGTGAGCTCCTTAACATCATTACCATGGGATATGCGCATATTTCCTGATCAACAACCAATATAAGCATCCACTGTGGCCAACCATGGTCGACCCAGAATTAGAGGATAGCCTCCCAAGTTTGATTTTGTCTGCATAACCATAAATTCCACCGGGTATTCCCATGAATGCATTGAAATAACAACATCTTCTATAATTCCATCTGGTCTTACAGGATATTGGTTAGGCAACTGTAAAATAGTAGAATTTTTCCGAAGATTTGTAATTCCCAATCTATCCATTGTCTGTTTAGTCATGACATTAATAGTTTCTCCCAAATCTATCAGTTTATTAGAGAGAGAAATGCCATTGATTTGTACTTTGACAATAGGACTACCAGGGTTAGAGTACTTAGTAGCAAGAGTGTTACCCATCATCAATTTGGCCAAATCTCCTATCACATGAACTATTGGGCGATCCTTTATCTTTCTACCCAGTTTCTTTAAACATAACTCTCTGACAACTTTGGAGTAAATGGTAATGTCTTTGATAGCTTGGAATAGTGGAATCTTCACACAGACATTCCATAATTCTCCTAGGAGATCAAATTCTGATTGAGGCACTAGTTTGTCTATGATTAAACACTCAGGGTATGGTGGAGGTTGCTTTTTCTCTGCTTGTGGTGATCTCCTAGGTGGGATGGGTGGGGAATTATCTTCAGATCGTGCTGGTGTCTCTTCAAATTGGACTGGTAAGATTTCTGGTGTCTCTTCATCTTCTTCCTCTATAATTATGGGAGAGGTAGTTTTATTGATATTTTTTCCAGAGCGTAATTGAATGTCATGGAAGTCCATTGTGGAGATGGAATAGGTTGGATAATTAGGTAATTCAGAATCCATTACAGGTTGTCCAGCCTTATTATTAGGGTTAGTAGTGGGTTTTGCAGGAAGAAGTGGTTTGGGTGGTGGATTGTTTAATGGCAGTGTTAACGGTTGTACTGGTTGAGGATTCTGTATTTGAGGGGGTAGATGTTGAATTTGTTGTTGATTCCCAAAGCTTGAATTCCTCCAGTTTGATTTCCAAGAGCTATTTTGTCGATATGGAGGTGCCCATGTTTGTTGTGGCATAGGTGGGTACCAAGGCTGAGAGTTTTGTTGAACTTGTGGATCCTATGAGACTTGTGATTGATGTATTTGAGCATTATTCCAATAAGTATTAAATGTTTGCATCGGGTCTAGTATTGTACCTAAGGGTCGGGGTTTCCATGGGCACTTTTGAGATATAAAACAAACAGGTTCTACATCTATCCCTACTTCCTCATATATAGCCTTGAGTCCTGGAAGCGAATGGCAGTCTTTCGTAGGATGCTCCTGGTCACTTAGAAGGCATATTTCCACTATGTCTAATGGGAAGCTCTTGAGAGGATGTCTCTTCCTACATTTAGGGGAAGAAATAGCCAAATCTCGATCTTCCTCCTCTTGCATTTTCTTTGCTTGAAGTGCATCCAACTAAGAACTCAGAGAATTGAGTATATCAGTTTTAAAACCCTCCAAGAGGTTTCCAATCTCCATCCTTGAAACTCCCTCTCTTGAAGTCTTGGTGGTCCTATTTACTGTGTCCTGAATCCCTCTTCCTGATCTAGAGGAATTCCTTGAATACCTTCTGCAGAGATCGCATATTTATACATATTTTAGTAGGGATACATCCCCTGCACCCATCAAATTCATGTAATACCCCATTTCAACCCTTAGGATATATTAGCTTTTAATGTAAATATTGTATACATGTGATGTATGTTTTCCTAGTGTGGAGCTCAAGGCCAAGGCCCCGCTAGTGGATGCTCATATTTTTAGTTAAAAGGAAAGTATTAGATATTATGCTACCCATGTGCTATTAAGCCATGGAACATTGTAAAAATGATGTAAATAAACATCATGCAATAAAATACCAAAACTGGCTAAGGAAGCAACTAATGAGAAGGGGTTATGTGTATCCACTAGGGAGTGGTGAGGGGGTTGTGGGATTGAACCATAAGCTTCCAAATGTCATCTTGAGAACCCATTTGACTTTCCTTGCTAACATTTAATTCAGTTGTAAGAAAGTTGTTGAGAAATCAGTCCATGGCTCCAATGGAGCATGGGCAGCCCATAAATTCGTATGGAAGAGTATGGGCTCTGTTTCCTTGACCCACAAGTCACTCTACCTCATGAGAATTCGTTTTTCATCATTCCCATTCCATTGTTGAACATCCAAGCTTCAGTTTCCATCGATTACACATGCCCAACAGTGAGAAAAACCAGAAATCGCAACTTTGCAAGATCCCCACGTTTTGAAGTGCCATAAACACCTAGAATTTGGTATTGATAGTGAAATCCAATGGGGGATCCATAGATATGAACCCTCGGGCAAAATTGAGAGCATTAGCTACCCCTAAATCCATTGGAAAACCCAGTTTTTATAGCCCAAAAATCCAGTGACGGGATTGAGTTATTTGATGACAGAATTGTGAGCAATCCAAGTGTGGATGTTTGAACAAAGGATTGGATTGCTTGAATTTAGCTTGAAATGTATGTAGCTCTATGGTTGAGCTCACTGGCCTAGCATCCTCCTCCTTTTCTTATTGCATGGTTGATAAACCCAACTGTGTGTTGGCTTAGCATGATTGTTTGAGTGAAACCATGGTTGTGAGTGAGCCCATCTAGTTCCTCCTTAGTGGATACACAACCCAGCTCGGGGGTGGTCTATCGGCTGAAAGAATACAGGCTGGACAAAGACCTATGGTTGGGTGGAACGTTGCTCTCCCATAGCCAGTTGTTGGACAGTTTCATATTAAAGATAAGTATTCTCCGTGGTTTAAATTGTGATCATTCTGTGCTATGTTCTGAAAGTTAATTATTCATGTTAATGAAATGGAATGATTCTCTTAATATGGTTGATATGAAGCTTGTGCATAGAATGAGGATAGAATTGATTATTGTATGATTGTTTCGTTATTCTACCTGGAAGAAATAGGATGATGTATTTCCTTCTGTGTGTGTGTCATTATGGTTATTCCGTTGTGTTTATATTGAGTATGATTCTACACTACATTTCAAGATAAGTATTCTTTGTGGTTTGAGTTATGTTAATTGTGTGCTCAACAATGTTTTAATTAATGATTGTTGTTATATGTTGAATACATGATGAAATGGTGTGTGGAAAGTGTGTTATTCCGCTGTGTTTGCCGAGTATGAATACGTATACTTAGTTTGGTCCATGAATTTCTTACCAATGAATGGAGCCGAGATTGTCAAATAAGCCCGGTATGTTTGGTCATGTTTCCTCTCTTGCATCGGATTGATGGGAGGGGACGTGACAGAGTGGTATCAGAGCCCATGTTGCAGCACTGGGGCTACTTGGGCCAAAGTCTGAGTTTGCAGGCAGGTAACATAATGTTTTAACGCAGTATTAAAGAAGTTGGATTGAAATTGTGATTGGAAAATGGCAGTATCAGAGTTCTCAGATGTGATAGAGGACCACACAGGTGCATAGATCTCTCCAAGATCTTTCCAACAGTACCAGACTCACCTGATGTGGTTAAGGGATGAAGGCATTATGAGCCCCGCACGTTGTTGGAGCAGAGGTGTTTCCACAGTTGCGGATTGCGGAAACGAGGATGTCCAAGTGTTGCGTTTTGGATTTCCACAATTCCACACCCACAATTGTGGGAATGCGGGATTTGGGATTACAGAAGGGTGTATGTTCCGGGTTGGAAGGTTGGCATTTCACATCCGCAATTGCGGAATTGCGGAATTGCGGGATTGCGGAAACGTTAAGTTTTTGGAGCTGCGACTTGGCATTCTGCATCCGCAATTGCGGATTGCGGGGTTGCGGGATTGCGGGATACAGGTTACGGATTGTGGGATGGAGTAGTATCGGGTTGGAAAAGTAGCATTTCCGCACCCGCAGTACGGGTTGTGAGTTGCGGGACCTGCGGATTGCAGAAAAAATATATATATATCTCCCGAAAATTGATTTATGGATTGCAGGAGCTTGCGGAATCAGAATTGGATGAGTTCAGTAGAATTCTGAGGCCATTAATGAAGGCCATGAATGAACCAGTGAGGATCCCAAGCCCATTATGCTCCAATTTGGCATAAAATTGGAATTAATGGCTTTTACATATTGGTGTCCCGACGCTTGACAGAAGATCTGATCAAGCTGAAACTAATATGGAGCATCCATGGAGCAGGCACGGTGTTAAGTTTGGAAGCATGGAGCCAAACGCCAAAGATGTGGGGTGAGTGAGAAGACCAAAAATCATTATTTCGGGCCACCTTTTGGAGATTTTGAAAAGCTTGCAATGGATGAAAGTGACCTTAGATGAAGGATTCAAGAAATTTACTGAACTCAGCATTTCATACTCTCATTAACACAAACATTTTCCGTTAGACAAAGAATTTCCAGAAGTGCATCGTTTGGGAGATAGCCATTTTTGGCCCAAAATTTGAAGTTTTGGAAAAATGTTAAAAGTGAAAAGTAGTCAAACCCAAAAATTCATAAAAGATGAATGGTGCATCAGACCAGAGATCCACAACTTGATGAGTGTTCCTTGTTGTATCGACTAATGTTTCCCAATAGAAAAAATGTCCTGAATCTTCCTAGATTTGCTTCTACGGGTAGCTGAAGTTGGCATTCCAAACCAAAATACAGTTGTGTAAAAGTGTAGAATTTTGGTAAAAGTTGTCATTTTTGAAGTAATGTAATTACCACACCCAAAGTCAGAATGAAGCACGTGGATATGCATTGGAATTCTTATCCAATAGGGAACAATGGTGCATAACTAGAATTTGAAGGAGGTTATCATACCTCATAGTTATGCAGAGCAGAAAAGTGACAGTGGTTGTTTTGACAAAGATTGTTGTCAATATGGGCAATTTCTAGAATTAAATGCCTAGAAAGTAGCAAGTTGGAATATTATGCACGAGTATATGTATTGAATTAATGCTTGGCGATAAAATCATAGCTAATGATTCCTTGTGTGTTTGCTAGAAGCCATGAAATCAGACCAACTATTATGTGGAAGAGGAATTCCATGCAAAGATGAGGGATTGGAAAGGGAGAATTCCTTAACCCCTGTCTTGCTAACTATATTCATATTTTACAAGCTTTGTGTACATAAAATTATGGCATGGGAATGCTGAAAATGCAGAGATTAGATGGATGGCATGAATATGTACTAGTTGGCATATTCATAAACAATGCACAGTGCATGAGAATATGTTTTTGCATGCATATGATATTACATATTGGTAAAAGTAGTGGGATTTTACATATGCAATGAACCACTAATGGTAAATATTGTGGTTGATAAACACTATTGGTGTTGGTATTGGTGGTAGGACCAACGACAACAGGAGCATGGCTGAAGATGTTGATGATGTTGTTGCATGTGACCAGCAACCTTATGAAGAAAAGGATAAGGAAACAAATCCATGATCAAGAAGTTGGTGGGCGAATTCTGCAATCTTCTGTAAGAGACCAACTAATCAGGTAACATCAAGGGTGTAAATGGGATCCATGCAGGTAATGGTTTAATTATGATGATTGCATAAGTGTTGAAAGGGGATTGGGTAAGAATCCATTGAACCATATTTAGTAATCATATAATGGTATGCATTTAGGATTGAAATGCATTCATGTGAATGACATATTTCCATAGTGTGGCAGAGCATGGAGTGGTGAAGGAAAGAGGTCTCATACCATGTGACTATTTAGAAATTTAGACTACAATCATATAAAAATATATCATGCCCTATGTATGTTGGTTATGAGCTTAATAACCAAAAGAAGTGAGGACTGGTGTTCTTGATTATGGTAATGCATCCTATATGAGGTAGTCATGGTTAGGCCATAATATGTTTGAATGCATAGTATTCATGAATCAATACAAGGTAGCATTGACTGAATATGCATTAACAGATTTTATAAAGCTTGTAGTTATGCATTGAGTGGATGCATATGAAAAGTTTGAGTAAATGTTGTAAATGTGCATGCATAAATGTGGGTGCACATGTTGTGATGCATTGCATGAATGCATAGGGATGGTGTGTGTGTTATTGCAAACTAAATAATGAATGAGATGATGAATTGATGATAATTCTAGGATCATTTCATGGGCTGTTATGAATGCAGAATAGTAAGTGCATGAAGAGGGCAGTCATAATCGATGGGCTTCCGGAATGCTCTGTGGAAGGGAAGAGTTGTATAAATCATATGACTATGAAATAATGAGTATCTAAAGTTTCATTTAAATTGCATAAATGATGTGATTGTACCTTGCAATTTTAGTATGATAATGATTCACATGAAGTAAATGAGTTTTGGTGATATTGATATGTTAACAGATGGAAGTGTTTGAATTCTGGAGTGTTATAATTCAAAAAATGCTTCAGTGATTGTTGCAACAATGAAATATTATATGCATAGAGACTTACAAATTGTTTGGCTGATTGAAGTTCAGATTTCAGGTAGATTGTTTTGGGCATGGCAATGTGGGTAAGTCCATGACGAAGGCTGGAATCTACCATGTGAAAGAGCCAAATCTCATGAGAAGGGTCTGGTTGTAAAAATAGTTTATTGCAGAATAGATTGTCAATTTGGACTTTTAGATTTCGGATTTCAGAATTGTTGATAATTACTAATCACCGTTGGCTTGCATAGAATTGTGTCAGGAGGACGTGTTGTAAGTGGATGTTCATGTTATGCTAGTAAGCATAAATTATAATGGGCAGAGTGGTGCCACTTACAAGAGGCAAACAATATGAGGATAGCCTCATTTCTAAGCAAATCAATTTCTGTAGTAGACAGAATTGCAAATTCATATTGAATTTAATTATTAGTGCCATTGATTGGTTATGAAACAATCAGATTTTAATTTTATTGTTAAATGTTACTGACTGTTTGGCTATTTAATAAGTGTTCCAGGAAGACACATTGCAGTAAGACCATGAGAGAGGGCCTGCAGAAGCCAAACTTCATGGGAAGGGTCCCATATCTTGGAAATGGGTTTCGGGTGAAACGCCATTGGATATTTTGATAATGTCCCATCTGCACTACATGATTGGTAAACAATATGAGTGAGATGGTAAATATTATGTCAGTAAGACATATGAGGGTTATGAAACATCAAAAGGAGTTGGGATGGAAAACCGAGGGACTGTCAACTCAGAGAAGGAGCCCCCATTCCTCATTAATGAAGCAATACTACATTTGCAAATGGATAAGTGTTCTGTGACCCTAGATAAGAATATGCATGTCTAATTGTTAGAGTCAATATGCAGAGCATGTTTTGATTTTATTTCCATTATGGTAGACTGCTTGAGTATGAGTAGGGCCTACATGGCTCACATAGGAAAGGGGTGCACACTTCCTCGATGTCGGGTCATGATAGGGTTTTCAATATTGACTACACCCTAGGGAGTGGACGCATTCCTAGTGTTTCAATACTTGATAGTGAATGCTATGAATTATGGTTACAATTTTAGAGTAACAACGCTAACGAGTTTCCCTATACTACTTGTGTTGTCACCTTAAACAGATGCAATTTGGTGTTGCACACTAAAGAAGCAAAGTAAAGGGTTGTTGTGAGGGGTTGTGGTGGAAGGGTTAATGTGTATGAAAGGATGTTGTGGAGGTTGTGGAGTTTGTGGGGATTTTGATGAAGGGTTGTGAAGGTGTTGATGAAAGGGTTGTTATATACCTATGGCTCCATAGTAGAGCCTTGACCTAGAAATGGTCATGGTGAAGTTTCCTTCCAAGTTGGTGTGAAGGTGTACTGGTTGGACATTAATTATTTGATGTTGTGGAGCAGCCTGCGTACTGGCCGAACATCCAAGTCCATAGGAGATTTCAAGGCTTGCAAAGCAAAGCAGGACCCTGTGGACTAGAGAGGAAACGCATAATACAGATAAGTATTTGGTTATCTTGCATCTTCTTGCTTATGAATATACATGTGTATATGATTTGGTTATGACTTCCTAAACTCTTGTTTAGAGATAAACCCTATGAAAATAAACTAAACATGTGAATTGATTCAATGTTTGAGTGTAGGTATTGTTGGAAGCAACGACTATGAAGGCATCCTAGGATGCATGTGGACATGTAACCGTCCTAAAGAGCTCAGCATGAGCAGTATTGAATAGGGTGCTAGTGGGACTGTGTGGGTCCTAGCAGCCAAGAGTTGTAGACAAACCATGTGGAGGTACTCCATGGTTGAGAGGTCTGGAATAGACCATAGACACTAAGTGTCATAGCCAAGAAGGGTAGGTCAAGCATTCATGTTGAAGTGAAAGAGGCTAGGAGCATGAAAACCACAGTGGTGGTGTGGGTTCTAGAATGGAACAAGACGAAGAGGAGAAAAACTCTTACTGCTCTCTCTTTCCTTTTTTTTATTGATGCATTTATAAAAACAGAAAATTGTTGAATGCATGTATGGTTGAAAGTCGAGTGTGTTTATTTGCTTGAAATAAATTGTGAATGCTGAAGTAGTTAATTCCCTGTGAAAGAATGGACATGAATGAGCTCATGTGCTTGTTGGGAAAGCATGAAAAGTATGAATGTCTCATGGATACAGCATGGACTACCCATGTCAATTGGGCAATTAATTGACTGATTTTACTGTTTATTTTATGCTTAGCCTAACAGAATTACAATGATGAATTTCACAGGTGAGAAAGTGAAGTTAATTTATTACAATTGTTGCAAAGCAAGTGCTACTTGTGAGCAAAGTGAAAGCCAGTTGTGCACATTGACCATGGAAGCATACCAAAGGCTATTGGACTTGGCTGGAAGTCTCCTTCACACAATTTCCAAGACCCAAGAAAATCTTGGAGAGATTCTCAAGATACAGAAGAGGCAGAATGGGATGAACCATAAGGTTTTGCAGGACTCTATTTGTTTGCAAAGGGAGGTAAAAAGCATTATGAGAGCAATCAGTAAGGGAAAGGAAAGTGTAGCAATGATGAGGCATTCATCCAATCGATCCATTAAGAAACGTTTCAGGCATGAAGACTCAAAGGAAATTGAGCAGGTAAAGATGAAGAAGCCAGTGAAATGTTGGAAATGTGGAGGACATCATTGCCTCGGAAACTTCCCAATAAGGGAACATCAAGAGGGTAGAAGCCATAAAGTTTTCAGACTTATGGATGAGCTGGAAGAACAGAAACAGCAAGAGCAGCTTGTGGAAGCCAAAGGACTTGGTCCTGAAAGTTCAAGGTAAATGATAGAACACAGGGCAGATCTGCAAAATTTATAATACAAAAAAAAATTGATGTGTAAATTGTATATGTATTCCTAAGTACTGGAACATTGAGGATGGTGTTATTCTAAGGGGGAGGGGATTGTAATATTCCATTTAGACCCTTAGAATATATTAGCTTTTAATGTAAATATTGTGTACATGTGATGTATGTTTTCCTAGAGTGGAGCTCAAGGCCAAGGCCCCGCTAGTGGATGCTCAGATTTTTAGTTAAAAGGAAAGTATTAGATATTATGTTACCCATGTGCTACTAAGCCATGGAACATTGTAAAAATGATGTAAATAAACATCATGTAATAAAATACCAAAACTGGATGTGGAAGCAACTAATGAGAAGAGGCCATGTGTATCCACTAAGGAGTGGTGAGGGGGTTGTGGGATTGAACAATAGGCTGCCAAATTTCATCTTGAGAACCCATTTGAATTTCCTTGCTGGCATTTAATTCAGTTGTAAGAAAGTTGTTGAGAAATCAGTCCATGGCTTCAATGGAGCATGGGCAGCCCAGAAATTTGTATGGTAGGGTATGGGCTCTGTTTTCCTTGACCCACAAGTCACTCTACCTCATGAGAATTCATTTTTCCTCATTCGCATTCCATTGTTGAACATCCAAGCTTCAGTTTCCATCGATTACGCATGCCCAACAGTGAGAAAAACCAGAAATCTCAACTTTGCAAGAACCCATGTTTTGAAGTGCCATAAACGCCCAGAATTTAGTATTGACAGTGTAATCCAATGGGGGATCCATAGATATGAACCCTCGGGAAAAATTGAGAGCATTAGCTACCTCGAAATCCATTGAAAAACCCAGTTTTTATAGCCCATAAATCCAGTGACGGGATTGAGTTATTTGATGACAGAATTGTGAGAAATCCAAGTGTGGATGTTTGAATATAGGAATGGATTGCTTGAATTTAGCTTGAGATGTCTGTAGCTCTGTGGTTGAGCTCACTGGCTTAGCATCCTCCTCCTTTGCTTATTGCATGCTTGATAAACCCAACTGTGTGTTGGCTTAGCATGATTGTTTGAGTGAAACCATGGTTGTGAGTGAGCCCATCTAGTTCCTCCTTAGTGGATGGATACACAACCCAGCTCGGGGGTGGTCTCTCGGTTGAAAGAATACAGGATGGACAGAGACCTATGGTTGGGTGGAACATTGCTCTCCCATAGCCAGTTGTTGGACAGTTTCATCTTAAAGATAAGTATTCTCCGTGTTTTAAATTGTGATCATTATGTGCTCTGTTCTGAACGTTAATTATTCATGTTAATGAAATGAAATGATTCTCTTAATATGGTTGATATGAATCTTGTGCATAGAATTAGGATAGGATTGATTATTGTATGATTGTTTTGTTATTTTACCTGGAAGAAATAGGCTGATGTATTTCCTTCTGCGTGTGTGTCATTATGGTTATTCCGTTGTGTTTATATTGAGTATGATTTTGCACTACATTTCAAGATAAGTATTCTTTGTGGTTTGAGTTATGTTAATTCTGTGCTCAGTAATATTTTAATTAATGACTGTTGTTATATGCTAAATATATGATGAAATGGTGTGTGTAAAGTGTGTTATTCCGATTTGTTTGCTGAGTAAGAATACGTATACACAAGTTTTTATTTATCCATAAATTTCTTACTAATGAATGGGGCCAAGATTGTCAAATAAGCCCAGTATGTTTGGTCATGTTTCCTCCCTTGCATCGGATTGATGAGAGGGGACGTGATAATTCAACAGATCAATGCAATCATCTATGATCCCTCGTAAGAGAAGAATTTTCAATGTATCATCATTTAACCCATTTTGTCTTGACCTTTGCAAATTATATTAAAATCTCCCCACATAGTCTTCTAGGTTCTCGTCCTCTTGCTGGGTCATTTTAAAAATTGCTTCCTTCTAATTCTTATCGTTGCAATATTCTTGATATTTATCTAGGAAGACCTTCTTCATTTGAGCCCAAGTTGCTATACTGTCCCCTCCCAGCCCCATGAACCACCTTAGTGCCTGGCTTTTCATTGTGGCTGGAAACATGTTTAGCTTCTGTTGATCTATAACATAATCGTAGCTCCTGCAGAGGACATCGAATTCAAACATAAATGTATCCAGGTCTTCACTTGCGATACCATGAAAATTAGGCAATGCCGAATGTGGAATGTTCTTCATCTGGTTTGTAAGTGTAGATTCGGGATTTAGGATTGGGAATTCAAAAGTATTCATTCCGATATTTGATTCTCCATTTGTATTTCCTCTGTTTGTCTCCCCTTTGTTGGGAATGTGCTCTCCCTCGCCATCCATATCTACCCAAAAATATTCCAATGTAGTTGATCTGGCGAACAACAGAGATTTGGGAAACAATTGTTCCTCACTCAACTGATTGTTAACGCTGAATTGATTAGGAAGCCCTCCTTCTTGAACAAACTCTTTTTCTTGAGCTAATTCTGTCACTGGCAGATTCTCATCAACATGTGTTGGTAAGACCGTTAGGTCGATAGGCATGGTAGAGAGCTCAGTTTTTTCAATTTCTTTCTTAGGAATGCTAGTAGAAGGTGATCTCCCTTGAACATGTCCTCCTCTTATTGTACTTCCTACATGGTTAGTACCTGGGGGGGTATCATATGCATATACAAGCCTACTTGTATTATCTCTTATTCTACGCATGAATAATTTGCATGATCCAGGATCACAGGGACTTGCGGCAGGCAATATTCTAATGAATTTTTATGTGCGCCTTACTCGTCCCTTCTCTGAAATCACACCAAACTATTTCCAAAAATTAAATTAAATAAAATAAAATTAAATTAAAATTAAAATTAAAAAAAAATAAAAATTAAAAATTAAAAAAATTAAAAATTAAAAATTAAAAAATTAAAAAAAAATAAAATAAAATAAAATAAAAAAATAAAAATAAAATAAAATAAAATAAAAAATAAAATAAAAATAAAAATAAAAAATGCCCAATCCACTCAAAGGAAAAAAAATCGCAACTACAGAACCGAAATAACCAATCAAAATTGCAGTTTCCTTGGCAGCTCCCCGGCAACGGCACCAAAATGGCAAGCTTTTCTTTCACCTTTTAATAAAATGTAAGTCGAAAGTTGTGCATAAATTATCAACCCAGGGCCACAAAGGCTTATGAGCTACCTGACAAGGTATATGTCAGACACTGTAAATTGAATGATTTTAACACAGAGGAGATCAATGGATTGTTAATATGGATCTAAGATGCAACTGTTGATGAATACGTTTCTAGGAGAAATCACAACTTACAGAAAGAAATTTGCAACCAAACCAGAAGCACTGACTATCAAATTTAACAACTATTCTACGATGCTGCAACACTTTGTTGTGCTACGAAAAGAAATTAATGCCTGAATCTGATTTAGCAAATTGAGAACTTCACAAGAAATCAATTCAATAAACAGCAGCTACATCAAAGGAATTGTAAAGATCTAATTTTAATTCAACAACCTGCTTCTACCAGTATTAGCTAGCAACAGAATCCCAACAACAATTTTAATGTGACTATTCACCACAGAAGTAATCCTGATTCAATGTTCATAATCCATACATTCCGCTGTATTCACTAATAATGATAAGAATGATTTCACTATCCAGTCGTGTCTCTATTTAAACATTCACACTTAACTATGATCAGCACACCAACTCTGAATGCGAAACAATTAAATCAATCATCAACTGTATCAAACATCGATTTCATCAAGCATCAACTACATGCATAAAGAAAAGAAATCATAACTACAATAGCACCTATCACAGAAGGGGGCCCTGCCTTCGGCAACGGGAGATGAACAAGCCACTCACTCACACAAAATTGATTAACACATCCAAAATCAGGACAAAATAGATTTTTATATAAAAGGTCTGATCACAACAGTGTTCAACAGATCTATGCAAGATGATGGCTAAACTACCCCGGAAGAGATTCAAAGTTCTTATACATCAGCGCTCATAAGAAAATTATGAAAGAGCATACAATTACAAAAAATTCCCAAATAAGGCTCATCTGCTGATTCTCGGAAGATTTGGTGAGCCAACCCAGGAGCTAGTACTGTGGAGAGTGGAGAAGATTCCAGGAATATATTGGAGTAGTCAACAAACTCATTGGATAACCCAACGAATTATGAGTCACTAAAGACCCGAAGTGTTGAATTGGACACAGAATCACCGATCCCCGAATTGATTGCATCATCATATATGCGATGGGTAGTTGACCAAAGTGATGTATAATGACGAGCAGGAGCATAATATATAAACTTGATACTCATCTGTTATACTTGAGACTGATATGCAAGTTGTCCAACTTCCATAATTCCTTCATTTTGCAACCTGAAAGTGAAATGATATTGAACCTGAAACACCACTTCATCAGTAGGCAATCATGGCATCATAACTCTATCCAAATCATCAGCAATTGACAAATAACAAGGAAAACGAGATCAATCCTTACCAAATCCAAAACTTTTCCAAATGTAATCCAGAGAGCAAGTGGTAATATGGGATCAAGTCAAAAAGGTTCATAAACAAGGAAAAATATGAGAACAAAAAGGGTCATATACACAACTCTTCAGGAACTAGGAAGGAATCTGTCGAAGATAACCAACATACGGAAGGGACATCGACTAAGGAGAAAGCACAAGGAAACCAACGAGATGGTCGAGAGACCCGCGGTCGGGGTGAGTATGGTCGAACCGGTCCAGCCAACAGAAAAGGAGAAGACAGACCAGTTGTATTTTGTTATAAGTGTCGAGGAGTCGAACACAAGGAATATGAGTGCCCAAAGAACCTACACATTGCAGAGGAGTCGAAACCCAAATGTCAAAGAGATGATCAAGTCAACGAGAGGGAGGGATCGACATCCGACAGAAGTGAGGATGGTAGAAGAAAAGGTCCAACCATGACAGCCAGGAGAACATTGGTTCAGGACGACCGACGCGGTGAAAAGGAGCCGACACAACGAAAGGCTATCTTTCAAACCAGAGTGTTGATTAGAGAGTGTTATTGGAAGACCATAGTCGATCATGGTAGTACGGAGAATCTTGTGTCGACAGAGGTCATTGACAAGTTGGGTTTGAGATGTTGAGAACACCCACACCGATACAAGATATCGTGGTTACAGAAGGGTCACCATGTGAACGTAATTGTCACGTCCCCTCCCGTCATCCCAATGCAGGGGAGAGAACAAGACCAAACATACGGGCTTCATTCCAAAATCTCAGCCCCATACTGTACTCAAAAATGCATAATAATTAAAAGCTTAATGTGTGCAGGTTCAAATTAACTAAGCACAGCGGAATTAACTCATCTTTGCACACACACAATTAGTAATGCATAACATATAAATCACAGCAGAGGATGATTCAACATATAGAGACTCAAACTCGTTCCAATGCCATGCATAGAGCTCATGTTAAGATAATCATGTTATTTCATTAAACATGGACAATTAACATATTGCAGAACACAGAATGCATATAATTTATAACACAGGTAACACTTATCTTGAAGATGAAGCAATCCAAACAACTAGCTATGTGAGAGCAACGTTCCACCCAACCATAGATCTCTGTCCAGCTTGTATTCTTTCAGCTGAGAGATCACCCCCAAGCTGGGTTGTGTATCCACTAAGGAGTAACTAGTTGGCCACACTCACGGCCATGGTTTCACTCAACAGCTATGCTAAGCCAACACAGAGTTGGGTATATCAAGCATACAAGAAGATAGAGGAGGGTAATGCTAAGCCAGTGAGCTCAACCGCAAAGCTACAGGCATCTCAAATGAACTCAACAGTCAGGCACCCACATTACCTGCCACATCCAACACAAGGAAGGTCCCCTTCTCTGCTACACAGTCCCTCGGGAAACTCTTCCCTCCAGTGCTCTTCAGGATGGGCATAGAAAGGTCCAGCTGCTAGCTTCTTGAGATTCTACCCTTCACTGGGTTTATCAAGCAAACCTAACCTATGTTCAATTGTTCATAATCGAATTTCTCCCAATTCAGTCATTCAATAACTCAAATCCGTCACTGGTTTTCTGGGCTGCAAAAACTAGGTTTTCCAATGGATTTCGGGGTATCTAATACTCTCAATTTCGCCCCAAGGTTCATATCTATGGATAACCCATTGGATTTTACTGTTCAATACCAAATCTGGGCGTTTTTGGCACTTCAAAACGTGGGTTCTTTCAAAGTTGTGATTTCTGATTTTTCTCACTGCTGGCAATTCGTTTTTGGATGGGAAATGGTGCTGGTTGATCCCCCATGGAATGGGAATGAGATTGGAAGGATTACCAAGAGGTAGAGTGACTTGTGGGTCAAGCAAAACAGAGCCCATACCCTGCCTTACGAATTTATGGGCTGCCCATGCTCCATTGAAGCCATGGACTGAAATCTTCAACAACTTTCTTACACATAATTAAATGTCAGCAAAGGAAGTCAAATGGGTTCTCAAGATGACATTTGGCAGCATATGGTTCAATCCCACAACCCCCTCACCACTCCCTAGTGGATACACATGTCCCCTTCTCATTCGTTGCTCCCATAGCCAGTTTTGGTATTTTATTACAATATTAAATATTTACATCAATTTACAATATCACATGGGTAACAAAATGTCAAATGCTTGTCCATTTTAAATAAGATCCGAACATACACTAGCGGGGCCTTGGCCTTGAGCTCCATGCTAGCAAAAACATACTTCGCATGTATACAATATTTACATAAAAGCCAATATTTCACAAGGGTCAAAATTGGGGTATTACATTCCCCTCCCCCTTAGAAGAACACCGTCCTCGGTGTTCTCAAAACTGAACAAAAAATGGGAATGCCTCTCTCATGGAATCCTCCAGCTCCCATGTAACCTCATCGAGGCTAAGGTGCTCCCATTAGACCTTTACCTTCCCGATGGCTTTGTTCTGGAGCAAGGTGACCTTCTTGTCGAGGATGCGCATAGGATCTACTTGGAACTCTCCCTCGGGTTCCACCTGTATCAAATTCCAATCAATCATATGATTAGGATCATGTACATACTTTTTAAGCAAAGATACATGGAAAACATTATGAGCTCTTATGTTAGCAGGCAATGCAATTCTATATGCAACTAGCCCTATCCTATCAAGGAATTCAAATGGCCCACAATATCTTGGTGACAACTTGGCACAATTCCCCAACTTGAGGGAACTCTTCATTGGTTTCACTCTCAAATAAACATGATCCCCAATCTGAAATTCCCTATGCACTCTTTTCAAATCTGCATAACTCTTTTGCCTGTCCTGAGCCGCCTTTAAATTCTACCTGATCTTAACAACTTCCTGTTCCATTTCCTTGATCATCTCTGGTCCAAGTACTACCCTGTTCACCGGGCTATCCCAATTCACTAGAGTCCTGCATCCTTTGCCATACAATGCCTCAAATGGACTCATACCCAATGATGCATGATGTCCATTATTGTATGCAAATTCTACCAAGTGTAGGAAATCTTCCCACTTGGATGGTTTATCCATCGCATACATTCTCAACATGTCTTCAAGAACCTGATTCACCCTCTCAGTCTGACCATCTGTTTGAGGGTGATATGTTGTACTGAAATTCAATTTAGTTCCCAATTCCTGAAACAATCCCTTCCAAAAATTGGAAGTAAACTTTGTATCACGATCAGAAACTATTGCCCTGGGAAATCCATGCAATCTGAATATCTCCCTCATGAAGATATTTGCAATGTCATTAGCCTTGTGAGTGGACTTGACTAGAATAAAGTGAGCTACCTTTGATAGCTTGTCCACCACAGCCATGATTGAATCATGCTTCTTCACTGATATGGGCAGACCTGTTATAAAATCCATAGAGATCACTTCCCACTTCCATTCCGGAATGGGTAAGGGCTGCAACAACCCTACTGGATGTTGGTGCTCTGCCTTGACTTGCTAGCACTTCTGACACCTAGCAATATACTCAGCTATGTCCTTCTTCATACCATGCCAAAAGTATTGCTTTCTTGATGCTGTTATAGTCTTCTAATATCCTAGATGTCCAGAGTATGGCATTTGATGAATTTCATCCATCACTAGCTTCTTCAAATCTGCGTTATTCGGAATGTACAATCTATCCTTGTAGATGAGGATATTGTCTTCACCAAGATGATATCCCGCACACTTTTCATCCACATTACCTTGCTGCAACTTCTCTTTAATTTGAAGGCAAGTCTCATCACCATTTTGGGCTTCAAGAACTCTTGTCTTCAAGTCTGATTTACACATACTTACTACTACAACATGAAATTTTCTGCTAAGAGCATCTGCAACCTTATTCTCTTTCCCTTTTACATGCTTAATTTCAAAATCAAATTCACAAAGGAATTCCATCCACCTAGCTTGCCTAGAATTCAAGTTTGGTTGATCAAACAAATACTTTAAACTCATGTGGTCTGTTCTAAGCTCGAATCTTCTTCCCATCAAATAATGTCTCCACATCTTGAGAGCATGTACTATGGCTGCTAATTCTAAATCATTTGTGGCATAATTCTTTTCATGCTCTTTTAACTTCCTGGACTCATAGCAGATCACAACTCCTTCTTGCATGAGCACTCCACCTAGCTCCTCAATGCAAGCATCTGTGCACACCACAAAATCTTTCTTTGGATATGTTATCTTCAAAACAGGAGTGCTGGTGAGTAGTTCCTTCAACTGCTGAAAGCTTTTCTCACATTTTTCAGACCATACAAACTTGATGTTCTTTCTTTGCAATGAAGTGATCAGATGAGCTATCCTGGAGAAGACTTCAATAAACCTTTTGTAGTAACCAGCAAGACCCATAAAAGATCTAACATCTGAAACATTCTTTGGAGTTGACCAATCCATGATGGAATTAATCTTCTCCAGATCCACTGCAATTCCTTCTTCAGAAATGACATGACCCAAATATTGAATTCTCTTTTGGTAAAACTCACACTTGCTTAGCTTGGCATACAACTGATGTTCTCTAAGGACATGCAACACCATCCTTAGATGCTCCTCATGTTCTTCTTCATTCCTTGAATAGACAAGAATGTCAACCAAGAACACAATCACAAACGTATCCAAATATTTGTTGAATACACTATTCATGAGACACATGAACGTGGCAGGTGAGTTGGTAAGACCAAATGTCACCACAATGAACTCATAATGACCATATTTAGTTCTGAAAGCCGTCTTGTGAATGTCTTCCTCTTTAATCTTTACTTGATGGTAGCCGGACCTCAAGTCAATCTTGGAAAACACTCTAGCTTCCTTCATTTGATCAAACAAGTCATCAATCCTTGGCAATGGATACTTGTTCTTGACTGTCACTTTATTTAGCTGCCTGTAATCAATGCACAGCCTTAAGGTTCCAACCTTCTTCTTGACAAATAACACCGGTGCTCCCCAAGGAGACACACTAGGCCTGATATATATTTTGTCCATTAATTCTTGTAGCTGCATCTTTAACTCCACCAATTCTGGTGTACTCATTCTATAAGGAGCTTTGAAATTCGGTGCTGCTCCTGGAACAAGATCGATGGTAAAATCAATATCTCTCTTTGGTTGCAGCCGTGATACTTCATCCGGAAACACATCTTGGAACTCTTGCAATATCCCGAAGTATTCTATCCTTGGCCTTTCTCCTCTGACGAATCTGACATGTGAATCGCATATAATTGGCAACCCTTCTTATAAAACTTTTTCAGTTGTAAGGCTGAAATCTGCCTTACTGAAACTTGCTTAAAAATTCCTCTTACCAATGTTGGCCTTCCCTCTTCATCAATGCACTCAAGTGCTTTCTCATAACAGTCCAACTTGGCTCTATGTTTTTCCAACCAATCCATGCCAATCAAGGCATCATAGGATCATAATGGTAACACATTCAATTCAGCATATGTGTGGAGTCCATTCAATTCTATGGGACACGCCACCACTAATTCACTTACTTTCCTCTTGGTCCCTGTGGCTAATTGAACTAGCCAAGGTTTATTGTACTTCACTTTTCTAAGAGAACAACCTTCAACCACTTTTGGAGAAACATAACTATGAGTAGATCCTGGATCAATCAAAATAGAAATAGATTGCTTAGCAATCTTACCTTCAACTTCCACCACTGATGATTGATGGTCTGCTTGATGATTGTCCAACGCTGCATAAATTTGAGGCGCTTCCCTTGCCATGTCCTCCACTGTAGCTGCTCCCTTTAAGTTGTGCAACTTTCGAGGATTATCCTTTCGATGTGGGAAATCTTTTAGCATGTGGTTTTCTCCACATCCCCAACACTGAAGTGGTCCCTTTGATGCTATGTCTGCTGCTACTGTTGGCTTGAATCCACTCATTGCTTCCTGCCCCTGTGGAAAGGTTCTAGGATGACCTACGAATGGTGGCTTGAAGCCACTCTTCTTTTGATCAAACCTCCCTCTTGGCTTTCCTTTCCATGCTTGGTTAACTTCTGATTATCCCCTACTCTGCTCATAACAATGCATTTCCATCCTAATGGCTTCATCCAAACTTGGTGGATTAACAAACTCAATATGATCTCAGAAACTTTGAGGTAGACTTCCAAGGAAGCATTGGATTTTTACTCTCTCATCCTTAATGTAGTCTACATACCTCAATAATTTCAAAATTTTATGGACATGCTCTTCCATAGATTTTTGTCCCAACCGGAGTTCATTGAACTCTTTTCTCTTACTGTCATAATACCTAGCAGAGAGGTATTTCTCCTTGAAGTACTTCTTGAATCTTTCCCAACTGATCTTCCTCTCACTGATTCCTTTCACTTGCAAGAGATTGTCCCACCAAATTGAAGCTCTGCCATTTAGATTGTAAATGGAAATTCTGGCCTTTTCATTTCCTGAGTAGTCTTGAATTCTGAAATATTTCTTCATTCCAAGAAGCCATGCCTCTGCCTCTTGGCCAGTCTTGTTTTCTCCATCAAATGTGGAAGGCCTTGCCTTCCTAAATTCGCCCTGTGGGATTCCCTTGAATTTCTTCCTTCCATCCAATCTTCTAGAAGTATTCCTTGGACTTCTCCTAGAACCTTTGGAGTCACACAACCTGCTGGAAGAAGATCTTGATGAAGATGTTCTATGCTTTCTGCTCACCGAACTCTTCCTTGGGCTTGGAGTCCTCTTCTTTGAACAACCTCTAGAATGACTTTTTGCATCTCTTATTTCTTCACCCACATTGTTTGGATTGGAACCAAGGTTTATCCTCTGCTTCATATCAGTGAGGCTTTGCAAAATAGCAGCATTGAGTTGGTGTTGTTTTTCCTGAGCCTTCATTAATCTTTCATTGAAGCTCACCATGGTTTCAACCAGATTATGAGGATTCACCTGCTCCCTTCTCCCATTGGATTCAGTCTCCACATTTTTCTCATGTACATTTTCCCCTAGGACGTCTTCTTCATGCTCATAAGGGTCTTGAGCATCATTTATGGTCACCATTTTTTCTGTATGCTACCTCTTCTACAATTATTAATTTTATGAGCTGCAAGCACTGTGCATTATAAAAATATTTGTTAGACATGTTAGGAATTCATATAGAAATATAAAACATCAATATTTAACATAATAAAACTCATGGATTAATTCACACAGTTGCTATGCACTCATTTCCTTTGCCCATTCATGCAATTCTCGAAATTGCCCATATTATTCACAATTTGACAAACAGTCACTGGCACTTTTATGCTCTAATTATCTATGATGTCTGATGTCCCCATTCAAATTCTGCCTATGCACCATTGTTCCCTGCTGGACAAGCTTTCCAATGCCTATCCCCGTGCTCGATTCCAACATCGGGTGTGGGAACTGCGTTATTTCAAAAATGACAACTTTCACCCCAATTCTGCATACTTTTACACAGTTGTATTTTGGTCCCAAATGCCAACTTCAGCCACTTGTGGAAGAAAATCTATGATGAATCACGAAAATGTTTCTACTGGGAAAATTTAGTCCATATAACAAGGAACGCTCTGCAACTCACAGACCTCTGTTCCGATGCACCATTCATCTTCTATTAATTTCTGGGGTTTACTACTTCTCACTTTTCACGTTTTTCCACCATTCCAAATTTCGGGCTCTATACTTTCTTTTTTTTAAATTTCGACACACACAGGCCGCAATATGACTTTGCGGGTTCAGGGGGGTCAAGTTGCAGTCACGGGGATGTAACCATCCCACATCCTGCATCTCGCAATCCGACATTGCGGTTTCGGGGGGGGTCAAGCTGCGGTCACGGGGATGTAACCATCCCGCAATGCGCATCCCGCATCCCGCATCACGCAATCCAACATTGCGGTTTCGGGGGGGGTCAACCTGCGGTCACGGGGACGTAACCATCCCACAACGCGCATCCCGCATCCCGCAATCCGACATTGCTGGTTCGGGGGGGTCAAGCTGCGGTCACAAGGATGTAACCATCCCGCAACCCGCATCCCACATCCCGACATCCCGAAACTGAAAAAACACCTGTGTTTTCTTGCAACTTGCGGGGTCCGTATCTCCTTCATCGCTTAACCAAATTGAGCAAATGAGGTACCGTTGGAAAGATCTTGGAGAGATATATGCACCTGTGTGATCCTCTTCCACATATGAGAAATCTGATCTTGTCATTTTCCCCAATCAAAATGCCGCCCCCAACTTCCCAATACTGTGTTAAAACATCCTGTTACATGCTTGCAAACTCAGAGTCTGGCCCAAGCAGCCCCAGTGCTGTAAGCTGAGCTCTGATACCACTCTGTCACGTCCCCTCTCGTCATCCCAATACAGGGGAGAGAACAAGACCAAACATATGGGCTTCGTTCCAAAATCTCAACCCCATACTTTACTCAAAAATGCATAATAATTAAAAGCGTAATGTGTGCAGGTTCAAATTAAATAAGCACAGCGGAATTAACTCATCTTTGCACACACACAATTAGTAATGCATAACATATAAATCGCAGCAGAGGATGATTCAACATATAGAGACTCAAACTCGTTCCAATGCCATGCATAGATCTCATGTTAAGATAATCATTTTGTTTCATTAAACATGGACAATTAACATTTTGCAGAACACAGAATGCATATAATTTATAACACAGGTAACACTTATCTTGAAGATGAAGCAATCCAAACAACTGGCTATGTGAGAGCAACATTCCACCCAACCATAGATCTATGTCCAGCTTGTATTCTTTCAGCTGAGAGATCACCCCCGAGCTAGGTTGTGTATCCACTAAGGAGTAACTAGCTGGACACACTCACGGCCATGGTTTCACTCAACAGCTATGCTAAGCCAACACAGAGTTGGGTATATCAAGAATACAAGAAGATAGAGGAGGGTAATGCTAAGCCAGTGAGCTCAACCGCAGAGCTACAGGCATCTCAAATGAACTCAACAGTCAGGCACCCACATTATCTGCCACATCCAACACAAGGAAGGTCCCCTTCTCTACTACACAGTCCCTCAGGAAACTCTTCCCTCCAGTGCTCTTCAGGATGGGCATAGAAAGGACTAGCTGCTAGCTTCTTGAGATTCTAGCCTTCACTGGGTTTATCAAGCAAACCCAACCTCTGTTCAATTGTTCATAATCGAATTTCTCCCAATTCAGTCATTCAATAACTCAAATCCGTCACTGGTTTTCTGGGCTGCAAAAACTAGGTTTTCCTATGGATTTTGGGGTAGCTAATACTCTCAATTTCGCCCCAAGGTTCATATCTATGGATCCCCCATTGGATTTCACTGTTCAATACCAAATCTGTGCGTTTTTTGTACTTCAAAACATGGGTTCTTTCAAAGTTGCGATTTCTGGTTTTTCTCACTGCTGGCAATTCGTTTTTGGATGGGAAATGGTGCTAGTTGATCCCCCATAGAATGGGAATGAGATTGGAAGGATTACCAAGAGGTAGAGTGACTTGTGGGTCAAGCAAAACAGAGCCCATACCCTACCATACGAATTTCTGGGCTGCCCATGCTCCATTGAAGCCATGGACTGAAATCTTCAACAACTTTCTTACACATAATTAAATGTCAGCAAAGGAAGTCAAATGAATTCTCAAGATGACATTTGGAAGCATATGGTTCAATCCCACAACCCCCTCACCACTCTTTAGTGGATACACATGGCCCCTTCTCATTCGTTGCTCCCATAGCTAGCTTTGGTATTTTATTACAATATTAAATATTTACATCAATTTACAATATCCCGTAGCTTAATAGCACATGGGTAACAAAATGTCAAATGCTTGTCCATTTTAAATAAGATCCGAGCATACACTAGCAAGGCCTTGGCCTTGAGCTCCACGCTAGCAAAAACATACTTCGCATGTATACAATATTTACATAAAAGCCAATATTTCACAAGGGTCAAAATTGGGGTATTACAGTAACTTGACATTGCCTAATTAACTTCAAGGTTGGGAAGCTTGAAGATAGTGTATTGTGCAATGTAACCCCAATGGACGCATGTCATTTGTTGTTATGAAGGCCATGGAAATATGATCGAAAGATGATCTATGATGGTCGAGCCAACATAGTCATAATGTGGAAAAATGGCACGCAGAGGACTCTGAAGCCAAAACAAGAGGACCAAGCCAATTGCAAGCAAGGTGAGAGAAACTATTGGGAGAAGCGAGTATTGATGTGCTCAGCCAAGGAATTCCTCGCGGAGGAGGAGAAACAGTCGGGATGTTTCACCATCATTCTGAAGGGACCATGTGTCGAGAGGTCGACAATGGAGAAGATTCTGGTCGAAGTTGAAAAGATGCTTGACGAGTTTCGGAGCATAGTAGTCAACGAAGCACTGATGGGATTGCCACCAATGAGAAGCATATCCCATCAGATCGACTTGATTCCAGGATCAAGTTTTCCAAAAAAGGCACCTCACATAATGACTCTGGCAGAGGGTCAGGAACTCAATCGATAAGTCCAAGAGTTGTTGGATAGAGGATTGATCAGAGAAAGTCTGATCCTGTGTGCGGTACCAACAGTATTAACATCGAAGAAGGGTGGAGAATGGAGGATGTGTACAGACTCCAGAGCTATCAACAAGATCATGATCAAGTACAGGTTTCCATTGTCAAGGATGGATGACTTGATGGATTGCTTGAGCGGAGCAAGATACTTCACCAAGATCGACCTGAAGAGTGGTTATCACAAAATTCAGGTTAGAGAAAGAGATGAATGGAAAATAGTCTTTAAGACTAAGGAAGGACTGTATGAATGGTTATTCATGCCATTTGGATTGACTAATGCACCTAGTACATTCATGCGGTTGATGAACGAGGTACTGAAGCCATTCTTGGGGAAGTTTGTCATAGTGTATCTAGACGACGTATTGATATTCAGTCGAACATTTGGACCACATTCGACAAGTATTTTGGAAGCTACAGGAAGAGAAGCTGACAGTGAACTTGCGGAAATGCTTCTTCATGAAGGAAGAGCTGGTGTACTTGGGATTTGTAATCTCAGTTAAAGGGTTAGTGATGGACCCAGAAAAGGTGAAGGCTATATTGGAGTGTCTAGAACCTACAAGCACAACAGGGTTGTGAAGTTTCCATGGACTTTCTAGTTTCTACAGGAAGTTCATCAGAGGATTCAGTCGAATATATGCACCTTTGGCAAAGTGCATGAAGAAAGGGGATTTTAAGTGGACAAAAACAGCCCAAAAAGCTTTCGACAAGTTGAAGCAGAAAGTGATGGAGAGCCCATTGTTAGCACTCCCATATTTCGACAAAGTTTTCCAAGTCGATTGCGACGCAAGTGGAATGGAAATTGGAGCAATGTTGAGCTAGGAGGACCGACCAATTGCATTCTTTAGCAAAAATTTGGATGATGTCAAATTGAAATATTTCATCTACGACCAGGAGTTCTATGCTATTTTCCAATCATTGAAGAAGTGGAGGAATTATTTGTTGCCCAAGGAATTTTTGGTGTACACAAATCACCAAGCACCGAGGTACTTGAATACTCAGTCGAAGTTGAATCATCGGCACATGAAGTGGGTTGAATTCCTATAGGGATATACCTTCATGTTGCAACATAAGTCAAGCAAGTCGAACAAGGTTGTCGACACGATGAGTTGAAGAGTTGCATTGTGGAACACAACGAGAGTTCAGGAAACAGGAATAGATTCGGTGAAGATAGAGTATGAGACCAACGAGGATTTTGCGAAAGCATGGAATGTTTTTCACGAACCATGGAGTGTCGATAGAACACCGTACTTGGATTATTTTATCCAAGAAGGATACCTATTTAGGGGACAACAGTTGTGTATTCCCATAGGTTCCGTGAGAGAGAACCTAATCCGAGAACTTCATAGCAGTGGATTAGCAGGTCATTTTTTCATCGACAAGACCAAGGCATTGGTCGAAGAAAAGTATTATTGGCCAGGAATGACGACATATGTTGGAAAGTGGGTACGACAGTGTCAATTTTTCCAGTTGGAAAAAGGAAGAAGTCAAAATACAGGGTTGTATACGCCATTACCAGTGCCGAATACCCCATGGGAGCACCTGAGCATGGATTTTGTGCTAGGATTGTCGAAGACGCAGTAAGGTAATGAATCAATCTTTGTTGTAGTCAACAGATTTTCGAAGATGGCACACTTTATTCTGTGTCGGAAGACAGGTGACGCCACAAGAAGTACTATTCTTCAAGGAGATAGTCATATTGCATGGGTTGCTGAAGAGTATAACGTCAGACAAAGATACCAAGTTTATGTGTCATTTCTAGAGAACCCTATGGAAGAAAATGGACACGAAGTTGCAATTTAGCTAAGCATATCATCCGCAGACAGATGGACAGACCAAGGTGGTAAACGAAAGTTTGGGAAACCTTCTGAGGTGTTTGACGGCCGACAAACCCAAACAGTGGGAGAATGTGTTGGCGGAAGTAGAATTCACGTACAACAATTCTATGAATCAATCGACAGGTATGAGCCCATTCCAAATTGTTCAGGGACGAAGCCCACATGGAGTGGTAGATTTGGTCGAGATACCGATAGAAATCAGGAAAAGTGAGGATGCAGAATCATTCGCAGAGCATATGAAAGAAGTGCATGAAGATGTGTGAAAGTGCATTGAGAAGAGTAACACAGCATACAAGTTGAGAGTCGACAGGAAGAAGAGGCTACAGTTGTTCAACGAATGAGACTTAGTCTATGCACACTTGCAGAAGGAGAGATTTGCAACAGGAACATATAACAAGTTGAAGGAGAAGAATATTGGACCATGTAAAATTCTGAAGAAGATTTCGGACAATGCTTATGTGTTAGAGCTCCCAGAAGACTTGAGCATTTCACCAACATTCAATGTCTCATATTTGTACAAGTTTGAAGAAGGTTCAACCAATAGTAGTGAGGAATTGTCGAACATCGAATGGACAGTGCAGATTCCAAGTCGACATGACAAGGAATAAATCACTGAAATGTTAGAGGAAAGCGAAGTCATGCGCACGTCTGGAAGCCTCGCTTCCCTTTGACAACATACTATGTTTGCTTCATCAACGCGGCTACCTCTTTATCCTTGCTTTTCCCCTAAAAAAACTTCCTTGGATCTTCTCCCCTTTTGCTTAACCCAGTTATCCGATGGATCAAGTCAATCGTTAGGTCGATGTTTTGATCCAGCCATACATATCCCTGGTGGATGTGTGGCATCAGAGTTCGCACCACTGCATTAAGCTCTAGTGATCTGTCAAAGTGTGGAAGCCCGAGCAGATTGAGCAACCCTGACTTGGCTACTCCGGACAACCAGCTTTCCACAACCAAAGTGAGGTCGCCCTTTACATTCTTCTTCCAGCACATGTATTTGTCGGGGTGGAACTGTGGGAACCTCGGCTCGCTGGGCTTCTCCTTCTGCACCGCAAGAAGATCATAGTCCTCCCATTGGTAGTTGGGAATCTTACCCAACATATTTTTTTCCACCTCGACATGCTTTGATATTGGTGAGAGTGGTATCTCATACTTTGGGCTCTTCAGTAATTTAATGGTCGGCGCGTCAAGTGTACGCGGTGAAATGTAATATGGAGTCATTGTTAATGGTATTTCTTTATCAGCTATTGGTTTGTTCGGCACTGTTGAACTCATATTGGGTGTCTTTGTCCTTGGCCCTACTGGATTTTTTCCTTTGTCTTGCATTGAGGGACAGTGTCTCGATGATCTTCTTGGACCCTATTCTGGTTCAATGATGACTTTCTTGTTTGGGGTTCTCATTAACCCGTCAATCCCTCCATATTGGAACAACCTCACAGTCTCTTCAACCGTGAACTCCTTGTCAGCAAAGGACCTCTGTGACATTCACTTGCACACTACTCGGAAAACTAGTGGATAACTTGCAGAACTAACTCAGAAAACAATGTCTGCAAGAATTTCTAAGTGCTTTGTTGATGCCCATGAGTCTAACTGTTGCATTATTTATAGGCACGACTGATCCCCCTCTGCGCCCCTTAATGGTTAGATAAACATTAAATGTAGTATCCGTTAGCCAAATCTGGTAGATGCTTCGGTCAATTCCTTCATTAAGTTGTTCAGAACGGTTATTTGTGCTTTAAATGCCTAAGCGGTTGGTAGGAAAGTACTGTATAATGGCTATATTTCCGACCGACACTGTAACGGCTATTTTCTGGAGCCTTGCATCGAACTACGTTGCAGGTCATCTTTGGTCTTGCATAATTACTTCGCGGTGTCTAATTTATTTATTTTTCAGGGTTTCCTTTTGAATGTCGCAACAGCGCATTGTTTCTTTTCTTTTCCTTTTCTTATAATTTTTTTTTTTTTTAGCGCGCAGCTTCAGCAATGCTGCACGGTACATAGATTTATCTCAACAACTTTGTGTACAGACTCTTCGCAGTCTCTAGTTCCCAATTCCAACTGTACTTGGCACTTAGAAACTTTCCCCTTCTTCTTGATCATACTGGATGCTGCGAAGTAGGACTATCGCGGTAAAGATTTAGTCTGCTTCCATTTATCAAATTGGGTAATGTATCACCGGCTAAAGTAGCTAACTCGACTGCGCCACCGTTAGTAACATGTATGACAGTATATGGTCCAATCCAATGTATTTTAAACTTCCCAGGAAACTTCATGAATTTACTATCGTACAGGAGGACTAGACCACCTACCTGGAAAGACTTGCTCTTGATGTGGCAATAGTGCCATGCTTTCTCACGCTCTTTCTGTACTTGTTGGTGGAATCCTGCAATGAAGCGATCCTCTTCCAGACCAACCAAGTGTAACATCATTTCTTCCAGTGCTGTGCGATCTGCCATTCTTGTAAATACAGTTATTCTCAAGCTGGGAATAATATACTCCATTGGCATTATTGCTTCCTACCCATAAGCCAATCTGAAAGGTGTATGTCCAGTTAATTTCTCGCATGTTGTTCTGTATGCCCATAATATAGATGGAATGCGCAGGTCCCAGTCATTGCGCTTTACATTGCATATCTTGGTTAGTGCATTCTTGATGATGATGATGGCGATGATGAAGATGACGATGATGACGATTATGAAGA